>VWZK01004151.1:114438-235149 GCA_013396935.1 Baryphthengus martii
GGGGATGAAGACGGCGAGCTCCGCAGGGCTCCTCGAGAAGACGTTCCCTTGGGGTTGCCGCTGCTCTCCGGCTGGAAAAGCCCGAGAGCCTCGGGGCCTCCAAGGACCTGCAGCGGCTCCTCCAGTGGGATGTGTCGGGGCCGTCCCGGGCCGGCTCTGGCAGCGGGACGGGGGAGGACGCCGCCCCGGGGCTCTGTGACCGCAGCGTTGCCAGGGGCTGGCCCTGTGACATCGGGGTGACGGGCACCCCGTGCCCAGCCCCGCCCCCCGCTCCTCCCCCAGCACCCGTCAGAAGGCGGCCTTTGGATTTTGATGAACTGTATTTATGTCCTACGCAACGCAACTCTTGAGTGATGGGATTGTAAACTGTTATGGCCCAACTCTCCTTCTGAGTTCCACCGTACCTTAGGAAATGTGCTGTCAAAAAGGAGGAGATCATAAATTTCTTTCCTGTTGGGAAGACTAAACCGCTGTAAAACACTTTAACTGGACTTTGAAGCGACTCAGCTAACGTTATTCTGCCCCATGCCTGAAAGCATGAATATGGAAAAGTTGGTCAAACTGGTGGTAACCTCTCTTCATGTGTCAGGGAACACCAGAGGGCTATAAAGTTGCACAGTGTGGAAAATTCAATTCTAGCAGAAATTACATGGGTATAGCCAGCAACACTGGTGAGATTGGACACTGACCAAAATATTAGAAAAACAAGTGACCACAAACCACAGTGAATTCTCAGACCCACAGCACACTAGAAAGTGCTCCAAAGCAGAATTTATTAAAGCCATACACTCTTGGATATGAATAAAGTGTGCAACTATTTTGAAGGACTTTCAGTGCATTTAATGTATCAGGCCAAACACACCCACGTTGGGCTTGCCTGAACACATCTTGATGATGTCGGCACTTCTTTCCCTGTAATATCCCCGAGTGCTTTGGCCAAGATGCCAAATGAACCGAGCAGAGAGGCTCCACAGAAGTCGGGAAGGTCTGGAGAAGCAGGAGAGGTGATAAGTAGGAAAGGATGCTGTGGTGTTACACTTATTTATTTGTCCTTACTTGTTAAGAGCCTGATTCTATGAGTAGCTCTCTGGTGCTGTGGGGGGTTTGTGTCAACCTGCTGCTCAGAGGTGTAAATCTCCTCTACTGATGTCTTTACAGACAAGTATCCCTTTCCTGTCTGGAGTGAATCAGTTGATAAGAGCAGCCCTCTGCAATCACTTCTACTCCTCACTGCTCCTCTTGGCAAGAACTAGGCTGTCTTCACTTTCTTTTTACTCGGTTGCGTGTCCGGTTGCCTCAGAGAGCTCTCCCAGCGCCATATGATGTGCTGCACCGATGGCTGCTGGTTGCAGCGGAGTTCCAAACCGTACTCTTGTCGTGGCTCTGTGTATAGGATCTCAGCCTCTTGCTTGCTCTCCCCCTGGGGTGTTTGCAGTCGCTGTGGTCTAAAGTAGCAGCTGTGGCTTCCAACATTGGAGCGAGGATATTGGAATCACGTGCGTGCGCCTGCCAAGAGCGGAAGGCTTTGCTTTGGGCGCTGCTGAACGCAGTGCTCCCTGTGAACGGGCCGGGAGCAGCACGAACTCCCTTCCCGTGGAAAGGCACCTTGCTGAAAATAAGCAATGGTCAAGATTTCTGTGCTTAACAAACTGCTGCTAAACATGCGTGTTCCAAACAGGGCTGGAGCAGCACCAGATATGGTCCAGTCTCTCTGAAACAAAGTGCCTGTTTCTGGGAGAGAGGCTTAGGGTTGCAGTATTGAAAAGCTTTTTTTGATATATGCTGCTCTGGCCTTGGGGGAAGGGAAGATGTTTTTAAAGAGTGTTGTTAGAGGTTCTTTTCAAAGAGGTCTCAAACCTGTTTGTGTAATAGGGGTGCAACAATAGAGAACTTTGTGGGCATGGCCTTGCCTGGATTAGTTTGTTAACCACTGAAAAAAATCCAACTCAGCATGAAGCATGTAATAGAGGCACAGAAATCACTGCTTCTAGGGCTTGTATTTAGGGGCTCATCCCAGCTCAATGACAATATCGTGCTTTCCTGTCCTGTAACTGTTATTTCTGGAGCTACATCTTGCGGCCACAGAGTTCTGCTAAGGATTCTCCATGGTAAGTCATGGGCTACCCCATTGCCTTGCTCATAATGTTGCTACGTCAGCTTCGTTGTCATTGCTGCAGTTGTGTCGGCGTTTCAGTCAAAAATCCCCATGTTCAGAGTTTTATGCAGCTGGGGAGCAATTAGTTTTGAAGTTAATCATGGCAGAAGAAACTCAGGGAATTAATTTTTTTTTATGATTTTGGTAATGTTTAATAGAATCATCTGCAGCCTTGTAGTTAAGCAAGGATTTCTCTGCTTATCCTAGTGTTTTATTCTGGGCGGTGTCTGCAGAAGAAGGATGATTAAGTGATAGAAACTGGGAAAGGAGTATCTTAGTTTGGGTGTGCTGAAAAAGTTCTTCCAAGTATAGGCAGTGGGCCAAGCGATATTGCATGAATTTTGATTTCAAGGCTCTGTGTCTGCCTGGGATAAGTGAAAGGCATGTCTTAAGCACTTCTAAATAAATAAATGTCATTTAGGTATGCAGTTGCTACCCTCAAAAACTTTCCAGTGCTTCTCTTCGCAATTAGATGTTATCTAAACTTCGCTGCACTTAATGCAGAGAATACTTAAGCAACCTGTGAATAATGAACTATCGTTATTTAGTTACCTCAGGCAACTGAAAAGATTTTAGAGGTGGCTGCTGTATCTGAATGACATAACTTGTCATTATTAAAGCCTTTTCCGAGGTCAACAAGCCGATACTTCTGAGCACATAAGGTCAGGAGTTTCAAAAATTAATTGTAAGACTGTAAAATAGTAAGATTTTTAAAAGTATATGATTTCATTTCTTTGTGTTGGATACTGTGTTTGGAGCCCTTAGATACCACATTTTGCAGACTTTTCTGCACCTACTAGGGCTAGAAATTTTTCTCCTAAAATGAAAACTGACATCCTTATGTAACCAGATGAGTTTGGGAGTCAGGGCTTTCAGGAAAACCTCACCCATCTCAGTAATCACTCAGTGATCATCAGTAATGGTCAGTAGTATCCAGGACCTCAAAGTCTTGTAAGTCCATGAGAAGCATTTCAGCAGGTCCATGGGGTAGGTGAGTCCAGCCTGATGTGCTGATGGCATGAGACGAGGGTGCTCATCGGTGATCAAAAGACTTTCTCCTCTCTGTTGCTTTTCCACGGGTGAGGGGTGGACGTGTGTTGACAGCAACATCAGTCATTCAGCACAGGCACAGCAGATACACCATGAGGCACACTGGGTTTTCTGTGGAGGGATGAAGAAGAGGTTGGACATGGAGGGAGGCAGCGAGTAGTCTCCTCTCCACTCGTCAGTACAGATGCAGGCTTTTGGAGTTCACCAAATGGCTGCTCACCTCCCATCATTTAGAGCAGACTGTGTTCACTTTTGCACATTTTGGTTGGTAAAGCCACACTGGAAAGACAGACATTTTTCCATTTAACATGGCAATTGATAGTGGAAACCACTGATTTATTGTCCCATCTTCTCATCACTACAAGGCAGTTTGATTATCAGAGGCTGCAACAGTTCATCTTCCATAGCCTGTAAAAAATTCGATGTTCCTACAGGCTACCATGTGACTTGACAAAATGTTTGTAGTAAAGGCTTTCTGAAGTGAAATAGCTGCGATTTCATATTTGTGAAATGAAAGAGGGCACATATTGTGAAAAAAACCCTATTAGCCACAGTGAATGGGTTTGTGAGTATGTTCGTCTCTTTACCTGGGAGGTGACTGACAACGACTGCAGTGCTTCATCTTTTTCCTTTTGATTCTGACCTCGTCTGATGGGTGGGAGTTGTTTCATCAATATCTCTCATATATCCTGCTTCTCTGACTGGCTGGGCATGCTTCTTGTCATTGTGAGTGCCACCAGAAGACAGATGACTGATTTTTTCGAGTGTGGCTGCATTGTGGGTGCCAAACCAAAGTTGCCTTAAAAGCTGTTGGTAAAAAAATAATGTGTGCTGCGCCTTGTAATTTGTTAAGGGGGGTGATATGTCCACTGCCTCCCTGAAGGTCCATACCGGAGGTCCATGGTGACTACCAAGTGTGCAGTTGGGCTGATGGCCAAAAAGGAAAGGGCAGGCAAGGCTTTCCTCAGAAAGCGGGAGCCGGGATTTAGAAGCATGGACTTTCCTTCGGTGCGTATAGTTTGGGTAACCTTTCAAGGCTCCCCATTAAAAAGCAAAAGATATAGTGAGGCAAGTTTCATTGTGCATATATCAATGAAACTTGGAGCTTTTGAGACTTTGAAAACTAAATTGAGGGCTTACAAATTACACAGAATGAATTATAATATGTTGGAAATGTCAGGAAACCGCACTGCTTTCATTAGTTTTTTGCTATAGGATCCTCAAGTTTTCCCAATCAACAGCTAATCTTCAGAACCATTTTATTACCTGCATATAAATTGCTTTTATATAGTTCAGATCTGGAAACTTCTTACAATATCCAGGAGAAAAACTGTTGAAAAAAATTGGTTGTTTTTTTTTTTTAAGAAAATGAATAGTCAACTTGTTTCCAGCCTGTCCCATATGCTCCTGCATTTGGGATTTTTATCTCAACACAGCTGAGATGGGACTGCTGTAAATTTGCACTCTGGTAGAACCATGACAGGCAAATTACAAGGGCGAGTTGAGGCACCATCAGATTTTTGGAATCCACAGCCCAAACTCAGCCTATGGGGCTCCCTTGAAGATGAAAGTCAGAAAGTTTGAGAAAAGGGTTTGGTTTAAACTCAATTTTCTGACACCTACTCAGCCTGAGATACTTGAAACCACACACCTTAGGGGTATCTCATACTCTGCTTGTGCTCAGATACTTGACAACACACAAAAGTTGCCAGGAGAGAGCTCCAGAACTGATGTTTTTGTTCCCAAGTCCAACTGCTTGGGTAGGGCTATGGAGATTTCTCATGGGAAGCTGCAGCAAGGTGATGGATTGAGACGCAGAGACTACGCAAAACAGGATGCTTGAAACCTAGCCTAGTAAAGGCCAGACAGGATTTGAACTTTAAACAAATGGTTCTCATTTTCTCTTAGTAACTTAAATTTACACATAATCGGGATAGAGTCAGAAAGATCTTCCTAAAATATTTCTTCTTTTGGCAGGATGCTGTCTTCTGAACCTTGTTTTCTTCTTTAAATCTTCAGGAACAGGATCTGGGAGGAATGACTTGTAACCAAAATTCCCCACTGCTGGTATTAATAACACAAAAAGCCCGACATGTAGCCTCTCCAGCTCCCACCCGCCTCTGACAGGATCAGGCCCTAACACGGCTTAGAGACAGATGTTCTAGGAAGTCTCAAGTTGCTTAATATTATTTGTTCACACATCCCAGCTGATGCTAAATCTTGTTAGGGAGGTGTTAAATGTCTGAAGACGACAGAGGCACTATCCGTTCCCAGAGTGAGTCACCGGGACCAGGGAGCTGAGTCCAACTATTACCACCCGCCAGGGCTTCCGAGACTTCCCTCCATTACTCCCTCTTTTTCATTTTAATGGAGATTTTAATTCCAATCCCATGAATTGAAACTTGGACACAATCTCTGGTTTTCTTGTGACACGTTAATAGCAAAATATGAGAGGCAAAGAATTAATAATAATAATAATCTGGTGTGTGGTCATAAATGTGTAAGAAGAACAAAGATGTCAGTTTTTCTTAAAGGGAGGGATCTCTTCTTCTAATTAAAAACGCTTCTAAAAATACAAGACAGCTCCTTGCATAGAAAGAAGTGGTTCTGTGTGGGGAGCTCAAAACACTTCCCAAACTCTCTATCCCTTCCCTGAGGAAAGGGCACCAAATCTGTTTACTCATTTCACAGATGGGGAAGCAGAAGCACAGAAGTGAAGAGACTTGCCCGTTGTCAGCTGTGGTCAGGCATCAATCCAAGCCGTCCTGATTTCCAGGCTCTGCTTTAACCCAGAGTCAAGTAAACTCTGGTTCTTCCTCCTCCCTGACAGTGTCCTTAGAGGTTTTGCCGCCTCCCTCCGCACAGCCTCTTCCTTAGGTTTCAAACGGGGCCAAATGTCTCTCCAGCGCTGCACACCACGCAGCTTCCCGGCGCAGAAAGTAAACATGAAAACGCCGCTGTCCCAGCCCTGGGCCGTATGCACACATGGTGCGCAGCCCCGCTGAAACCCAGTCAATGTGTTTAATATGCATCATCTGTGACTCGTAGGTTGGATGCAGGAAAAGAAAAACAAAACATCACTGTAAAATAAACTATGATTTCAGAGACTTGCTGAAAACGAAAAGCAGGAACAGGCACCAGGAATCTTTCAGCAAATGTAATTTAAAGAGCTCACTTTCAGCTCTCTGGGCACTTTGACAAGCATTTAGTGGGATTCAAGCAACTGCAGAGTAGTAACGGGCAGCTGTCTGTGCGGCGTGGCTGGGCTGGGCTGGGAGGGAGCAGGATGTACGGGAGGGAGAAATGGGGGTGACGGGAGGGAACGGGGCTGAGGGATGTGTGCGGGATCCTGTGTGACCCCCAGCCCGGAGTGTGTACGGGCCCACCTGTTGGAATTTCAAGAGTCAGGGAGCGAACACCCTCCTTGGTAAAGGAGTCTGATAGTAAAACTGCCTCGCCAAGCCAAACAGCACGTGTTTCCAAGGCTGAGGAGGACCCCAAGGGAAGGGCTGCAACTCCAGGTGGCTGAAGTACAGGAGAAAGCGAGGAGGGGAGAGGCAGGACTGGGCTGACGGGAGGGAGCAACTTGGCAATGTTTGAGGTTCGCCCAGAGCTGCAAAATTTCTCTCAGCTGCTCGCTCCTTGCAGCAAAACTGCTCCTTCCTGCCTGCCAGAAGGGATTCTTCCCAACAGCCAGAACTGAGCTGCACCAGCCCCCAGGGCAGCCATTTGCAGCTTCACTAGAATGACTTCTGTGCACCAGGGACACCCTTGTGAAGACTGTCCTACCCGCACCTATATTTGTACCTCTGCAGGGCCAGTGGTTACACTGGGGCAAGCTTCCTTCACTTTTTTGTATCCATTCCTGCACCTCACAGCATCAACAGGAGAGATCTTTCCCTTCCTTTGTGAAGCTCTGCACAGCTTGTGTTTCCACCTACTTCCACCATAGACCTTAAAATCAGGCCTTGAATACAAGTCCAGTTTTCTTTGATGGCTCTTTCACAGAATCACAGAGATCAGAAAGGGCCTCTAAAGGTTTCCTAGTCCAACTTCTCTGCTCAAAGCAGGGACATCTATAGCAAGTGGCTCAGAACTGTGCCTGGGTTTGGTTTTGAGTACCTCCAACAGTGGAGAGTCCAAAACTTCCCTGAGTAAACCTGTCCCAGTGTTCAACCTCCCTCCACTTTTCTGGTTCTTCCAAGTACTTATCTGTTTGCACAATAGCAGGAGCTGTGCAAATGCTTTGTGGGTTTTCCTGGGACTGGGCACTTTGTTGGCATAGGGGCCCTCCTTTGTGTCTTGATAGCCCTTTCACCCCCATCTCTTCTCTGCCAAATCTGGATTGTGCTTGTCAGGCCCACTTGGGGCTAGAAATGGACAGCACTGAATATTACTACGGTACATCAGTTATGCATCTGTGATTGTGATATGTGTATGTGATTCATGCATGATTTTTGATTTTTTTTGTCTTTCTATAGAGATTTTATGTGGTACACTCAGATATCAGTGGTTTGTGACTGGTTCTATTTCCTCACTTGCTTTTAATGTTTTTGTGTTGTAAGCTTGACGTTTTTGTAGAAGATTATTCATGTCTCTTACCAGTTCAAACTCTTCTTAGGAGAATAATGTTCTCCTTCATTATCTAAGTAATAAGATAATCATATGGTGTTTGATTAGGGGGTAACTGAGTTCCTTAGCAAGTGGACTTTGACAAAAAAGAGATCAAGTGGTTTATGCCACTGGCTGAAAAAGACCATTTCCTAGTAAACTGAAGCTCTCCTTCCTGTTTCTGTGGCATTGAGGAGTGGGCTCAGTGGTAGAAATCTTGCTGTGGAGTTAAACTACCCCATGGCTGGCTCCATGTGGTGCAGACACCAGCACACCCCTCCAGCCACTGATCTGGAGCAGCTTCCCTTTGCTATCTCTCTGAGGCAGGAAATACCCCCACACAGCAGCCTCAGTTCCTGAGTTATTTCCCAGGACAGGAATCCTTCCCATCCTTCAGGAGGAGATACAGCTTTTAGGAACAGGCTGGGAGTGCCAAAAACCACCCACTCAGCCAGCCGGCAGGAGAACTCACTTACTGGCCTCATTGCCCCGGAGCCCCGTTTGGGTTTGTTTCTGCCAAGTTGGGAGCGGCAGGGGGCAGATGGGCGGCTTTAACCTTTTGGGCCAGCACAGCGATCTGCTGATGTCACACGGTCTCCCGGGTATCGGCCAGCTGAGGTCACTGACTTGCAAAAAAGCCAAGCAGCTCGTGAGTTTTGAGTGTAATTTCTGGTGAACTGAACCCGTGCTTGGTTGGGTCAGAGTTTGACTCCACCTCTGATGGAGGGAGAGCCTCACCAGGCCACGGCGGGTAGCAGTGTGATGCTGCTAGGAGGGACAGGACTCTGTTTTGCGATACTGCCTTTGTATTTCTGCCTTTGCGTCACGGCATCACCCGCTACTGCCAAGGGAGCTGTAATTCGGGAGTTGTAATTCAGAAGTCATTTAGTGTAGAGGTAAAATAGGTGTAGGTTAAACGATGTTTGGCAGCTTCTTTTCCCATGTCTCTGCCTCGGTATGTAAAGTAGCTCAGCACTTCTGCTGCTGTTGCGCTGCTCTCCGCCAGGCAGAGATCTCACCACTTTGTGTTTTAAAATAGACACCCGTGGATGAGGGAAGTAATGATGTGGGGCACCAAGCATTCCAGGCAGGGGAGATCTTCCTGGGATCACATCTCCCATACAGATGCAAGGCAGGTGGAAGTTAGTCTCAGCCAAAGGCAGATCAGAAGCTCTGTGCTGTGTCCAAGAGATGAGTTAGTTTTCAGTCCTTGTTTTGGACCCTTCTGATTAAAGAAGGAGCCATATCCTCTTGAGAATGTACTGAGTAGATGAGTAGTATTAAATGACACAGAGAAAGAGATGAGAGTGTCCTGAAGACTGCATTCAAAGCTTGGTGTGGACTTTGGCCAGGCCAGCACTACAGGGACGGTAGCCTTGAGGGACCCATGCAGCCAACGCGCTGCTTGCTTTGTGATGAGAAAGGCCACGATCAAAACATTTAGAGGGGCATTAAGCAGGAGGAGCACGGATTACAGGCAGGGGGGGGGTCATTTAGTGCCTAAGCTGTGCTGAAGGCACTTGGGATGGTTAAGTCAAAGTGTCTCAAACTTGGAGTGATTAACTAAAGTTAGGGAAACACATTAACTGAACTCCCTGCCTGTGAAAACAGGTACGGACATCGCCCTCCGAGGTATGTAAATTAATTCAGTGAGAGAATACATGCCATGGGGATTGTATGCATGTATGTGCATACATCAAGATATTTAAAGAGACATGACAGATTTTCAACGTGTGCAACACCCTGCGTGTCGAATATCATTAAAATGTCATTTTTTGAAAATAATGCTTGTGTGGGATGTTCTGAAAATACATTAATTATGTTTATAGTCGTCTATTAGGTTGAATGTGTTATATATTTTTCCTGCCTAGGACATGAGGTAATCAATGCCAGATTTCCAAGTTTTCCACTGCTTGAGTTGATTAAATAATCATCAGAATATAGTGATTTTATATATACAAGGTTTACAGTGACATTTCTTACATTGGCTAAAGAAATAAGCTCTGTTATTATTCTTTGAATTAAAAATCCAAGGATGTACCGAGATAGTTTAAGCAAAAAATCAGTGAATTAAATTCAATTTTACTTCATATGTGAAACACATAGACCCACTCCCATTCAATTTGGATAACTTCAAGTAATGAATAAATCTTTTTAAAATGTAAAATCTGGAGGCGGGAAAGGGGGGAAAATAATGAAGTAACGACTATGAATTATTGCTTTGTTATTGCACCTGCGTGGTCATGTTTAGTAATGTTACCTTTGATATTAAGATGCACTCTCCACCTTTATATCAAGGAATATTTAAGTAATCAAGCGGAGGATGCAGGTTGTTTGAGGAAGTACCTTTCATTTACTGTAAAAAAGTAAATCAGCTCTGAAATGATTTCTACTCATTGTTAAGTTGGCTGTGGTTTCAGCTCTAAGAAGGAAGGGGGCCAATTAGTGATAGCCCAAAGAAGAAAAATTATGAATATTCAGAGGCCTGGAAAGCATGACCTCCTGAGGAAACACTGAAAGATTAGGGTTTGTTTAGTCTAAAGAGGAGAAAACTTTGAGAGAAAGACCATCGCAGCCTTCGAGTACCTTACAAGTTGCTCCAGAGGGGGATGGGAATGAACAGCTCTCTGTGTCCTCTCTGGATAGAGCAGGAAGTGAGGGGCTGATGCTGAGGCAAGAACAGTTTGGTTACGACTTGAGAGGAGGTGCAAACTCTGATCTCTATGATGGAGATGGAGGAATTGCATGGTTTAGGAACAGGTTAGAAAATGTCAGAGATGATGTACATGTTTCTTGTGCTTTAATAGTGATCCTTCTGGTTGCAGCAGGTGATCTCGTAAAATCCTATATTCAGAAAAATGTTCCTCTTTTTTAAATCCTTATTTTCTAAGATCCTGATGCTTTGTAATGGAGTAGGAGGTGAATGTGTCCATATAATTTCTTATCTGTTTGTTGTGCAGCATTATGCTGTGGAGTCATGTATTTTAAGGGTTTTGGTCATGAAATCCTCTGGACACAAACAGAAAAACTGTAAATGTGAGCCCTAAGACTGTATTACTCACAGGTATTCAGGTACTCTGAAATATTGATTAAAGCTGGTTAAGATGGAGACAGTACATAGAGCAGAGTGGAAGGGGCAGAAGTCTGTTCTGGAAGAATGTTTCAGAGGAGGGAGGTGGTGCTATTTTTTTGATGGGGGTGTGATAAAGAAGATTATTTTTCTGGAGAATGCAGGGTAAGAGGAAGAGCAAAAGACATGCAGTCAGGAAGGCCAGAGAGAAAAGCGTCACCTTAGGGCAAGTTAGAGACAACAGAGACACAAACCAGGCGGTCAGTAAAGGTGGAGGAAAGGAGTCCACTTTCAATACATCAACTGGAAAAGACCAGAGTAGAGCAAGAAATGGAATGTAAGGAAAAAAGGAGAAATCTGAATGAACACACAGACTGGAAGTAGATTGAAGGAGAAATTAAGATAAATACCATGGAAACTAAGTAGGAACTAGGAGAACAAGGAGGTGGTTTGTATTTACTGTGTTTAGGGAAGTGTTGGGATTTCCAAGCGCATACATTAGTAGCTAGAGATATATCAGCCTTAACAGCATGAGAATCTTGACAAGATGTGATGCCCATGCAAACAAACATAAGATTTGTTCTAAAACATAGAGAAATAATTTTCACGAGCTACTTTTAAATAAAAAACGTGGTTTTGCATTGACACTTGCAGGATATAGTCACATACTAGTTGTGTAAGACCAAGCAAATGGATTGTAGTGTCTGTTAATTAGTTTTTCCTGCATTCATTGATAGATTTCAGAAGACTTATAATTACCTTTTACCCATGACCTGAAGTTCAGATTGCTAAGGAACCATGAGTCCACAGAGTAATGGAATCTGCAGCCTAACCCCAACAAAGCGTTTGTTTATAAATAGGAAGAGAATATCCTAATAACAGGAGGCAGATGTTAAACATCTTGATTCATTTCAAATCTACTCAGTGTAACTCAATGAGCCCAAAGTCAGGCAACAGTGGACAAACACAGCTTCATTTTTATCCTAGGAGGTCACATTTAAATATATGTTGTATTTTCTGCAGCTTGTGAGCTGACTACGAAACAGTCTGAACAGAGAAACTTTCAGGATTGATGCTTAAAACTATTTAATCATATCCTGATTTTCACTATTATTGTTTGTTCAATATTTAAACATTCTGTGTATTAAAATCTTGGGAG
Source organism: Baryphthengus martii (assembly GCA_013396935.1). Taxonomy (NCBI): domain Eukaryota; kingdom Metazoa; phylum Chordata; class Aves; order Coraciiformes; family Momotidae; genus Baryphthengus; species Baryphthengus martii. Next base: position 126,484 of record VWZK01004151.1, read on the forward strand.
AGCCTTGGGGTTTGTTAGTTTGTTGATTATATTACGCATAGTTTCTCGATTATATTATGCATAGTTTCTCCACCACCATCCCTATTAAAGCCAGTGTTACAACATCGTAAATAGTTGAATTTTTATATTGTCAGTGGTTTTGGTGATGGCAATTAAAAAATATTCCTAAGTGTTCTTTTTCTGCTTGGCCATGTACACAAATAAACAATTGGGGATAATGCTGTAAAGTTATTTTTGAACTGCTGCCTGGGCTCGAAAAAGCTCAATACACAAAACTCACCGAGGTGAATGGAAACATTCCAGCAAATTTCAGTGAGCTCTGGATCAGACTCCTGAGCACAGTGCTGCTTCAAAACCTTTTTTTTTTTTTTTTTAAAAAACATATTGTAATAGGCAGTGTTTACCGAACTTATCTAAGGTTTCCAGTGATTAATATACATTAGCTCCAACGTGTTTTGACTGGCTGATGATTAGGTATCATAGAGCAATTTCGTAGGGTTTTTTTTATTCTGCACTTCACAGGCATTACACAACACTGCTCCAGCTGTCCCAATGTCCAGATGTTGGCTGTAAAGCTATCTGAATTTAATATTGTATGCAATCTCCCTCTTTTTATTATTTTTCCCCAAACTGGTTGAAACTGCAGTGTGTGTGTTAGCTCTGTTTTCTTACCAGGACTGTTTGGAGGCAGCTATTACTCCGATGTGGTTTGGAGGGAGCTCAGATTTCAGCACAACCTGCTCACAATCACTTTGTTTGTTTGAAGCTATCTTTCTCCTTTGAGGCGAAAGAGCCTTCTGAACAGGCAGGACGCGTTCTGCTCCTGCACCAGCTGGAGACCCTGACGTCTCTGGTTTTAGTCCTGCACCCTTACCACAGTCCCTAGTTAACTTTAGCAGTACTAAACAAGTACCTCCTACAAAGCTCCTGCTTGGGACTCTGCAAAGAAAAGGCACTGTCTTTGTTTGAACAATTTCTGCCACATCAGGGTGAGCGATTTCTTCCACTTGGGTGTTTCAGTTTATTGTACTTCCTTTCTGTACTTTTCCTGATACTTTCTTTTGCACATGTATAAGGCCCACCAGTTGAACATCTCTGAGACCATTGTAGGTGCTACTCAATATGTACAACTGCTCTGTAAAATAGGTAGGTGTCCTCATTCCCATCTGGCCCTCATTTAGAAGCTGAAGAATGGATAGATGTTCCCCCACGAAAGCACAAAACCTCCCATTTCTTCCTTTCAGTCATTGTCTCTTAACTATTCCTGCAAGCTGTTTGCTAAAGAATGTATCTGTTTGGGAGGAAAGCAGTTAATTGTCCCCATGTATTCGACAATGCTTTTCGGTGTTGGTAAGGGGTATGTACTTCCCATCGCAGTATACCACTTATTGCTTTGCAGGTCTCTTGAGAGCTCAAAGAGGGTTGAAAAATGCTGCTAATTCCTCTAATCTTTCAGCACAGAGTTGAGATGGGGCATGAAGTATGTCATTCAAAGGATACTTGAGCAATATGATTGGCTAATGGGGAGTCCTAGCAGCAGGTACAACATTTTAAATATGCACTACCAGAACACAGGCTTTTAAGAAGCATTTCTCCTCGCCCTCACCTCAATGTTTGCAACGTTGTAGATAGCTTTTCTAATTGTAATAAGTCACAACAGGGCATACCTTGTTGGACCATAATCATACTTCTCAGGCTGCTGATAGCACTCCTCCTTCGGGTTCGTGGCTGGTGTACACCTGAGGAGTGCAATTACGATACAACAATGATTGCCCTGTTGTGCCTTATTATTCAAGCAAGGCACTGAAGCAAGTGTTTGTGTGCGTGCACATGCAGAGACAAAGTACATCTGAGCAGGTCCTTACCAGATAATTAACAAACTTGAATTAACCCTATCCCAACATTTCTTTAATTGGAACGTTCCTTTTATAGCTGCCATTTTATCTGACTTTTCAGGAAACCCACCGAGGACTCCCTTTTCCTTTACTCTTTGCCATTATTTGTTTTATTTTGTTTTAGTGTGAATTTGAGTCCTGACAAGGGCGCCATCCTGCCAGCCTTGGAACAGAAAGATGCCTGTTCAGTTACAGGGCACATAAATCACACCCTGTGCTAGGAGGAGGTCCCCTCACATCAGGTGAAAGGCTGGAGCTGAGCTTTTTTTGTCCTTATGGCCCATTGAGACTATGTTTGCTCAGATCACTAACAACTTTGTCTTGATAGTGCTCATAACCATGGCAGGTCTTAAGAAGAGCCCCCATGCTCTTCTCAGACCTAGACCAGAAGAGCCAAGATCTCGTTTTCCAGAAATTCCACTGCTTTTCCATGGGTGGGCCCAAATCAACAACATACAAATGAGAAGTGCGACTGCTTTACCAAATCCTTGGGTTAGCCAGTCCCCTTTAAAACTTTTTGATGTTGTTATTTAGCTTTAGGTACATTTGGATACTGAGAATATGAAATGTATTTGTAGCATATAGAAGTGTGGCATACCACAAGTGCCGCCCTTCTCCTGCAGTAACATCTGTAGCAGTGGATTGCTGCACAGGGCTGGAGGATGCCCGAGGGTCACTGCACCATCGTTTGTCACTGCAGTTTGGAATTGAGGAAGCTGCTTAAACAACAGACAGGAAAGAGGCACTTCTCTCGTTTTTCTAGGCTTATGCTGTCAAATTTTTAAGTCATAAGAACAGAATGAGTTCTATGATCCACATGTTTAAAGATCTCTTCCAGCTCTGAGCATTTTTAATTGCAGATGTTGTTAAGATGTCATTTTTAATGGCCTTATAAAAAGCTCTGCTGTTTCCACATTCTTGTGCTTTGAGCAGTGTGCATTCTTCAGCTGCTCAACAACAGCCTGTCTCCCTTGGTCCTGAAGATGCCGAGAATGGGAACACTCTATCTTTGCAGCCGAGCTAGTGTTTGTCATCACACTGTGGCACCTGCCCAGTTCAGGGGCTGTAAATTTTCCTTGAGAGGTGCAGGTTTGTGAGAGTTGGTCACAAGTGAGATTCTGTGAAAGCGAATGCAATGTTTCCTGAGATTACAGATTGCTGGGCTGGGGTCAGTGTTAGGACCACAAACACCTTCTGTTTGAGCTAAAAATATTTTATGGCATCTGCCAAACTGGTGAAATTTTCCATATTTGCTTCTGTGTTCAGTTCTTGTAACGGTTACAAAGGATCTTGGCTCCCTCTTTATCCTCCCTCGATAGCAAAAGTTAATCACTTGCACATGGACTGCTTTGGAAAAAAAAAAAAAGTAATGTTTACTTGTTTTCCTCTCTTGTGTTAAATTTCATTTCCTCTGCTTCTACCATTTCTCAGTGCTGTGAACCTATTGCTCATTGGGGTATAACACACAGAGCTGTTTTTCCTGAACAACAAAAAAAGCGATGCCGTTGATTTCTTTTGGAAAGGAACCCTGCCTGTCTGAAGGCAGACTCTGTGCCCTGATCCCTGTGGCTCTCCTGGATTCTCTCAGTTTCAGTCAAAGGGAGTCAAATTTGAAAAGTACAGAAATAACAACGTGAAGCTGCGTGAGTGTAACACCTGTAAGCCCTGTCTGCAGAGAGGTGCAGAGAGGCTGGGATGCCAGATTCACCCAGCACCGCTTTTGCATTCACGGGAAACAGGCTAATGCCCTGGTTTGGCTCTTGGGATTTACATCCAGCTGCAAAAAAACTACCAGGAGGCACCCTGGTGACAGGGAGACCTGGAGCGTTTGGCCTGACTGTTGCTCCTGGCTGCAGGGTGACAGCCCAAGGGAGAGAGGTACGACATGACATCCCTGTGCCACCATCAGTTCCAAAGGAGCCCTTCTGAGCCTCAGAAGCCCAGTTTCAGACAGTCTTTCCCTCTGTCACCTCTTCCCAGTGGTGTAGGATTCCCTCTTACTTCCCTCTAATTCCCTATAAATGTTTTAGCTCTTCCTAATTGTGTTTGGCTGTAAGGTACTGCTCCAGTTCTCCAGGGGTGAACACCTCTGAGCTACACACTTTTTATGCTCAGTTGTAGGATTTCAGGGCTCAGTCTGGCATACGCCATTCAGGATGGTCTCTTAAATAGAATCTTTATCTATCCCATATATATCCTCATCAAATTAGTCTCCCTTCCCCTCTGGATCTGCATGCCGGCCCTGCTGCTTTGATGTTACAGCACTGAGGAATTTATAAGGCATGGTATTTTTTCCCAGCAAGAAAACATGAGCAAACCATCTATTATGATAATTACTGAAACTGATTTACATCTCGTGAAAAGATTAGGTGGCAGCGGCTGCTCCTGCCTTAGAAATGTCCCATAATGATATCAAACTTCAGGCCTAAGGAGAAGTACAAAAACGCAGCTTGAAAACCTCTGGATGTGCATCTTCTGATAAATCTCCATGGATTTGCTGATAAGGCTGGAAGGATTCTTGCTTCTGGTTCTCTCACCAGGCAGAGGATTTTCCCTTCCTTGCAGTTGTGCTTCCAATGAGCATTTGAATTTGCCAGGACTTTAAAGAATGGCAACCAGAGAAAAATTAGATTCAGACACAACTAACATTTCAACTGGCTTTACAGCATGAGCCAGCAAGTCACACTGAGAGCTCTTCCACAAACACATCTGGAAAATGTGGCTTCAGAGACAAGTCTATCTAATGGGTCCTTCAGTATTGCCTTTTCTCTCTCCTCCAGCTTTTGGAACCTCATCTTGCAGACGTGTTTACACAAATAAATAGCTTTGCAGGAATCATTATCGATGACCGCGTACATTCTTGAAGCATCGTGAGCCTCTGCTGTAGATAGTAAGGGGAGTTCTGACGTTGGCTCCAGTTGGTGTATAAGGACAGCTTAGGTACAGAGTTTGCTTCTTCCCACTCTGTTTAGACACCTTTCAAGTCAGGTATATGTAGAGTTGGGTGAATTATGTAAAAGGTTTATGGTCCGTGCACTAATTCTTGCTGCTTTTAGCCTACTGAGCTTTCTTAAGCAAATGATTTTTACTTTCAAAAATAACTGAATTGCAAACTGAAAAGGGATGAGCATCTTTTGACAATGATATGATTGCTAAGAAAGCCACATTCATACAATCTAAAAGACAATAAATCCTAAGTTGTTTTGGGGGTGTTATTAGATAGGGAAGACAAATACATCAAAGTCTTTTATAAAGAAGTACAGTGTTTGGGCTCTTTTTTGTATTCTAATAGTTTAAAACATTATGAACAGAAAACATTCAGTGACACCAAAGCATTTCAACATCTTAGCGTAGGAAAGTCACAGTCACGTAATACTGAGGTTCAATCCAGTGAGTAGCCTAGCAGGGTTCAAACAGTAGTATGGAAATCTATCTGGACTCTGATGGGATCACCAAACTGCAACACTAAGCATTAAGCAAACTCTAGTTAACAACATTTTTTAAGTTCTTATGAGATGTAGAGTTTAGGATATTTGGTATGGCTTTGCTGAGGGGGAAAAGTGCAATATGTATTTAGTAATTTTAAACACCACTAAACTGAAGGCAATTGAGCATGTGAAATGGATCTGTCATGGGCAAAAAGAGGAAAATTAATAATATATTTTGCACTGTGTGTAGTTTACTGGGTAGGGAAGTTTTATAGGGGTGCTGTAACCCAAAATAGTTTGTCTACTGTTCTCAGAAGGGATCAAGATAGGGCGATGAACAGGGATACTTTTTGTAATTTATCTGATTCAACACACTTGAAATGCTTAAGCCAGTACATCTGTTATTCTGTGAGAAAAATAAATCTGAAACAAAAGCTTTGGCCAAAGGTAGCACTTTGGCTGAAGGCCATGGTTCGTGCCCACGTGCCCCAGAGACCGCTTTCCAGAGGGTGTCCCAGCAACTGGTATCCCCAGCTACTTTGTCCTACTTCGTGCAACCATGTTTATCATCGTATCTCAGTCCAAATGGAAGGTTATTCTTTGTGTTTAGATATTACATCTGTAAATCCCTGTAAGGTCCAGTCAGTGCAAAGAGGAAAGGTTGTTTTGTGTGGTGATGGCCACATGTTACTGGGGCACCAGAACGGAAAGTCTCTTCCAAAGCCCCTGTTTCCCTGAGCCTTTTTTAAACTCCTAGAGGCTCATGGAGCTGCAGCAATGCTGCAGAGCTCAGTCTAATGTAGATTATCAGAATTACTTGACTTGTTTGCTTAGGAGTTCACTGGCACCAGGTTTTCCCTGATGGCTGCTAGGATCTGTGTGGAAAAGCCCTACAGGATGTAATAGGAATCTTTGCAGAAACATTAAAAGGCCCTATTTAATCTGCTCTGAAACCTATAGAATTTAATAGAGAGTAATATCCTTTCTATTGTTGTTTTTAACTGTCCTATATAATTCTATATTAAATTCTTGAGAAAAGCTGTAATTTTCTATTAAATTCTTTCAGGCTTTTCCACAAGGGTTCAGTAACATTTTTTATCTTTCCCAAAAGTCAATCACTTCAAGCCGCTAGCCATATGTACACATTATATATATATACACGCACACACGTATGTACGTGTGTTACTCCTCTGGAATCCCATACTCAGAGCCAGGTTCCGTTCCCTGAGCAGTGATTGCCCTGCAGAGCTCCCCTCACACTGCCTGCGAGTGGTCAGATGTGGGGAGAACTTTACACACTCGTGCTCTGAGCCAAACCCACCCTTGCTGGGCAGGTCTCCTTTCTCTGCTCGCCAAGGACGGACTCTCTGCGTCTGCCTTCGTTGGCTGTGGAGCGAAGGCTGGTAGGTCATTGCCCAGCTCCTGCACCACGAGCGTGCCTGCTGGGGACACTTCTGCCTTCTCACCAGGGAAGGTGTCTCGTAGGGGAAGGAAAAGCACGTTCAGATGGGGAAGGCAGCCCAAAGCCGGCGGCCGAGCAGCATTTCCAGCTGAGCTGCCTGGCTCACATGAATTAATCTACCCCTTTTAAAACATTCACACGCTGATCTGATTTTGACTGCTCTCTGCACCCAAGAGGCTTTACAGCTTGGTGTGGTTTAAAGGGAAATTCCGACGGCACTTTCTCTGCAGATTCAGTTTATCCCAGCGCTGGCACTCGGACCACCTGATGTGCGTGTTATGGTTGTTTATTTTGCTGATACCCCGAGAAGGTCGTTGGCAGTCTGTTTCCTGCTCTTTGGATACATATGTCACTGCAGTCGCTCTGCTCAATGTACACTGTGCAGGAAATGTAAAGTTCAGTAAACAAAACAAACACACACAGCTTGTGAATTGGAGAATATTTTGTTCTTCCTTCTGGATTGCAGCTTTACTCCCATGTGGTGGGTGGACCTGACTGCAGGGCTCGCAGAGCCTGGGAGCCATGAGTTTGTCAGAGTTTGATGGTGCTGAGGTCCCGACCTGAACCCACAGCTTTAGAATCACTCCTTGTCTGGTTTGGCTTTGCGGCTTGGCTTTGGGGCCTCTGCCTACTTGCACTGCAAAATATCTGAGCGTGAGTTATCAGAAGACTTACCAGCCAGTCTCGTCACAATGCGCTTTTTGATTTTGTGCTCCTGCACGCGTTGCTGCGGAAAGAAAACACATGTGAAAATTGCTCACGAGATGTTCATCCCTGGGAACCCTCACTTATTCTCTCCCTTATAGCACGGCACAGCCAAACAGGTACTTTTATCTTGGCTATGGGGACCATTTGGCCACGGTGCTATGGGAGACACACAGAAAACCTCATGCCCAAGCCTGCGGCCTACCTGTGCAGCACCCAGGTGTGGTCAGGAGGTCAGAGCAGTGTTGTTCTTAGAGACCCTTTTTAGTCAGCTCTCGTGTAGCCGTAGCCCAGGTGGTGATTTTGAAGCATGTGAGAGAAAGTACATCTCATGGTGAGAGGCTGGATTCAGGGACCTTCGGCTGGGAACATGAATATTTTAGCTGGAGAAGTTAGTTTTCTGTGGTAATTTTGGGGGTGATTAGGTTTGGGATGAAGACCTAGGTTGTTTTCCTGCAAAGAGAAGCCATTTGGCTTGCTACTACTGCTGTTCTCATCTCAGCTTCGTTACGTGACTAATCTGCTAGGGTGTCTTGGTGCTGGGTAGGAACTCTTCATGTCTAGATGTCCAAATTAAAGTGCATTAACAACAGTGAATAACTAAAAATATACAGGTGTTTCTATGTCTGTAAGTAAATAGGCCATTTAATACGGGCTTGTGTATTGAGCTGTCCATGCATGGCCATCTGCTGGGATTGTGCCTGCCAGTGTTGGAGAGTAAAGTATGGGAGATATGGAGCAGCTGGGAATATATGCACTTATCAAACCCCCTGACAGCTATTCTGGAGAAATTCTCAGATCTGTGGAGTGTGAATGCCTTGAAATTTGGAGGAGCAAGGAATAGAGTACCAAAGTTTACCCATCGGAAAGTGCTGCTCCAGCAGTGGTGAGAGTCTGTAGTGACTGTAAAATTAATGGAGCTGCAGTAACGCAAAACTCTTGTGAGATCGGCATCGAGCACTTTGCTTTTCTAGGAGATATTAATCAAAGTTCTGACCTTTTCCCTGGGAAGCTTTATTTCTTTTTAACTCTCCCCATAGGGTTACCAGATGTGCTGTGTTACTGGGAGTCTTACCCATGCAGAGCATTCTTGGGGTCCTAGCTGATTTGCTGAAACTGGGATCTGTCCTGATTTCAATAAAACACTGGGATTTCCCAAGGGCTTTCCCAGCTATCTTCTCCATTCCAGCAGCATATCTGCGTGGCGGAGCACATCTCCCTCTCCAGTAACCTCAAACCCCAGCTGCCTTTACAGCGGGAAGGTGTGCACTGTAACAGCAGGAGCTCAGCAACAGTTTCAGGCCTGACACGTAGGGGAAGATGTCTTCATCCTTGCTTGCAGGCACTCACCGCAGGGCAGTGAAAGGGGCAAACTAAGTACGCTGACTGTGGAAGGAATAAAGAGAAGAACCAGAAAACCCAGAAGAAGCAAAAATAGAATAGAAAAGCAAAAAGTAGGATAGAAAATTAAGTAGGACTGGAAAGTGAAGGGTAAAAGGAATTACAAATTGCGTTTGGGGGGCTTTTTCTCTGCAGAGATATGGTAAGGTTTGAAATAGATAAAGATCATTTATATAAATGATCGTAACTGGCAATACGGGTTTAAAAGCTAAGTCCAGGATCAGACAAATTGAGGAAACTGATACTTAGGCTTGATATGAGACTCAGACCAGGAGAGTTTGGCATGATTTCGCATTTGCTGCTAAAAGCTCACAGTGCCTCACATAGCATCCTACTCTTGTTAAAATAGCAGTAAAATTTAATGAGCAAGCATTCAAGAAATTTCTTTAATGTCATCCTCAGGAAAAAAACAGCCCCTCATATCAGAACGGACTTGCTCACCTCACGTGGCCAGCTTGATTCTCTTGAGTCATGACTTACCAGTCTGAAATGCTGTGACATAAACCTATTCTTCTGACTCTATTGTTGTAGGCTGAGGCTCATCCTGTGTCCCTTGGCCTTCGTTTTATTTGTCCTCCTGTGCTGGATGTCTTCTATTTGCAGTTGCCTTTTGTCTTGCTGTACTGAATCTCTATCTACCTCATGTAACAAGTATCCCAGTGCAACTTGGACATTGCCTTTTGCCCTCATTTTATGTAGCTATTTGACAGCAAGGAAAAAATCCATTTGCACTGTGATCCCAGATCTTTCGCTTTTTTGTGACAAGAAGGCTGCTGGCTCTCACTTGGTTCCCATTCCCTGTGTGCCTTGCACTGCTCCTTCTCTGGGCTCTTCATGGGAAGCTATCGTGTTTCCCTGTCCCTTCAGTCAATGCTGAGCAACTATCTAGTCCTTGGGAAGATGCCTCATGTTGGCATGTGATGGTCCATGTCGTCTGATAAGCAACGTATTTCTGCCTTCTGTGGCTTTGACATCAATCTCAGGGCTGTCTCTACTGCTGGTGTTACTTTTACCGGCATCCAAGGGAAGATGCATTGCGCTCAGATTCCCTTTTGGCACTGAATTGTGTGAATATTGCTGGTGGCCACAGTGGGCAGGTGGTTGAGCGAGGGATATCAGGTTATGATCTCTACAGAATACCGTGTCAGCTCCCTGAGCTTGCCTCTTGCCCTCATGCCCCGCAGAAGACCTTCTGTGTTGGGGATAAGAGCTGCTATACTCTGTGACCATATAGTCCTGGTTACTGGCAGTGAAAAACTGCTTGTCAGTACTTCACTAGGTTGAGATTTGAGTTTTAGAATCTGAAAATTAGAAAATACAGATTTATACTCCAAAAACCTGTTTTCACGAAGAGCACACTGCAAACTTTTTTTGGATCACCTCACATGGGACTCCATCCCCAGGTGTGAAATGCGTACCACTCTTGTGAGATAATTCCCAGTCTCCTGGGATGAGTGCCAGTCACCTTGAGGCAACGTTACTTTTCCCAGTTCAGCTGGAAGCACGGGGTTACCTCAGTGCGATTCTCAGAAAGATTTGGGGAGATCAGAGACAGGAGGGATATTTCTAGGGGATATTGGTTTCTCACGTGCTAAAGCTGGATTCTCAGCCACATGCCTTGTGGCCACATGGACAGCTCCTAATGCTCACTCTGAAACCCCACATGGTAGTTTCCCATGCGTGCTGACTTCAGGTCAGTGCCTGCTTCATCTTTCTCTTTTGTTTCCTGTAGGATGAGGTTCTGCACCTCCTCTGACTGTACCTGTGCTCCGTGGCTCCCAGTTTTCTGTCTGTTGTGCAGCCCCTGGAAAGACGGCTGCCTCTTTCTGTATCCCAGGATTTCTTTCATAACTCCAGCTCTGGTGATTTCCTTAATGTTTTCCCAGGATGTTTTGATATCATAATCCTGAATTGCCTCTCTGTTGTCAGCTCCTTCGCTAATAGCAATGTCATTAGTTACAGCCTTGGTGGCTGGGAGTTGCTCTAATGAATGGTTCGGTTTACCCGTCAGGCTGGGCTGATGCCAGAGGTATTTGTGACCAGCCAGAGGTTCCTGTGTACTTGCCAAAAGGTACAGCAGAGGTTGTCAGGAGAGTTCCTCTAACGTGGTATGTCTGAGTTCGCTTTTTGGCCTCGCTAGCAGGAATGCTTTGCCCCAAAGACCCTGTGGAATACATTTATAATGACACCGGTTTTCAGTCTGTGCAGTGGTGCGAGTCTGGCGTACCTGAAGTCTTCCTTGTCACTGCGAGGCTGGAAGATACAGTGGGAATAAAGATGTAGCTTTGCCAGGTCCTTCCTTAGAGACTCCATCAAGGGTAATGGAGCTCCACATTTCAGCAGGCTCAGGTTGCCAACAGGGATCTGTCTTTAACCTTAGTTTATTCAACGTGTCTGTCCTTGACACACGTCTATGTATTCAGCAGCAAAGCGGCACTAGGGACTGTTTTTCTTTCCCTTTCATGCAGAGAATATCTGGCGTGAAGCTACAGTTCTATCCAAGGCTTGTCCTGTTCTACCTACATCTCTTTCTGTAAACCGCAAGTGATAGCATCTCCTGCTTGGTGAGTTTCTCACAACAGTCAGAATTTGCCTACCGGCCGTTCAGTGTTCTCCCGGTACGCGGCTAAGCTATGGTTATGGGTCTTCAGTCAGCTGTTGTTGCTTACCCATGTTGATAGGATTGCATTGCAGCTGATTCCACTTTCCAGCTGGAGGCAAATTGGTTTAACAGCACACTTGCAAATATGGAAAGCTAACTGCTTAGCTACCTCCTTCTGCAACATGTACATACTGATCTGTAACGTCTGTAACGTCTGCTAACATCTTGCTGCAGCCATCAGCAAAGCTCCTAACAACTTATCCAGGCAATGAGAGGATGACTATGTAAAGATTGCCCAAGGAACAATACCGGTGAAGGCCTGGACACACAAAACTCAGCACAGGTCAACACAAGGTGTGCAGTGGCTTGTGCAGCCCTTTGGGGGTCTGTGCCGTGCATGTTTGTATGGGTAGCAAAATGAGAGTGGGCGTGACACCCTGAGTTACCTTACACAATGCCTGGTGGCAGCTCTTTTGTTTGCTCTACAGAGAGATAGTAAGTGTCCTCCCTCTTCTTTTTATTTCTTTCTTTTTATTTTACTATTATAGCACTTTGCCCTTACATCCTTGGTTGGTTCTCATTTCTCTCAGCTGTCCTTGCTAGCTGGAAGCATTTCTCTGGGCTAGACCCCTTTTCCTCTATAGCCTCCTTGGGATATTTGAATCTCATGTTTCACACAAAACCACCTTCTTCATAATGGGAATCCAGACCGAGGTGTGGATACCGTTATTCTCAACGTGTACTAGCACATAGTATCTATTTACTCCTCATTGTCTTGAGGAGTAGGAGGAGGGTTGGTAGGAGGGGGTGGAGAGAGGACCACTGTTTTTGGATGGTCTCAGTCCTCCTGGGGAGAGAGCCCGCTAATGCCTTTGCCAGCTGCCACAGTGCTCTCGGGATCCCTCCTGGCAGCAGTGCCTCACTCACGCCTTGTTCTTTTTCAGAAAGGAGACAGTCCAATACTTTCCTTTCTCTTTCTTATCTTCCGTGATCCACCCTGTTTACAGATTCAGGTTACTCTTCTCCACGGCTTGTACAGTGATAGCTGGCTGGTAATTAATGTCTTTGGTGATCTGTCTCTCCATGCTTACCTGCTTGCCTCCTGGATGATTTGCCTTGTAAACACGTATTTTTATATCCTATTGGACTCACTAATATAACCACTGCCACACTATATAATGTACTTTCTTTATAGTGGAAAGTTAGATTGAATTGAAAACATGCAAAAGAAAAACAGTTGGACTCTGCAGAAGTCTGTGGCTTTCATAATGCTTTTCTCTGAAAAATCCTATCTACAATACGTAAAATGAAATAGGATTTATTAAAACAATCGTTCCCAGAAGTGCTAGGCCTGAACAGACCCGGACTGATTTCCCAGCACTTTCTCTGACTCCTTCCCAGCCACACTCCGCATGCTTTCCTTCAGCTTCCAGAAGGGTTGTGACCGTTTTGCTGAATCATCAGCTGCCTGCGCCCTCGGTGGGGTGGAACAAGCTGCTCTCTACATCCTCGGTGGGAAGGAGGGGAGGGAGAGCTGCTGCTTCTCCTTGCTGCTTTGCTCAGCAGTGCCAGGGGAAGAGCTCTGGCTGACTGGTGAGAGGAGGAGCACTGGAAGAGGTGGAAGTGGCAGTGGGAGCCGAGGGTTTTGCTGTCCCACTTTCTCCTTTAGCCCTGGAGATACAAAGAGGCTGAAAGTTTAGGCTTATAATACAGTTACATATTCAGTTTTGGTAGGTGCTCCCGAAACTGAGAGACATGTAAACCCCACAAATCTTTTCTGTTTTAACTCTTTGTCACAGTAACTCCTGCATAAGCTTTCCATGGAACTGATCAGTGAAACCCTAAGTCCCCTGAAGTCAACGGGAAAGCTCTTGTTTTCCTGGCCAATGCAGGGCAAGGCCACTAGCATGACTGGTTTTTTCCTTGTGTATGGTACAACACTGAATATAGATGAATTTTTACTCTATGTTCAGTCTCTTCCAAAGTGTTACTGTTAAATACATAGTGTCTGATTATTCTAAGTGCACAATAACTGCAAGTAGAATAGCATTAGCTGCTCTGAGCCAAAGTAATTTGATAGCTAATTGCACAGAAGGAAATGAACAAACCCTGGGTTAGCTGGAAAATTCTGCTAAGAAGCAGGTGTTTTGGATGGATTTAGATACAGGATTTTGCTTATTTGATACAACAATGCATCATGCTGCATTTATAGCCTGCACTATAAAAGTACAGATGGATGGGGGATAATGAGTCTCCAAATTCATGATTTCCACTTTAATTACACTTTAGATTATTATTTGTTCCTTGGAATTCAGGGCTTGGGGCAATTTTCTGGGAGAATCTTAAGAAAACAGACCTTATCGGTAGAAAGACCATCCTTTATGCAGACATTTTGATAAAGACCCACGTACAGAATCACATTATTGTTTTAGCCTTTCTTTTCTGATGGAGTTTCTTGTGTCTGAGGTACAAACATCTGTCATAGTTTGTATGAAAAATGGTAATAAGTGACTGGCCTGTGTAGAATCAAGTTTAGTACAGATTTGAGACATGACCTTCCCTTGTCCAGGGCCAGTCAAGAATTTTTCTGAAAAGGTGAAGTGTTGTTAATACCAAAGTTCTTCTCTGATCAGAACATCTCACACACGGCTACTTTTTCAAGCTGTCTCAAAAGGAATCCAAACTGTAGGTTTCTAGTTTAGAAAGTCACTTTCAGTCACCTCAAAGTTTGCATGAATTTCCACATCAAGCCTGGCAACAGAAAAACCTTACAATAATCATAACGTTTGTCCAGATAGGTCAGAGCAGATACAGGATCTTGAAGATTTCTGTTGATAGTGTCTCCTAATGTTTGCAAATAGATGATACATTTTTAGATAGACTTTTAGAGGTCTTTGCGCTACGCGACCAAGTTGGAAAAGGCCCTAAGCACAAGAAAACAACCTTGAATGAGAACGTTTTCAAGGTTAAAAAGCTGACATCTGGCTATAAACTCTGGGCAGTGCTCTGGCCTCTCGCTGTGAGGCTGAAGACAGACTTCAGGCCTGTCGTGGGATTTCTATTTGCAAAAGCGCTGGATGTTTCAAGGCTGTGTGCATTTCACTAGGGTTTCCAGAGTTGGCTCCCCAGGGAAGGGTGGTGGATATGATGGCAGACCAAGTGCTGCCCCTGCCTCTCCCCTCTGAGCATCTTGTCACCTTCCTCACCCCCGTCACTGCCAGAGGCACCAAGTCATCAAGACCAGGGAACTCTTTCTCAAGGTCAGGTCTGTTTGTTTCATTTTTTAAATGGGATCCTGCAGTGCCACCCAGGGCACTGCATTTTTTTACGCTATCGTCTCAGACCCATCCAGCCTCATGGAAAAATCTTAGATTGTCAGAGCAGTCTTTGGACCAAATCTACTCTTGTACCGATTTTCATACTGGTGTGAAACTTGACTTCCTTGGAGTTACTCCGGAGTTGTAGCAGTGTAATTGCAAGTGGAATCAGGCATCAGAGCCCCCTTTATTCCTCTGACTGAGGAGAACTGAGTTATCAGTGTGAACATTTGAATGTGAATGAAACTGAAGAAATGGAATTCTGTAGCCAAAGGCTCCTCGGTATTGAATTTATGAATAAAAGACCATCGCTGGCCTGCATTAAACCTCAATACCGAGGAGGAGTACGCCCTGTCACTTAGTGTATAAAATCACAATTAACGCACTATAATGGACTTTTAAGGGCAAACCCTGTAGAACTGATTTATATCTCATAAAATACTGCATTAAACCCTTCTATTTCTGCTGATACATCTGTTGTATTTTCTCTTACTGCCTGTGTTTTAAATGCAGCTCCGTTTCTTGTTTTATGCTTGTGCAAAGGTGCAGGACTATTTTCTATTTGCAAGAAGCTTTTAAAGAAAAATAGTACAGGGAGGGAAGGGGGACAAAAGATAAAGCAGTAAGTTTGGATCTCTCTACTTCTCCAATATTAAATCAAATCTTATCACATAATGAAATGTAGTTCAGTTGTAGGTTGTTTGGAAAAAAATGGGCACACCTTCTCACTGAAGTAAACTGGTACAATCCCACTGATTTAAGATGAAGCTACCCAAGTTTGAACCATATAAGGATTTAGCCTGTGGTAACATCCTGTTCTTCTCCCTCTCCTCATACTTGACTAGATTTCCTGGTTTTACAACATCTAGTCAGTGTCTGTGACCGAAAGGAAACATGAAAGTAGAGGACTGCATCAGTGGATGAATGGGTAAGGACTCCTGGCTTGCACCACTGCTAACATAGCGAAGGAGGAAGGTCAGGCAAATGCTGTTGAAATTTTGGTGTGGTCATCCCAAAACATGTCTGCTGTCAATGGAGATGCTCCAAAAGTAGATTTTTTTCCCTGATTTTTCTGTTTTTATCATCGATGAATAATGCTTATTTGTTGTTACAGCCTTTACTGGATATGAGCTGTAGACACAGTGAAGTGATATTTAAAACTGTTGCTCCATTGTAAAGAAAGATATCTCCAGTGAGGTACAAGAGCTGCATGTCAAAGGGTGAGAGCTCTGATGGCTTTGTTATTAAATGAAAATCATGTCCCATTTTAACCCGACCGTTCAGCTTTAAAGTACTGAACAAATCAAACTGAATTTTGATCTAAATAAATGAGAATCCCAGCTGAGCGAGTTAAACAAATTCCTTTCTGGCCCTTCCAGTCAGGATCAAGGCCATTTTCCACTATCCTGGTTCTTGGGACAGGAATATTCTTGGTTCTTAGAGATCCTCTTGCTGTGTCTGTGTGTGTGCGCGTGCGTATATGTTTTGATGCTACAAACAGAAAGGGGAAAGAGAACAACATAACTTGATGTGAAATTCAAGGTTGAGAGGAGGAAGGGAGAGCACTGGTTCGGGAAGTTGTTTTTTTTTCTCCTCCAGCAGTCAGTATATCGTAGCTGAAATCAAAACCCTACAGCAAACTCCCTGAAGGAAGCAGCATAATAAATAGGTCTTTAAGGTCCTTTCTGAATGACATGGAATGAATGCCCCTCTCTTTCCCCCTCTCCCCTCCCAAGGTAGAATTAGAAAATGATTCTCCACGTAGAGATATGTGATCCGTGCTAATGGCAGCAAATGAGAATGCCAGCTGCTGTTTCACCCTCTCTCGCACCCCTGCCCTGCTCCCACCTCCCCACAGTCACTCTGGCAGTAGTTTCATGCTTTATTTCAGGCTTACTGTTTGAATAATGATAATCATGTCTTGCACTCCTGTAGTGTCTTTCATCTGAGGACTACAAAGCGGTTTTACAAACGTTAGCTCTATAGGGGTTCATTCTGCAATGTGCTAAAGATGATCACAGAACGGACGTATAGTCATAGAATCACACAGCTGATTATTTACCCCTTGCAAATCTATCTCATCTACATCTATATCCATTCCAGAGTAAAAACATCGTGAGTGCCTTTGCATGGTACAATGCATATATGCGCGTATCATGCATAGAAAAAAATCAAAGGAAAACTTATTGCAGTGTTCCCAGGAGGAGAAGACCTGTTATATTTATTCATTCCCTACTATATTATGAAAAATGGAAAATGCTAAGATATTTGTACTTCCTTATGTAAAGCAGGTTTGTATCAGCACCATTGGGAAGTTGTATTCTCTCTACAATGTGAATTAAAGTTTCTGTGGCCTTGCTGCAAAGTCCCAGATCCAAATAACCCTGAATGTTGTGGGACACAGGAGAGGCTGGATGCACACCCTTGAAGCGAGGTCCTCTGTATTCTTGGAAAGTTTGGAATTCCTGATCTGAGCCATGCAGCTTGCAGTTCCCATCTAATCTAAACTTCATATTATGGGGTTTGTTGTGTTTTCCTGTTATTTTCATGCAGGGTAAGGCCAAAGTCTGCCCTTTTTGTTGTTGATAAGCAAATTTCACTACTTTCAGTTCCCATAAACAAATACATGTCTGCTCATTATCTTTACCTCCAAAAGCTTCAAATTCTTGCTGGAAAATTCCAGAACTGAGCTTTTTCTAATCAGTTTTACATCAGCGTAACAGGATATCTCATGGTATGTCAGAATTTTAATTTCTTCTGTTTCCATCTCGATAATGAAGAAGCTGAGTAGAAATGAGAAATAGGCTGGGCAGATGTTTTGAATTCAAATTCAAAAAGCAATTTGAACTAGAAATACAAGTATGTAACTCAGCAGCATATCTCTTTTTACAGCTTTTCAAAAGAATCTATGAATTCTGGCTCCCTCCCTGTTTGGTGCCCAACTGAAAATGCACCAAACTCAATTTTCATTGTCAGTGTCCCAGGTTATGATGTTCTAGCTCAACATCCATAACTGGGTACTCTGTCCTGTGCCTGCTTAGTCACCTCAGTAAAGTTCAGATAAAGCTCATGGACCTCAAGATAAGTCTTGTGTATTTTGATTCCTCAGTGAAAAAAAACAGTTCCATAGAGACTTCTGCCATCTTCCTGTGTTCTGAGATGGGCCATGCCTTTTGCTTGGATTATTGAGCTGTAGTTTGTTAAGATCATTGGCAAAAGTTTTCTGGAAAAAGCAGACATAAGGATAACTATACTACAATGAGCCACTTGTTCTGAAAGATTTGAGAGATCTTAGGAGACAAAGTCACTGGCCTTGAAGACTGTTCTTCAGCCTGGGTTTGTAGTTTATCCAGAGGAGGGAATCCCAGATACGCAGAAGAGTTTGGCACAGCTCAGGGCAGATGTTTTCTCAAGAAATAGCTGACAGTTGCCAGGAGGAAGCAAAACAGAGCCAAAGGAGCTGCAGGGATGCTTGAAGTCCCCTGAAGATGGTAATTTTCTAGACAGATGGACATGCATGTAGATTATTTGTTACTTTAAGATATATTTCTTTAAAAATTTACTTTTTTCAATATACTCTTACATGCAGAGTGACAGCTGGGCCATGCTATGCCTGTGATCACATTTATGTCAGTAGACACAGAGACTCAGAGGGCTCTTCCAGAGGGCACTGCAGGTAGATCTCAGCTTAGGAAAGAAAGCAGTCCTACCTGAAGGGACATGCAGACTTTGCATCTGAAAGAGGATGAGGTAAATTCTGGGGGGGGGAAACAAAAAAAGGAACAGAGGACACTGTTATGGTGAAACATAAAGCTTTTTTAACTGAATGGTCAAAACAGGGTTGGTGCCTGGAGTTGACACTATGAAACAAAGACACACTAGTGAGGTGCTGTCTGCTTTTCTCAAAAACTTTTTAATTTGTGGTGCTGCCTGTTGAATTAATTTGCTATGTTTTCTGGTCCTCCCCAAAAACCTCCCAAAACAAGGCCCAGAAAAGCCGTCCAGAGTTAGCACTGAATCTCAATTGATCCAGCCAGGAAACCCATTTCAGGCTTCTCTCTATTGGATTTGAATCAACCAAATCTACCTTCTTGATGTTATGTTACTTGTGACAACCTCCAGGAAAAAGGGTCATATTCAAAGCACAGAAAATTCCTACAGACATAGCTTAAACAGAGAACAAACTGGGATTTCTTTCTCTGAGAAGGTCTACTAGTTGCAGAATGTTGTGAGTGTTGTGAGTCTGTATGGTAATTGAAGCCACCCTTGATATATCAGGACATAGATCTGAAAAATTATTCTGCTGCAAGGTCAAACTTCCATCCCCAGGACAGTCCTCAGGATGCTGGGGAAGATTACTAAAATGAATCTCTGTATCATTACAACATTCTTGGACCATCCCTTGGTATTTCAGAAGTGCCACTCCAGGAGTTGGGTGGTGCCTGCACATGAAGCTGCACTGATACATTGAGTTCCTCTACATGCCTGAGTGGGCTGGGAGGCCTCCCATGGAGGTGTGAGGTTCAGGACCTAAATCGCCTCAAGGTGCTCACTGCATCCTCCTGGCGTAAGGAATAGTATTTACTACAGTCACAGACAGAGGTGTGCACTTAAGCACACATCTTATAGGCAAAAAAGTCGTTCTCAGACGTGTGCCTTTACATACCAGCCGTGTCCAGTGTGAAATTCTTACCTATTCGTTTCCTTAGCTACTGCTACGCTGTAAATAATATGATAGAACCAGTATTTTCTAGTACATTTTCCCTACGAGAGAAACAAAATAGTTTGGACTCGGGGCAGAACATTGCCTTGAACCGTACATGCGCAACTGCCTCGGATTTCTATGGCACCTTGCCCTGAATGTAGAATTGCGTTTGGGTTTGAACAGCTTTGTTTATTTGTGTGTTTTGTTAATGTGTTTTGCACCTCAGGCATGTACTTTACAAATGCAAATTCCTTGGCTTACTGTGGTAATTTACAGCTTTTAAAGGCTAATTTTGGACCATTTTGCAACGGTATGAAGCACATGTTTCATGAGCTCTTTTGCCAGGGGGATCTTCTGTGTCTTTTCAAAGAGGTGCAGGGCATTCCCACCTCCCACTGAAATCAGCAGGACTCAGACAGCCAGAGGGAAGCCAAGGAAGCCCTCAGCCTGGCACATGGGAAAGAAATCAACCATCTTCCTTCTTAGAAATCGTTATAAGGCAAGAATAGGCAGGGGCCTGGGACAGAGCAAAGCAGGCCGCTCTATCCACTGACCAAACCCAGGGACAGGGGAGGGAGAGGATGATCCTGCACAAGGGAGACGACAGTGTTTGGTTCAGGAGGACCCGAGAAGATTCAGGGAGAGTTTTCCAGCAGGAGTTAGCTTTTATTTTTGTATCTCTAGCAAAACGCTGCCATGGCACTAACAGAAAGGCCATAGGGGCCACAGCTTTGATGTTAACAGGTAACTTGAGGTTACTGGCGTGGTAACTTGAGGTTACTGGTGCAATGCAGGAGGAGAATTAACTCCAAGTTGTAGGTGGGTAAATAAGACAAAGAATTGTCTCCAGGTTTCTTCAGAGATGTGATATGAAGCCCAAATCAGTTCTCTGACTTTCTCTCGTGTTTCTTAAACGCGCAGCAGATTTCCAGCAGCAATTCAATGGCAGCTCTCACTGGGGAAGGAGCAGGCAGGTTTCTGGCCTGAAAACCTGTTTAGAAGTGCTTTGTAACGCTGCTGAATTGAGGGCATTAGCCCAAGTGTTATAATAAGTATAACAAAACTGTGCCCAAGCTTGCTGCATTGCAAAATGTTTCTTTCTACTTGTATAACTGCTTCTTGAGACAAAAATACTCATTTTTAAATTGTAAGTGCTTAAGAAATAGGGAATTTTTGTTTAATAGTTTAGGAAATAAGAAATGGGAAAAGAAGGGCTGCTTAGTTTTGTAAAGAGCCACTGAGGTTTTAGAGCTATTCCAAGCCTTGGGGTTGATTTTCAAAGTGAAGTCTCTGAGAAAAAAACTTTCTAATAAAATTTTAAAATTTGGAAGCCTCCATTCTCTGGAGTTTTTAGGGAACTTGATTTATTAAGGAATTTTACCACTAGTATTTCTCGGCAATGACTAGCTTGGTGTCTGAAACGAACCTTACAATGACAGAGGTGTGTGTACTGGTCCCCTTTGCAGCTATGGACCAGAGGGTTAGAGAAAGTGCATTAGTTGCTTTGTTTATCCATTCCATTTTGTGATGAGAAAGTTGCTTTAAGCCAGCTCTGCTCAGTTCAAAGCCCTGTTTAGACATGAGAGTCATATCTCACTGATCCAGCTACTCCCAGCTTGCATCAGCTTTACCTTAAACTGGTGTCTCGTGCTTGTGAAATGAATTGCGAGGCTCACGCCGTTTTGACAGAGAGCTTAAAGCAGCTCAGCAAGACAGAGTACAACTAAGTGTGTTAGGGCACATGGGGTCTGAGCTCTTCAACTTCTGGCTGTGCAGCTCAGCATAATTGTGTTCTTCCTCTTTACAAGCCGCTAGATTCCTAGAGTGGGTTACTTATATGTACTTGTTTCTCTCTATCTGACTAATAAGATTTTTCAAGGCTCAAAAGCCACACGGTCTTGGAAGAAATCCTTTCTTAGTTGCTTAACAAAGATACATCTGGATTTTCTGCAGTGAATGTGAGTAGCTGTCACATTAACCTCTGAAGCTGTTGTCAGGGTTCCTGTTTTTTTCTAGAGGAGGGCAGAGAAAAATAATGCTTTGCCCTTATAAAAACAACACTTACTTGAAGATGGAGTGAAATGTTAAAACTACAACTGATGACATTTGTAAGGCTTAGGGGCTTTTTTCACCTCAGAGGGCCTCTCAGCTGATATCATCTGTATTTCACCTTGAGGAAAATGAGAAGCAGGAGATGCAATCCTGCAATTCACTGATCAGCGCGCAGCACTGTGGTATGAATCTGATCTCTTGAAGCTGGCACCCAACCCAGATCACTGCCTCCCAGCTGTGCTTGAGGCACGGGGCTGCGCTTCCCCCGCCCTTCACGGCCTGCAGAATGGTCATGTTTAGTTTCCTCCTGTTTGGGGTCGAGTACACAAACAGAAATAATCTGTGAAGATTGTACAGTAAGGCTTCGGTCCTCCCCGGAGACCTGTAGGGATCCCGTAGAGGCAGTGCTTCGGAGGAAAGATAACAGCAGCCTCCACGCTTGCTACATTTCACCAGCCCTCTAAGCCTCGGTGAAAGAGGTGAATAAAATATGAAATGTTAAGTGGTAAACTTTTAAAGTTGCAGTGTTCCTGCAGGAGACCCATAGCACATTGCCAGTGGCATCTCATATCCAGCAGAAAGTCATTTCTAACGGTCAGGGATTTATTCCTACTTGGAAAAGCAAATGCTGACCTTGATGATGTGGGAGCTGAATGCCACTGGACGAATAAGGAGCTGTAATAATGCTTAATTAGAGGTAGATTTTTCTTTAAATGTCACTGCGAACCCATTCCTTTTTTTTTTCCTCTTTTTTTTTCTTATTCATTGGAAACTACTAGAAGAAAATAAATAGTTATAAATCCTTAAATGTGAATGAAATGCAAAGGAAAACAGTTGCAGAAGGTGGCCTAGGGACTAGTTGCCCACATACCTTATAAAGTTGAGTAGATCCATAATCATGTCTCCTGAAGCTTCAGGTGTAACTCTTGTCATAGTACAGTTTCTGGATCTGCAGAATAATAGGCTCAGAGATAACAAGCCACCCTTATCCCAGCTTTGAACAGGAGGAGTAGGTGCTGACAGTGTTCACCAGGACCAGATGCTGATCCAGACTTCTTAAATTTCTAGCTTTACTCACATTCAGCCGTCCAAAGGGGATCGCTGTAAAGCCACACTGCTGAGATTTACCTTGCAAAATCTGTTTAAGACAGAATCAGACATATATACAGCCTACTGAGATAACTCCAGTGGTCTGAGAAGGCAAAAAGATCTGAGAAATTCAGTGTTAAGGCTCAAACTCTGTCATTAACCCTGTCCTTCAGACCCTATGCTTTCTGCTTCTGGTAGGTGACATCTGTAGTGATTTTGAGGATCCGTGATAATGTGGGAGCTGTTTGTTCTCTTTTTTTCATTCAGACTGAGCTTGCTGAAGGACGTGGTAGTTTCTACAGTGAAAAAGTTAATGGCAAAGATGCAAGGCAATAATCCTATATGTACTAGAGGTTTCTATTAATTTTGGTTTCCTGTTCTTTGAAGAGTGAAGGAGTAAAGTGACTAGTTTGGCTACTCTGTAATATTTAACCTTAAAAGATTAGGTTTTGGATGGGGAGTTTTGTCAAAAATAACAACATGAAATCTCTATTGAGAAAGTATTTAATCAGTATACTGACACCATTGTAAATTCTTTTCTTCTGGATCAAGACTGGATTTGAGCAGGTTTTTTTTAAGTGAAATAAGCGTAGGCACGATGTAATGATTTGTCACATAGAACACTCTGGAAGCAATTCCCTTTCAAGGATATTGTACCATTTTAAACTGTGTGGTATCTGCTTGGCATATTCAAGCCAGGGAGTGTGACTTTTCTTCCCTCCGCCTCCGCAGTATGTTGAGAGCAGATACTCAGTTGTGGTGTGCATGATCATGAGGGATGGGTTGATCTGAATAGGTTTGGACCATTTCACACTGACTGAAAATCTGCTACAATCTCCCTTTGCGTGCTTTGTATCATCTTCACTCAGTAGATCATGAATCTTCAGGCTGTAAAGCTCAGCCCTAACATTTCCGACCCATCTGTCTACAAATGCATTGTTGGCTGCTGTGCTTTTACCTCCCTTTTGCAGTCCAACACATCTCAGTTATTGGCATCTTTACTCTGGTGGCCATTCCACAGCCTAACGTATCCCACTGTCAGGAAATTCCTCCATGGCTTTTATTTAGTGTTTGTTTGCAACATTTCTTTGTCTTTCCTGGTAGGGCACCGTGCTCTCTGCTGTCTCCTCTCAGCCTGGCGTTCCCATCCCGCAGAAAGCTGCGCTCTCTCCGCTGGCGCTGGCTGTGCCTCCGCACTCATTGCTCAGTCAGGATGTGCAATTAGCAACTGGTCTCTCTTTCCGTGGTAGTTGTGCTGCCCTTCTCAGGATTCATTCCAGTTAGTCTTTCAGGTAATGACATGCCCAGAAATTAAGGCTGCATTCCAGCGTCTGAAACAAGCTTCTGGTGACTCAACCCCAAACGGCTTTGGTCTAGTTCACTACTGTGTTACTCTTTACTGCATGTCCAATTTGCTGCACACTATTACTATGAAATCTCTGTTGACATTACCGCTTTCCAGGTTTCTCCCTCCCATTGTGTGACTATTTCCCATCTGGGCTTTTCTCATGTGGGAAATATTCACACAAATTCAAGACTTCAGCAGAGCTTCCCAGCTGCATTAGGCATTTCACTAATAAATCACTGTTTCCTGTGGCAGAAAACTGACTGAAATGGCCTTTCAAATCCCACATGCAGTGATAGCTCACCCTGCCCTATTCCCCTACTCTCAAATCCTGTGTAATATCACAAGCAAAATTTTAAACAGAAAATGAAATCAGGCAGGATTTTGGGGAGGATTCAGCATTACACTGCTAACAGTTGTTGAAGTTCCACACGCAGCCTCTGAAAGTAAAAGTAAAAAAAACTGACTGCAAAACCAACAGGGAGTTCATTTTTCCTGTATTAACTGAAGGTTGTAACCTACTGTGCAACCATCAGGATTGTTTCCCTGCTCCTTAAGTTTTGGTGAAGTTGGTGCTGTAGTTTAGTGTAGTTTAGATGTGATAGAGCTGACTTAGACACCTGGACACCTGCAGTGTAACTACAAGTGATACGAGGTGCTCAGGAGGGACAATCTCCTCCTGGCGTGGTGCAACCCTTCGGAAAACTGAGCAGTTCCCACAGGGACAATTGTCAGTGTGGTTTCAGCCCTGATGATGAAGAGAGAATATCTCATCCAGAGTTCATCTGCGTCACCAGTGAGGATGTGAAACTGGCCAAGGTGGTGCAGACACCTGGATCACCTAGCCCAGTGCTCTGTTCCCAGTAGTGCCCCATAGAAGGCAAGGGTGAGAACAGGGCGAGCATGCGTGATAATTTCTCCTTTCAGCCTCCAGCTATTTTCAGCTCAGGGGATTTCCTGACCCTGGTGAAGTTTGTCTGTTTTGTAACCCAGGGGATTTCTATTTCAAGCACTTGTCCAGTCTCATCTACATAAACATTTTGCATCCACATAGCTCTTTGGAAAAGCTCTACAGGCTTTCTAATTGCTGGGTGAAAAAACACTTCTCCATGTGGCAAACCCAGCTCTGTTTAACTTCATCTGGTGGCCCTGGTTCTTGCATTGGAAGAGGGGGTGCAGTCGTTCGCAATCCAAGCACTCCTTGCTACGCAGGGTTTTGTAGACCTTCATCAGACCCCCACCCAGTCTAGGCAGAAGAGACCAAGACTACTCAGCCATTCCTCACATGAAACCATTTCACACCTTTGATCATTCCTGTTTCCTTTCTTTGAGTTCCTCTTCCAGTTCAAGTTGAGTACAGTATTGAAGATAGGGAGGGAATGAAGGAATTGGACAGTGGCACAGTGGTGTTCCCTGATTGCTTTTTATTAATTTTCCAGGCTTTCACTGACTTGAATTGCCTTTGGATTGGGCTGATAACATGCAACAGCCTGTGCTGCAGGAGAAAAACATTTTACTGTCTGGTCACTGCTAGAATTAAGTTTGTTAGCAGTAGATGAGATCTAAGATGAAAGATTACTAATATAATGCAGACCAGTTCCTGGATTTCTTAGCTCAGGAATAGCTGTAAATTAAGCAGTGCCAAGGCTTGAGCACTGGAGCTCAGTCATTGGCACTGTTGTTCGTGTGCTTCTGGGTATGGTTTTGGCCTGCGCCAACCTGCCCTCTCCCAAACAACTCCTGAGCATGCTTCAAGGATTAGCGTGGGCCAAGGATGATTCCCAAAGCAGTTTGGCTGCGATTCGGATGCTGCTAGTTCCTTTAACTGTGATTTAGAGGATGAAAGAGATTAATAGTATTAACATGGCCAAACCACGCCAGCTGGACTCAGAGCCAGGGAACGGGCCCTGGCTCTGTATAAAAGCTTCGCTGTGGAGATGGAATGGTGGCATTCACAGCAGGATCTAGAACAGGCATGGAAATGGCTAGACCTGACTCTGGGATACTGGGAAGTTCATACCAACGTTGGTCATGCTCTCTGCGTTTGTGGGTAATAATGAACTTCTGTCTCCAGAACTTTCCCCCTGCCCTTTCCTTAAGCATCCAGAATTGGAGATGACTGAATTATTCTGGATGGGAAGATTTAGACATTGATTTTACTGCAGGGCACAGAAGAATCCATGCTGGGGGGATATGTTGATTTAGTTGATTTGATGGCTAAACTAGTTTAAAGAAATCCATGTATAACCTGTGTGGGAAGCAGATGGAAGTGTTGATCGCTTTTGACTATTTTTTACAAAGGTAAACACAACTTGGGTGTAAAAAGGTGCAAACTTTCGCCGCTTGCCTCGGTGATGTTACCCCTAAGCTGCTTTGGCTGTTGCCACTGCCACACTCACCTTGCTGATCTGTCCTTATGTATCTCTTCTCTTTTATCTGCAGGAGCTCTGGCAGCATAAAAACAAATTTCCATTTAAATTTTTTTACCATCTGGGGTAAGAAATAATACATAAGGTAACTATAATGGAAAGTGATTGAGGGACAGAAAGTTTCTTATTTATTGCAGTTAATTTACACTATGCATCAAGAGCATTCACATACAGTTAATGCACCCTTGGCAGTGGTTCTCCTGTTGTTTGTTGTTTCTACACAGCAACAAGCAGAGGAGAACAGTTGAAGAGTTAAAAGAAATGAGGCACAGGTTGCTGAGATTCAGGTCTAGCATGTAGAACTTGAAGTGCTCACAAAGACTAAGGTAAGACTTCTGGAGCAGGATTGCTTTGCATGTTTTATAAAGAGTTGTTTTTACAAAAACTGGGGAAATAATGACCATATTTTTTATTGATACCAGTTCAGTGAGGAGAGGCCCACATTCCCAGTGAACAATTTCAATTAGGTGTCAGTCATTTATTTTCTAGCTGTGATGTACAAAGAAGCTAAAGATATTAAACCTAAAATCAAGACCTAAAATCAAGAACTCAGCAGTTGGGAGTTACCAAAATCAAGGTTATTGATTGGAAATGTGGATAAAATGGAAGAATTTGGACGTGGGGGGTGCAGTGTGCACTGGGGAGACAGTGAGAAGTGGGTATTTCATTCTCTTGTAGAGGGTTGGCTGCCTTTCTACAGTTTCAAAATGTTAGTCTCATAATCCACAAACTCTTTTGTCAGTCTGAATCTATAAGATTACTCCTTTTATATTAATATTTTAAGGATGAAATCTGGAGCCTATTGAATGAGAGAAACCTTTCTCCTTATGCTTACTCTACTTGAAACAAGTGCTGCACAATTTTCTGTTACGTTTAGACTCTACACTCTTGACATAATCCCCAAAGCCCTCAGATCATCCTGTCCTTTTGGTCCTTCCTTTCCAAGGGACTGGAGTTCTCATCCTCATTTGTTTCACTCACTCATCCCCAGTAAACTGCAGGTTGTATCTGTATTCCTCAGACACATCTCTGGCTCACAGACGAGCGATTCCTGGGAATGCTTTTACAAGTTACAGAGCACATTGGGCCCACTAGGACTGGTCATACTGTGATTCTCCTGATCCATTCTGTCGAGGGGATTTTGTTTTCTGTGCTCTGTCTGCTGGTCTGAGCAACACCTGTCTCCTGCTCATGTCTACCAAGTTGTTATGGATAGATGAAATTATTCATCTCCAGTTCTTTTTTTTCTGAAAGCTACTAATGCTTGTACAGTGTCCTCAACCCCCCTGGTAGCATACATGTGTAATAGCTCCTCTGAGGCCTTCCAGGACCAGAAAGAAAAAGAAATCACAAATATTTGTGAAAGAACTCAGTTTCTGGTAAAAAAACAACATAAAGTATTTTCATTCAGTCATGTGGGAAGCACTGTACTCACAAAGTAAGGGCTGGTGTATGTAAAGGCTTTTTCCTGCAGCAGGCTGGATTTGGAGACTGGAAGGGTGGAGACACCTTATGCAAGACTGAAGCAGGACAGAGGATGACATACACACTGAGGAGGCCACAACACAAACCCATCTTCTTGCCTGTAAGGGAAAAAGAAGAAAGGAGAAAAACAGCTTGGCTATTTAATCTGGATAAAAAGGGGAGATTGTGTGGTGCATAAAGTGACTTATTTGGAGGGATACTTGTTGACCTTGTGAAGATTAAAGCAGACTCATCTTCTGCTGAAGCTTTGTGTCATTTTGACTTTCAGGTCTCCTATTGCTGTGCAAGTCAGTGCACTAAGGTGACTTAGCCAGAGGAGAGGTGCCAGGTCCAGCACGTGGACCCCCGGTGAACGGCAGTGTGGAGCGGGCAGGTTGTGACAGACCTCCCAGTTGTGCAGGGTGCAAAGCCTTGCTCTGCTTCTATTGCCATAGCAGCCCCTAAATCATATGGATGTGCCTGGTACTTTCCTATCCGTCTCTTGGATGATTTCCAGTGATGGGGTACCCTGACGTGCTGCGCTTGGCAATGTGCCTGAGCAGGTGAACGGTAGTTTAGGGGCCAATTTATTTGATCGTCATGGGAGTGAAGTTCTTTGTTCTTTCCTTTCCATTCTGTTTGGTGATCTGTGAACTCCATGAAAGCCAAATGGGCTCTGAATAGTGAAGTTATCTTCATTTGTAAAGGAATTTTTTAGCTGTAAGGTGTAGTATATCTAGCTTTATGCATTAGAAAAGATACCTGAAGCCCCCAGATTTATGCAATTAACTTTTATTTTAAATGACAGTTTTTAAAGTAATACCTTTTAAAGTACTTTTTATCTTCTGTCTTTTTTGTTTTTCCAGGCCTGAAGTTCATGTTTTCAGACTTGTCTCTGCAGGCACAAAACCTACCTTTTCTTTTAATGAAAGTTGAGATTTTCACAACTGCAGAACCTGGAGCTCTAAGCAAAACAAACATTAATTACAGTTACGAGAACTGGCAGTGCTGAGAAGACAAAGTCTTCAAAATGTCTTTTTGTCTCTCCTAGCAAAACCTTTCTTCTGAAGGCTTCAGCTAAAACTAGCCACTCTTCACCTAGATGATTGCACCGAGACACCTGGGAGGGGATGCAGAGGGTAGCTGATGGTGAGATGGGGACATTGGCACTGTTTCTGTGTTGGTGGCTGTTCTGCTTCCCCGTCACCATGCATAGCCCAAAGAGCACATACGGATACCGGTGCCTGGGGATAGGCAGAGGAGCAAAAGAGCTTTGAAATGATTTAGAGAAGAGCAGTTTTGGTCTGTAAGAATTTATCCTGATACTTTCTGAGATCTGGTCCGTGTTTCATCCACTTGAAATAGAATATTCCTGCTAAGGCAGCAGATACCTTAGAAAGTTTTAGAAAGAAAAGCACACATAGCACATACCCTTCTTCAGTGGTTGTTGCTTTTCCCGATTTTGGTACTGCAGATGTATTTATAAACTCCAATCCAGATCCAAACCACTCTTGGGCTAAATACTGGGCAGGCATATGACAACTACATAGTCTGAGTATATGGCTGTGGGAAAAAGGTGGTTACCCACTAGAATAAAGACCAGTCACTCATTTCCTTAGTCTTCTAGAAACCCGTACTTGTACTTTGATGAAAGTCATCGATTTTGTAATCCACTTATGTGTTTATGACCTTCTCCAGTTGACTGTAATATGTCACGAAATCAGGAGGAGAAAAGGACTTGTTTAAAAATCTAGGCTTATTCAAATATAGTTTTCATTCAGCCCAGAGTACTTAAAGAATCTGCTTGCAAAGTTAATTCTAAAATTTTACCCATATTCAGAGATACAACAGTTCAGTGGAGACTAGTCTTTCCAGAAACATGATTACTGAGAAAAACCTCTATCCTGCACTACAGCCATTATTTATGAGTGACACAATTAGAGGCTTTTGTCTTACAAAATAAAGAGTGTAATAAATTTGTAAGATCCTCGGTGTAGCCTCTGCAAATTTCTCTAGGGGCATATTCCACCCCAGAGGAGCCGTCCTTCATTGTGTATTTGTGCAGGGTTTATGTCTGAGAAATTAATTCAGTCGCAGGTGGTAACTGTGATTATCAGTCAGTGTCCTATTTATCTCCTAGATTGTACTAACATTTCTGCCAGTGTAAGATGTTTTTCTTTTAGTTTCGGAGGCAGCAAGTCAAGAACGGTGCGCGTTAAAAATATGCACATATGCATCTATTTACACAAACATACCCATGTATCAAGAATGTATATGTTAGTGTATAACTCAGTGTTTTTTTATATGTATATCTATCTCAAAACATTTTCAGAGTTTCTCTTATAAAGCTTGAATAAAATGGTGACCTTGGGTGGCTCTTCTGGAGCCTTCCCAAGTCTAAAGCATCTGTGGAAAGTACCAGGATTGCCAGTCTAAAAATGTAAGTTAACCTCATCTTCTTGCGTGTGCCCATACGTACAGAGGCACCCTCCAGCCCCTGCACCCCATTTCCTTTTGTAGTGGTGGTCCCCATCAAGCGGGTGTCGCCCCTGCTCCGGCGTCAAGCCCTCGGTGCACATTCCTCTGAAGACACTGAGTTCCAAACCTTTTTTAGAAAGACCCAGCTTGCAAATCTTCCAGCTGTAAATACACGATAGATGGATACCAGGCACCTGTTGCCTAGTTCCTTGCCAAGTTTTTCAATTTTAAATTGCATTAGATACTTGTTCAGGGGAATCTTTGTAACTTATTAGCTGTCGAATGTGTGGGCAAGTGCCAGCCATGTATGGGAATGGCAGAAAACTGCTTTCTGAGGTATCAGAGAAAAGCAATATCCACACACTTAGAGTATAAATATGAAGCACCATCTGGTCTTAATTACTGTTGAGGAACATACGTATATCATGCATGGAAATTATATCCATCAGAGGAAATTCCTCTCAGTTATATACCAGTGTAATTCAACTGAATCCAAGGGCTTTACTCCAGAGTCACCTTGCTGTAACTAAAAGTAGAGCTTGGTCCATCGGCCTATGTAGGAGCAACTTAAAATGAAAATACGTGGCGTACACTTAGACTGGCCATTGCCGAGCTTGTACCTCAGCAGAAAAATACATCCGAGACAAGGACGAGCACATCAGGGGCCTACTTCAATAATATTTAACTGTCTGAAGTAATCACTTTAACTCTTAGGAAGAGTTATTAATATTTATTATTTGCATTTTAGTTTTGTCTGTAGGTCTCGGCTGAGAAAGAGAGGTATGAGATGTAAATCCCTGTGTTCCTGCAATATCCATTAGAGGATCCCCATAGTAATGACTGACATTTTAAAAGCTCTATGGATAGCCAGTATTCAAAGGAGAAAGTCCAAGATGGGAATCACAGGGAGCTATGGCTTGACTTGCACAAGGCTTTCCAAAGACATCCTCTAGAAATTCTTGGTATCAGACCCTGCACTTCCTGAATGATAATCCTTTTAAAAACACATATATTTTTCCTTCTCTTATTTAATTGTTCCATTTGTATACACTGTCAAAACCAAAGCCACTTGCTCGCATCCTGTAATGAAGAAGAGAGTTAATTTGTATGCTATACATTTTACATATAATAATGCAAATATATGCATAATTCTGCCTTGTGATTTTATCCATGCAGAACATACTTAACTGCTGTTAAAATCCCTCTGTTATGGTCCAAAAGTGTTTTCTAACTGTATACCTAAATCAGCTTAATTTTCAGCTTCCTAAAACCAGTCTGTATAATCACTCGATGCTCTGCAACCTCCCAAGCTGTGCTACATTGGCACCGAGGTCACCTGCAGGCAGTACCAGCTTTGATTAGCCACTACGGAGTCCCAGACAGATTCCACTTTCTCTTTTCTGGGCCAGTTTGCATTTCACACTTAACCCATTACTTATAAATCCTTTTTCTAAATGGACAGCATTTCTGAAAACAAAGAGGATCTTCCTATTCTGCCTTAGCTGCAAACTATTTGCTAACCCAATGATTTGACAGATGAACACTCTACAGTGGTCTTCACCAGTCAAAATAAAGCAAGTAGAGCAGACTCTTGAGGGTGAGTCCCCCTCTGCTTCTCAGAGATGTGACACAACTTTTGCTGTCGTCTTCAGATTAGAGAAAGTGATATTTTCTTCCAGTCAGTAGTATGAAGCTGAGCAGGAAAAAGTCTAGGCACTGCTCCTCTTTTAACGCTGCAGCTAGAATGATGTAGAGTTATTTCATCTAGTCTAATAAGGCTGCTCCATCAGTTTTAGAAGAAAATATGTCGTCTTCTGACTCCTTACCATTAGTACATGACTAATAATGTGTCATGGGACGAGTGACTGTTGCTGTAGGTAGAAGTCCACACTCTAGGAATGCCAGCGTATTGACCTACCAGTGAATATTTAATTTCTTAGTCCTCTTCACATTGGAGAGCAGTCTCAGTACCTCATTCCTATCTGTGTGCTAACTAGCAGCCAAGTATACTTACGGTTTGCTTCTCCCTGTAAATAAGACTGAAAACTTGTTGCCTGTTTTCTTTGGTTTTGCCTAAGGAGATTTGAGAAACCGGCATGATCTCTACTATGCTTTCTACCAAACATGAGGGTTCTTGAATTTCTCCAGACCTCCATCCATCCCCTGTTCGTCATCACAGTGCTGGAAGTTGTTATTTTTGTCCTTCTAATTAAATCCATGCATCTTAAAGAAGCCAAAAGCACAAATTATATCCAAACAGACCTTCTAGTGAAGAAAGTTTTGTGCGTGTGACTTCCTTTCAGCAAAGCACTTCACAACAACAGTAGTGGAAAGGTTCCCACGCGGTTTTGAAGGAGGCCTGTGAAACAGCTTTAAGCTTTTTTCTCTGCTCTTTTTTTCTCTGCAGACATTCATATCTCCTCTAATGCTTTGTTTAGCAGAAATGTGGCAGAATGGGATGTCCCAGTAAGCATAAGTTCCTTTTGAATTTTGCATGGATTATTTTCCTCCCATAGGGATGGCTCATTGTGTTCTGCATCTCACTATGAATCAACTTTTTTCTATGGTGATGCCTAAGACCTACATCTCACTGCAAAGAACGGACTGTAAAAGGGAAAATCTTGTAAATTGTGGGGGTTTGGACCTCCATCAGACAAGCTGAGCTTATGCCAAAAGACTGCCTTGTCTGTGGGATCATTTCTGCCTACCAATAGATAATTTAGGAAAAAATGGACCAGATCCCTTCAGAAAATCCATCTTTCTCTTAAAGGCTCTGCTGCAAATAGTTTAATAACTCTTTGAATGTTACAGGCAGCTAGACTTGTTTCTCTTCTGAAGTTTACATGTTAAGTTCATCGCAAGGATCTAGCCTCTCTCCTGGGGCCACAGAGATTGGGGTGGTTGACTGGAGAGGGTGCTATGAAGAAAGGAACTTGTGGAAATTCCACTTCTCTGGCAGGGTGATTGGGTAGCTGCTCCTAACTTGTGAACATCTTAAAAATGGAAACTGTTTCCACGTGCCAGGGTATTTGTCAGTCAAAGGGGTTTATGGCTGTTTTTTACGACCAAGTTAACTCATAATTAGCAATTTTAGGAAAAGTAATCTATACTATGTCCCCCAAATTCTATTGACTTTTGTCCCCAAACTGCATCGTATTCTAAGAATCAGACAGTTGGAAAAATACAGTTAGTCAATAAAAAGAGTCTGTTAATGAAAAGAAAATGTATGCAGTTTTATATTTAGGGTGCAAAGCATTACATGGTAACTGATTTCTATTACTGCAAAAGAAATCTATAACTGTGTTAACTGCACTTAGCATATGTTTAATTTCTTAATTTTCTTTTCGCTTATGGCACATTTCAATTCCTAACCTGTGATTTTCCCCTAAATACGGTCTGCTTTATGGGAAAAAATAGGACCTTTAATCTGCAAGTGTGAGTGTTCCAGTAATGAGGAGTCCCTCGTTTTCCTGTCCCACACAAATTCTGGTGTATGGTTGTCTGGAGTCTTGGACTTCTTCAGGCAGGAATTAAAGGGGAACTCTATTTATTTGAATATTTGTTTCTATTGATGTGGCAACTCCTTGGCCTTTTAATCTTTCTGAGCAAATGTAAAATTTGCGGTGCTAACAAAGAATGCAAGTTATCTCTGATAATCAACTGAAATATCTACTGTTTAAGTTCCAGGTTTCCTTTTCTTTATCAATGTCACATTTCCCATTAAAGCACCCTAGTGTCCAGTTTCTTCTTGTCCTTTCTCACTGCAGCTCGCCAGCTCAGTGATTTGCAGATGCATCTGTTTTGGAGTCTTGTTTTCAGTTTATTTGCCGAAGTGCAAAAGTAACATGGTGGCCAACCCTTCTGGTCCCGATGTGATACAAAAAAGCTTTCTTCTCCGCCATCGTGCACCTGCGGGTCAGTGCTGAAAAGGCGGTTTAGTGCTGCACGTGGCAAATGAGTTAGCCTGTGTCTGTATGTTGTTGGTTCTTACATTTGTATTTTGCAAAGTAAAACTTGGCGGCGGTGAAAGCGACATGTGAGCCGTCATGTGAACAGACAAGTAATGCTTTCATTCAGGGAGATTTGAACAGGCTCAAAATTGGACTGGGACGTGAATGTTTTGTACTGATAACATCAGTTAGGCTCTGCTGCAGTTTTATTACAGCATTTCTAATCGTATTATTTCATGTTTTTCATTAATCTGAGCTACAGTAATCAAGTCCAATGTTTCAGCTATGTAAGGAAAGCATGAGCTGCCTATCCAGGCCCATTGAAAATATCCTGACGTGCACTGTGGAAACGTAAACCTTCGTAAACAAAGTACATGTTTCTCTGATGCCTTATTGTGCTCCTCAGAAATAAAATAACTGTGCTATATATGACTGTTAAATAATGTATATAGAAACAAGCTGTTCCATAAGCAGTGTAAGTAATGAAGCCTGGTTTCCTTAAGATCTGTGTTCTTTGTCCTCAAATCCTCAAATTCAGTTCCCTCTGAGTTTAGAGCAACAATGACTCATCCATTGTGGATAATATTAGAAGTAAGTCAGGGCTTAAAGAAAGCCCCGTTGCTACAGCATGGCATAGCAATGTTTGTTAAATCTCTGTAGGAAATTTCTACTTAATCATCCTACACACAGAACTGAGTAGTATTGTTTAAAAACAGAAGAGTCCAAACTCCAGCTGCAAACTTACACATGAATGATGTCAAGTGTGCAAAGCAGTTGCTCCAAGCCCAGGCAAAGCGCACCCCTTACATCATGCTAAGGGTGAACTACTGCTGTCAAGTGACGTCTCCGAAAGAGCTCCTCGGGCTTCAGCACTTACCTGGGGGATCTACAGCTTTGCATGAGGAGGATGGCAGATACATAAAGGGAGAAAATGGGGAAGGAGTGCTGTGTCATTTGTCCATTTCTAGCTCTGGGGTCCTGGTGGACAATGAGCTCGATATGAGTGAGCAGTGTGCTGCTGCTGCAGTGGCAAGAAAGCCAGCAGGATGCTGGGTTACATCGATGAGGGCATCACCAGCAGAGATACAGAAGTCATTATCTCACTCTACTCGGTGCTTGTCAAGCCACACCTGGAATACTGTGTTAAGTTCTGGTCCCTGCTATACAGAAAAGATGTGAACAGGCAGGAGAGGGTCCAGAGAAGGGTCACAAAGACAATCAAAGGACTG
This sequence comes from Baryphthengus martii, assembly GCA_013396935.1. NCBI lineage: Eukaryota > Metazoa > Chordata > Aves > Coraciiformes > Momotidae > Baryphthengus > Baryphthengus martii. The sequence goes on from VWZK01004151.1 coordinate 162,035, forward strand.
GGAAGCTGCCCATGAGGAAAGGCTGAGAGAACAGGGTTTGTTCATGCTTGAGAAAAGAAGGCTTAGGGGAGACCTTATCACTGTGTTCCGGGATTTAAAGGGTGGCTATAAAGAAGATGAAGACTCCGTTTTTACAAGGAGTCCCATGGAAAAGAGGAGGGGTACAAGTTACTCCTGGGGAGATTCTGATTGGACACATAAGGAAAATTTTTCACACTAAGGGCAATCAGACATTGGAATAATCTCCCCAAGGAAGTGATGGTTTCCCCAACATTGGACACTTTTAAGATTCAGCTGGACAGGGTGCTGAGCCATCTTATCTAGACGATGCTTTTGCCAGGAAAGGTTGGACTAGATGATCTTTGAGGTCTTTTCCAACCTGGTATTCTATGATTCTGTGATTTTGTGCTTGAGTAATTCCATGTTACGGAATTTCTGTATCACATAATTACTGCTGAATTACGCATAGGTGCTGAGATCACAGCCGGGCTTGGTCCTTAGATGCAGACCTGTCTAGTCATGGATGCAAATAAAGATTTACTGCCTTTAAGATCACGTTAGAAGACTTCTTGTAAGGGACGAGTCTCAAAAATATCCTCTCTGAAATTCCTAGCAAAAGACATCAAAATAGTTGAAAGGAAAAAAAAGAAAAGGGAGCTAAACATGTCAACACTGGGGTTTGCGATCCTTTGTTTTCAGAAGCCCGTCCTCTTCAGGATTGTTCTCTTTTTCTAAACTGGAAAAATTGGGTTGTGATCCCAAGCAGAGGCTGTTGTGAGCAGGCAGTGTGCTCACAGGAGCTAGCCCTGGAGCTCGCCCCACGAAAAGGTAGAGGGTGTCGGTGAGTTTGCACCTCATTGGGCAGGGGAGAGAATTGAATCTAGGACCCTAAGAACTGACAGAAAATGGGGAAGAAGAGAAAGAGAGTGGGAGCTCAGACTTGGTCACCACACACTTCTCAGGCTATGTCATCAACATGAGCGCTGATACTCCTGGGAGGAGTGGGGAGCCCAGGCCTGTTCTCAGTCACAGAAGTCTCTAGTGCTGCCCAGGTGAACCTTGCAAGGCAGACCCGCACGTAAACGCGCATCCTGGAGCTCAGCCAGGAGTTAGGTACCCACCTGTCCTTCCCTGGCAAGACAGATGCTCTGGAGGCTGGGCAAAAGTGCAATTTTAATGAGCAAGCCTGAATTTAAAGCTCAGGATTTATGGACTTGTGGAGTACAGGCAGCAGGGGTAGAAAGCAGCAGGGCAGAACTGTGAACACTGCTTGCGTTAGGGCTAATCCTCATCCTTAATCAAGTAACTTCCATCTTGGCGCAACTCCTTCTTCTCTGGCCATGAAAAGATAGAACAACCCACTTATCAAAACTGTGTTTAATCTTAATGTCGGCTTGATAATCACATGCGTAGGTCAACCTTACCTGTCTGCTGCAACTGAAGTAGCGGAGGACAAGGAGAGGTTGGAAATGTTATCTGTTGGGAAGCAGGAGGAGCAAATGAGGCACTCCTTAGACGCAAGTTAGAGACAAGTCTCCCCTGTAGTTTCTTCTCTTTCTTCTTACGCTTCCTTGTCTGGAGTTGCCATTTCTCTGGGGGAGGAGGAAACACTAACAGATGTCTGAGATCCCGTCTCACATCATGTCTCCTCGCGCTGCCCTCTCAGTAACGCTAATAATGAGTCTGCCCTCAACACTCCATTTATTTCCAGCTCACACTCCTGTCTCCATTAGTTTTTCCTTGATGACTTTGTGTGTGTTTCCAGAGCACCTAGCAAACGAGCGACAGACGCTGATGATGGCACCTCGCACTAACTCTTTAATAACAGCAGTACTCAGAAGAAACGAGGGTATTACTCGGTTATTTTAAAAGCTGCCGATCCCCATCTCTGAGTTTCCTGGGGTGGTTTTGTCCTCCATGTATCTGGTTTTTAGATTGCTCTCTCTCCTTGATGGAAACTACCTTTAGTTAGTGTGTTACCCGCTGCCAAAAATGGCACCGATATGAAACAAGAAGGTAATAATCTGTAGTCTTGATTAATACCCTATGGTAATAAAAATAAATACATTTAGCAGTTTACAAATTCTGACTGCCAGATGGCTTCTTCTGCCATTGCTGATCTCTGTGATTGTTGGCATTATGTATGTCCCATGAAGTTTGTGTGTACGTTATTACAGCTTTGCTTTTGAACCGCTGTTACTGTAAGAATGAACTCATCAGAAGGCTCTGAATGCCAGTCTAATAAAACTGGATGGAAATGGATCATGAGAATGACCTTAATGTGTAGGAGATGTATCATATGACTATGAGAAAACATCTTGGACTATTTGTGACTAATATTTTTGTTTGATTTATGGATTCTGTCATCTTTCATAATCTTCAAATTTATAAAAATCAAGACTTTTAGGCTCTAATAAAACAAAATTACTTTTTTGTTTTCCATTGACAAACTTTTTCTACATGAACTTTTCAAGCATTATAAAAATCCAAAGTTCCTGAGATTTTTGAGCAAGATTATGATTTGCTAAAGTGATGAGAGACCCAATGGGAGAACTGATTTTTATTTATTTTTTATTTTAATAGGTGGGGTTTGATGGGTTTAGTTTGTTTGTTTTTAAATTCTGGCCCTGAAACAATGCAAATTCTTCCTGCAAAATGTAAAAATTTATGTTGTTAAAAAAATGAATTTTTTTTTTTTAGCAAGTGTTTTGATTAACTAACTGTAGTATCTTACAAATCCACAAGATGAGTTTTACAGGAATAGCTTACTCATTTCCAGTTAGAAATACTTTTAAAAACATAGAGGTAAGAAAAATTGTCTATTCAAGGAGATCTCTTAGAATGACTAAAGAAGGAGATGAAGGGGGAAGGGCACTAGAATCCATAACTGAAGGAAAACTTATTATTTAACGCCTAAACATATGTATGCATGCATATAAAAGCATACCTTATAAAATACTTCGTTTTTAGAACTATATAAAAAAAAAATTGACATTTTTTGCCTGGAGGAATGTGCAAAAGATGCAAGACTATGTACCCCAACTGGCTCCTCTCTGTCTGGGAGGTGAATTGTTTGGGATGTCTGTGAATAATGGGGTTGCTGCACAGAGCTGAGACAGGCTCTGGTGTTGCACCATCAGTGAGCTCTTCGGTAGATAATTACGGTCTGGTTGAAGCCCAAGGGACCGTTGGTTGGATCCGTCTGTCTTCCATTCTTTCTCATGGTTTTCTCCAATAAGAATCTTTTTATTTTGCTTTCTGCTGCCTACCACATTTCCTGGAATGAGAGATCTCTTAGGATGCAGTGCTCAGAAGTGAGTATGCTGATTGTGCGCAGATAAACATGTAGTGAAACACAAAGCTAACTGCACGTCGCTAACTGCAACTTCCTCTGCTTGGCCAGGACTTGACTTGTGTCAAAGGGCTTTCAGACTTCCAAAATAGATAAAAAAGGAATTGGATTTTTTCAAGTTATTTAAAAAATTTGTGGATGAGATTAAAATCCAACATGGGAATAAAAAGTAAAAGAAAGATACTCTTTCATGTCAGCATTTATTTACTTTTAGGAAGACGTTCATCCTACAAAGAGACCACTGTGTTATTACCTGTTGTTGGGGTTCTTCCATGTTTATCTGAAGGTGGACTTACTACAACAACCTATGGAGACTGACCACTGCTGTTCTCCTGGTATTCCCTTGTAACTTCCATATTTCTATAATATAATGAACTTCAGACAACTGTACAATAAGCTGGTCTTGAAACTCAGAGCAAAATGCTGAAGTGCAAAATAGTGCTCCTTGGAAGAAAGATTTTGTAGAGCAGCTACTGGTGACTATTGAACCAGTAACAAGTGGCTGAGTACCATAAAAATCCTTTGGGAAAGGCTTTCATCACATTAAGAATGAATTTTGATTCAACCTGTCTTTATCCCTTTATTATATTATCTACCATCGAGGTGCATCGGTAAAGGAAGAATTTTAATTGTACAAATATGCATAGATATTTCAGAATCAAGTGCAAGAATGAAAATCATTTTGGGCAGAAACTTTATATGAATCTATGAGCCAACAGATGCAGCATCCCATGAGTTAAGTGCCCAACACTGTATCTAAGATGTGATGTTCAATTCATTGATTAGTCTTGGGTTGTCGTTAGTTCTTATCTCTGCACTGAAAAATGAGTTAGAATTTGTTTGGGGAAATTTTCAGTAATCACCAAATATTGGGCTCTCTTGATTTACAGAAGCGTTACTTATTTTTGCGCTTGATATAGTTAGAAAAAATAACTTTAATGTCAGCACATCAGAAATTGTATCTGTTAAAAATGAAATGGTAGTTCAAAAAGAAAACAAAAACAGTAACAGGGAATAATTTTGCTTTAGGAATAGAGAGGAAAAGAACATGGAAAATATGAGTAGGCCATTATGTAATGAACTATGTGACATGTTTTCACTTAGCATGTGGAATGCTGTGCCCATATGTGGTGACTGCAGACCAATCAAGAAAATATAGGGAAAACTCAGGAAGGGAAACGTTAATACCATATGGAAGAAGAAGCAGCTCTTCTGTGGGGAGAGAATACAGCACCTGGTTTTCGTGTGAGGTGTTCTCAGTTACCCAAAAGGAAAGGACACAGCTAAGGACCTCTATCTCTCTATGGCCCCATTAGGAAAGCGTGCCTGTGGCTGCCTGGAAACTCCTGTTTTTTCTGAAGAATGGTGCCCCAGGAGAGCCCACTAGCAAATGCAGTCTCAGATTTGCTGTCTACCAAGGGCTTATTTTCTGTACCATCGCTAAACCAGGGCGTCGACTTCACTGAAGAAAAAAAGAGAGCATGGTCTCTGAGGTACACGTACAAAGTAGTGGTGAGGTGCATCTGTTCGTCCTTTTTCAGCAATAAAGAGCAGAAGGCAATGAATTGAAGAGGAAAGCCTGAACCCTGTTGTCAGGCAATAAGCAGACCTCAGCTGAGTTCAGTAACTCTTTGGTTCAGCCACTTATACCAGTTAAGAATATAACTCAAGAAACATAAATTGTGTCAGACAGTCCTTAGTGAATTATTATCCTCTGGAAGTCCTTCTGCATTTCAAAGTTGGATATGGTAGTTAAGCACACACCAGTTTTGGTTCTTCTCTACCCTGAAGAGCTGAAATAGAATGGAAAATGATGACAGAACAGGGCAGTTTGTCTCAGCCACTGAGACTCTGACTCAGGACACGTAATACAGAGAAGATCACAGACTAGTTCTGCTGTGGCCTCTGGGAGCTCCTGCTGCAATCTTTTGTTGTTGTTCTGCTCTGGTAGCAGTCAACACTCACTCTGCATGGGCAGAAACGACAAGATGGCATGTAGGTACTGAAAGATCAAACTTCAGAAGTTCTTTTCATTTTTTTGGGTGTTACTGATTCCAGCAATATTTCCTACAGTTAATATCCAAACTAGTTCTACAAAAGGTTATTCTGTCTTAAGAATATGTGCTGTAGTTGAGAACAAAACAGATCAAAACCACATAGTATAGACAGAACATTACAAAATATTGTGAAAATTATTTATAAAATTACTTTCAGGTCTCATGCTCCGTGAATTCATTTATGGCAGTGAATTGTATGTGTTACTGTCAGTGGTGCCCTTCATTTGGGGTTTTGTCTGCCAGGGGCTATACAGTGAAATGACTCCTTCTACTGCAGAGAATCCTTCAGCCCCAGTGTTGAGCTAAAAAGGAAGTAATTTCCATTTGCTGTCCCAGGGCAGGTATAGTAATGAAAAAGACTGAGGATGACAAGTGATTCTAAGCTCTCTTTCAAAATAAGGTTCATCAAGCCTTAGCTCAAAAGAATCTGGGGGTGGCTTGTAAGAGTCAATTAAAGATGTTAAAAAAATGGGCTATGCTTCAATATTGCAATACTATGTGCTTCACAAACGTATGCCGTGGTTTGCACACATTCGAGAGGAGATTCATGAGACTGCGCTTTGCATACTTAGTGACACATTTGCTCAGACATCCCATCCCAAAGTGCCAGCACTGAGCACAGCCATGGAGAAGACTCAGGACAAGGTGAACCTCTGAGATCACCTCACATGTGTCCTGTGAAATTTAGTAGGTTTTTTTGTCGCTTAACTGTAATTTGCCAGTCAGCTTCTGATGCCAGTTAATTCCTCTAACTTCATCATTTTATCTTAATTTGTGTTTCTTCAGCACGTCATTTAGGCCGTGAAAGATTTGTATTGTGACTAGTTTGGAGAAGGTATAGGAAAAGGTTGGTTGGAGAGAGAGCAGCATGTGCTACTCTTCAGGTTCCGCCCTGACCGGGACTTGACCTCATTGTGCTTTACTGTGTTTTTGGTTTTGATTTCAGAAAGTTTTGATGATGATACTGTTCAGGAAACAGAGCAAAAGCCCATTGTTTTCCCAGATTATCTCCTCAGATGCACTCCTTGAGTATATTGCTTGGTCCGGCTGCAGATCAACCACAAATGCTAAAGCAAATAATACTGTGGGAGACTGAAAGTGCAAATGCCATTCAGAGCAGTCACAGATACTTTGATGTGGGCACTCGCTTTATATTTCCTGCATTTCTTCACTCTAAACATAGTTTGGGCTTTTAACTGTTTTCATCTAGTCTCTCTGTCAGATTTCTGTGCCATCAAGTGACACTGTATAAATGTTCAGCACCTGAAGATTTGGTGGGTACTCTACCATAACCTAGACTACTAGTACCTAAAACAAAGGCAAGGAGTTGGGAGAATTCAAATGTCAAATGCGTATGTGGAGCACTAGGGTGTTTGAAGTTCTGGGATTAATTTGTTTGGTTACAGAGATGGGTAGTACCCAGTAATCCAAACCTCCAAACTCTGAAAATTAAGTAATTGACTCTGGATTTTGAGTCTGGCATATACAGTTTGTGCCAGCATGAGAGGCTTGTTGTGACAGAGAAGCTAGAGATAAAGGAGTGGGAAATGTCTTGTTTTAAGGATATTATTATGTCTTTCTAGTGGTGGAATTGGAAATATCTGCCTTCCCTCATGCTGTACCATTTTATTCATCTCTCCTGAGGTCGTTAAAAACATAGTGTAACTCTATTTGTGCAGCAAAAAGGATGATATCTAAAAAATTACTAATAGCATATGTGCACCAATTCTTGACGTGTTCTTGCCAGCACTACAGTATTCATTAGTATCTCCCATACTTTAGATATTATTCTCTCTTTTTCTCTCTCTGAAGAAAAAATTTCTTTTCTTATTTCACGCACCATGAATATTTGTCATCCACGTACTTACTTCTTACTTTCGGCAACTGTGCTTCCAAGTTGCACCAGCCAGATGGATTGGGATGGTCTTTAAAGGTACTGTGTAGGGCATAAAAGAATTGAAAAATCCGTAACACAAAGACCACGCCAAAAACTCTCAGTGTTCTTTTTTGAGTTTGTTAATTTTGTCTTTCTTCCCACCTATGTGAAAGCAAGAATAAAGCGTGTGTGGGAAACAGATCTGTTCTGTTCCAGCTCTGTGTGCAGTCCTACCATAGACAGACATTTCCACCTGAGTGGTCAGCAGTGCAAAAAGCTTGTTGTATAGTACTTAAATTGCCTCCTCCTTGTCCACTTCCCCTTCTCTAAATCTCTTTTCTACCTGATCTCCTAACTGGACTAATTCTTGCCTACCAAAGTGCCAGCGCCAATGTGTCCACCCGCGTGCCCAGCAGCTCTGGGTTTGGAAGCTCTTCTCTCCAGCTACAGAGGTAAGAAAGTCAAGGTTGTTTTGAGTAAATACTAGGATTCATGGAAGCCTAAAACTGAGAAGTAGGACCATCAAAAGAGCGTAAGAATGACCCAGCAGAGTCACTCTGTCTCAAGGCCAACTGTATGGCAACCACTTTGATTAGTCTGAAAACCTCTAGGAAATATCTAGAGGAAAATGTGAAAGACCTAGGGTTGGTCTGTCAAAAACTTCCACGGCATTTTTGAATAAAAAAACATGGCCGACAGATGGTTTGATGGGAACATAGAATGTGAAGCAAGGCCATAGCCTGGGAGACAGTCCAGTGAAGATAACAGGTAGAAGAAAAGGACCATGGTCCATGGTGGAGGTAAAAAGTCACAAGTAGACTTGATATGCAGAAAGCAGTGTAGAATATGGAGAAAAAAAAGGTGTGGAGGTAGAGAGGGAACTAGGGGCACAGTATAAGGAGCTTGGAGTAAGGCAGGGCAAAATGAAAAGTGCTTCATGTGCTTTGCTTTCAACCTGTTTTTTCACTGGATGCCTTCAGTGGCAGTTTCATTGGATGGCTCTTACTTTTTCCTGCAATAACCAGAGAACCAGTTAATAAACACACCAGTTGTTACTTTAGTGGTTTCCATCATACTGTCTCACAGTCATCTCCTCTCAGAGATGAAGAATCCTAGTCTATTGAATCCCTCTTTGTCTGGAAGCCTCTCCATATTTCTGGTCATCCTCATCTTTATTTGTTTTTTGGCTCCTTTTTTTGAATGGATGGCCAAGGAGAGGAAAGGACAGACAGATCAGAACTGTGTTCTGTATTATGAGTATTCATTGCCGTATTGATTCTCTCTATTCCTTTCCTAATCCTTCTCAGTTATTGAGAGTTCAGTTATACCCTCATCTCTTCCAGTAAAGCTGAAGTAAAAATGTTGATTGAGTAAAAAAAAACACTTCAAACCCCAAACTGAAAAACCACAACCCATGAAAAATTATTGCTTTGATTCTGGAGAAAATATTATGTGTTCAAGACCATGGAACTATTTCCTACAACAGTGTTGATCACACGTCCATTTTCTTGAAAAGGAAAAAGGAAAGGAAAAAAACCAGCGGGGTCTCAAGCTAATTAAATGGCATTATGTCAGCAGCGCACGGGAAAGATGCATAGCAACAAGGAGACGAGAATCTGATACAGAACTTACGTTAGTCGTCTGCTTTGTCCGTAGGAGACTTGGACAGAAATTAAAGCACCTGTATGGCAGCTAATAACGAAGGATAGATTTCACAGCAGTGGAAACGGGCCTAAGCTATTTAGTTCCTAGTGTTTTAGGGGCTATTTGGATGTCGATTTTTGGCTGAGGTGGTTTAGAACAGTCTTCAGCTTTGGCTTTTTTCTTGTGATTCAAGACGTGGGGGTTCTCTTTTGCTGTAGACTTGGTACACATGCATACAGCACAAGGACAAGCAAAATATATAAAGATATGGATAGAGAGTTTATATATAATGAAAATTTGATGGTGGTCTTAAAATTTATAGTAAGTATCTCAAAGTGTATACTCCATATTTTTTCCTGAGCTATAAAAATATAATAGTTTCCTCTTCTTCCAAGGAAGGACATGCAAAAATCCTGATAAACACATAGTACTACATAAAACTTTCCTAAAGCTGTTTTTTGGTGTTGTTTTTTGTGTTGGTTTGGTTTTTTTTTTCTCCCGTATATAACCATATACAACTTTTACAAAACCCATAATAATGCAGAGAAAACTCTCTAGTTAATATTATTTATACTGAAATAGTTTTTGCCTGTGTATTCTGGTACCTGGTTTATTTATCTTCTTGTTCTTTGAACCCATGCCATTATTCTGGTCAACCGTGTGTTAGGCGAGTATCTTCTTTTGTGATGTTTTTGTAAAACTATGTTCTCCTTGCTTCTTACCCCGAAACTGCTGCAAGTCTGTTTCCCTGGAGACACAATACGGTCCGGATTCATTGGTTGTCTCCTGAGATGCGGTGTCCAGAACATAGCCTCTGATTGAAGGGTGTCAAGATGGCCACTGGAAGTGAAGACATTCTTGCTCTTCCAGACTCTATCAATAAAATAAAAATCTGATACTGTGTTCCCAGTAGTAACAATGAGGCGGAGAGTAGGTACCAGACAGTCAGAGGCCATGTGCATTGGTTTCTGTGTGGTTTTGTGTGAGAAAGAGAAGATGGGAAGAAGGAAAGTTAGTCCTCTTCCCTTCAGAAAGATGAGAGTGATTAGAAATGCCCATGTGGACAGATCATTCCTTCATTACTCTCCCAGCCAATAAACAAATATCCTTCTTTCTTTTCACAAACCCCTACTGTTCCAAACCCCATCCTCAAACGTCCAAATTCTCTGCTATCCAAGCGCTAATCCATCTTAAAATTCCCTCCTAGTTCTCCCCGTCCTCTTTATATAGAAACCTTCTCTGGGTCTGTAACCTTGCACCTGGACACTTCCTTGGCAGATGCTGTAGCCCTCTTCTCTCTTCCTGTGCCTGCTTTTTCTCTTCTCCTTGGGATGATTTCTATAAGCTGAACACCAGTTGCACATATCAAAACAAAACTCAGAAAAAAAGAGACGACAACAGAGACATGTGCAGAATAAAATATATGTGCTGTAGCTCAGTGTTATGAAAAATGGCTTCCTCCTCATGGGGCTCAACTTTGCATTCAACATCTGCTAGGCTACTTAGCTCTTTAGTGGACACCGTGCCGTTGCTTCACCAAAAAGGGTATTTCACATAAAAGCAGGGCTATCTTACAGTGATACTTGCCCAGTATTTCTGCCTCCTTGCTGGCAGTCTGCACCTAGGCACTTTTTGAACTAGAGGTTATGTCTGTGTCTTCCTGTTTCATAGTCCTTTGTGGACTTCCATTGATTTGTTTAATTGTACTCCTAAGCCCTTTGGTATTTTAACCCCTATGACGCACTGTGGGAGGGAGTTCCACAGCTTTTCCTGAGCTCAGAACCCTCTGCAGCAAGGTGGTGCAGACTGGGCCTCCGTCGTGACACTAGAGGCCGGACTGCAATGAATGCAGGAGGGGAAGCTGAGTTCAGTTTTGGCGATTTATGGGCTGAGCTGTAGACTATGAAATCAAACTCGTGGGATACAGAGCTAATAAGTGCCAGGATATCTGTCAAAGGAGAGACACGGGTCACAATCTTTTATTAAAAAATTACCCTGTGGCTTAACAATATTTATCGTGCTGTCTCCCAGCTGCACTCAGCTGACTCCAAAAGCTAGTTGTTGAAGGAAGGCAAATATTTCTCTTCCCCAAAAAGTGAGACTGGGAAAAGGAAATGTCAACTCAAGGCATGGCTCAAAAAGCTCCTCTCTGGTGGGGTAACAGAGTCATGCAGTCACGTAAGTTGCTTCTAAAATAACGGTATAAAAATGACTTTTGTCAGTCACTTGGAAGAATGTAGCCGCCTCATCAAGCACTGGTGAAGCTAATAAAAAGGGAGGAGTGGGTTACGCTGGAATTCCTCAAAAATCCCTGCAAATATTTGTTTTATTGCATTTTGGATGGATTCCTTTTAAAGTTCCCTGCTTGACCGCCCAGAGCATTTCTGTCCTCTAGCCCCTCACATAGCGGTTCAGATAGGAAACTCAGTCCTTGAAAGTCCTTTCTTTTTTTTTTTTTTCTGAGAGAAAATGTGAAGACAAACAACCGCCTAGGATAAGCTGCTTCTTATCTTCATCTTGTAAAACTCCTCCAAGAAAGCTAATTAGAATATGTAAGACAGGGCAAAGAAGCACCAGAAAAGGAAAGGAAAAAGAAGCCTTGAAACCCACAGGCAGTCAGCGGAAAGTCCTGGCTTTTATAGTTCCCGTCAACAGCAGGAGAAGCCTGGAAAAGGTTGCAGGGCGAAATCTGTGGCTCTGTGATTCATTACTTTGAGGGGAGGTTTAACATAGCACAGGAAGCTGAGTGGCCCCAGAATCCCTATGCCCGGGACAGAGCCGCTTGGTCTCGTGGTGGTTGGCCGGTGCTGCAGGATCACGGTCTTTCCCTGGGGACAGACCTGGGCTTTACGCACCCAGACTTTTCTGAGAAAGCCCCCACTGGCAGGGGCACAGCCTCCCTCCAACACCTACCCTCCGGCATGGCTCCCAGAGGTGTGGTCCATGAAGCAGCAGGTGGGAATCATGGCATTTGGTGACAGCAGAAGATGACTAACAAAACAAAAAGGATTTTTATTATTAGTGCTGTCATCAGTATGGTAATATCAGCAATACGTGTCTGTGGGCTTTCCTCCAGGACATTGGTGCGGCGTTAACAGCGTTCTGTTGAGTTTCTTGACTGGCAGGCAGGTGAGGTGCAGTTGCACTGTGGCGTTATTTCGATCAGTATCTTTTAAACCTCGGATGGATAGGATACATTAGTACCAGGAGGTAAAGGGTGGTGATTTTTGAAAATCATCTTCCTGCGAGGATGACCCTAGAAGAAGTCACCGTAAATCTCCTTTGGGTACCTGAGAGCTCCCAGCACTGGGGACCTTGCCAGAACTCACCAGGGAGGGCAGAGGGTCGGTTTCAATGGGCACATCCCCAGGGAGAATCGGTCAGTATCATTCTCTCATCTGACAAGGTCTGCCCCCAGATTTGAAGCATGTTTATTTTAAAACAAGATACTGAAAAAATGTTTTCCCTTTTACTTCCCTGCCAAGATCCTACTCCCAGGTTTTGCCTTTTTCCTGGGAGCGCTGCTGACATGCCAAGCAGCTCGAGTAGGAGGTGTGGGCTTGGGTAAGCCATTAATGTTGTGGTGCTTCTGTTTTTCCCTCTTGTATGATGAGGCCATAGCGATCCTTACCTAACTGACAGTGCCTCGAGGGGCTTATTGTTTGCCAGTGACTTTGAAATCCCTGGCAACGTGGTGCTATCCCTTATGACTGCAGAGTGTTGTAAAGAAAGGGATGTGAGGATCTTGGTTACTGTCCGCTGAATCAATAACAAGCCTTCCTCTCTCATTTTTGTATTCTTTTCCTTTTTTATTATTTTTTTTATTTTTTAATTTATTCAGGTCAGCTCAAGTTTTTACTTCTCACCTCTAAGAATTTCCATTTTAGGTCAACTTTTGTAGTCTCTCCTTTAGCCCATATTCAGTCTGAGTGTGTGGAATCTCTTCCAGTTCCATGAACTCCATGCCTTGCCCATTAATTACCGCTGCAGGGCTTGTCAGATTGCTTCGAGTAACGCCCAGCCCTGGTGATGGTGGACTGTAGCCCCTTGCCTAGCCCAGCAGCAACATCCGTGAAGAATTCCCCTCTGCTAGTGAGCCATGGTGACCTCCCCTTCCTGAAGCTGCGCTGGCTATTTTCAGTTAATCTGCGCTTTTCCAAATGTTCTCCCTTTTGACTCTTAAAAGAATTTCAAAGGCTTTTTCTCACAACTCATGTCAAACTGACTAGTGTGTAGTTTCCTACTATGTCTCTATAGGTTCACTTTTAAAGTTATGACATTATGTATTAGTCATCCTTTTTCCTCAGAGACCGCTCCTGAACTCAGTAAACTTACGAAAACATCTACTAAAGTCTTTTAAATTCCTACCACTATTCTGTTCAGTATCTTCTGATGTCCTGAGCACCAGAGAGCCAAAACCTCATCCTGTGGAAGGTCCTTGGGTATATTGTTACACCCCTGGAGTTCAAAGAGTACGTGTAGAGGTGCCAGAAGAGTTACTTTGGCTTTTCACAACTGTTAATGACCCCAAAGTCTGGCCAGATAACATTTGAAATAAAGTTTCTAGTATTATGAATGACAGCAGCCTCCGGAGAGGTGCTGCAATTTACTTCAGGCCTCTTGTATCTTCAGCTGTATGATAAGGCAATCATTAAGTATTGTTCCTTAGCAGGACTCCAATGTTACTTTTTCTGCCCAAGGAATTCATTTCTCATCTTCTCTTGTAATTGGTTAGATCCCTGACAATTTGAAGTCTGCACTTTGGTGGCATCAAAAAGAGGGGAAAAAAGAGGCAAAATCATTGTCCCCTGAGACCACTGTCAGATTGTTTGATTTCTGTCTCTGCACTTTTCTATAGCCTTTTCCTACATTCACTATGGATTTCCTGAGTTTATTACATGTGATTTTGAAATCATCACCATTCCTATAATACATTTTGCCTTATGCTACGGAGATGTCCTCCCGGCCCTTGTTCAAATGTACTTGCTGTGTGGGGTTTCCATATCAAGATTGTTGCCTGTCTTAGCACTGTTTTTAGAAATAAATATTTATATTCTGCAAAAGATGCTTTCTCCCAATATTTTCAGATCTAAATTTATTTGATTGTTGAACCTATAATGAAATAAGGAAGTGTAAATACAATTGTAAAACTTATGGATGAGGTTTGGAAGAATGCATTTTAAATTTGGGATCAACAAGAGAAACTGAGAGAAGCAGAATGTACTATTCTAAAGACTAATAATGAAAAATTGCTTTGAAGGTGTATTTTTTTACTGGAGGATTACCAAGGAGGCATGCAGGATGTTTAAAGAATCTGATTTTCCATCTATAGTGCAATAACCTCTTTTCATTGTTTAAGGCGGAGAAAAAAAATCTTAATGTAATTCCTTATCGTTAGTCAGACCTTGAAAAAAGGCTAATATTTTCCAGACCAAGAACTAGTATAGTCTTGAGCCTTCATGGGATCATTTGAGAATCCGTGGATGTTTACAAGCCTTACCTCTAACCTGTCCCAACACCATTTTTAGAAGAAAATATTTTGAAATTATTTCTGCTCTGTCACTTTGTTTATCTTTTATTAAGCCAGAAATGATCACATGGTCTTTGAGGACTTTCTCTGTTTTTTTGATACATTTCTGTACTTCTAGGTGGTGGGGGAAAGCAGGATGGTTGGGGTTTTTTTGCTTCTGTTTTTGGTAAAAGTCAATTTGAGTTCAAGGGCAAACTGAACATGTTCTTTGAAGAGAAACCCAGTGAGGATTATTAAATCCACAGGCACCACATCTTAATCAAGAACTCACAAACTGAAAATAGTTGGAGAATGAGAGATTACTAATAGGAAGTTTTGTATGAACCTGTCTTGTTCTTTCTCATCTTCAAGCATCCATTTAACTACCACAGCTGGAGAAAGCAGGGTGCGCTCGATGGACCTTTGCTCTCATATGTTCTTTCCTCTAATGCAAAATTTTTTTGATAACGAAATGGATTTAGTTTTACCTGGTAATTGCTCCCCCACTAGGGGAGCGATTCAGGTTCCTGACATCCCTGTAAGTGTGCCCAAAGGTATTGCGGACATTTGGACAGGACTGGCAAATGTAATGAAAATCCTCCCTTGAAAGACCAAAGCCCCAGCATATGAGCTGCAAGAGACTTGTGCCCTTCTCAGGGAGGCAGTGCAAGGCCAGGTGGGACACCTTAAGTGCCTACTATGATGTGATGTGTCTGTTTAGGCACTGAGATCTCACCTAAAGGCTAGGCGTGCACTCAGGTAGTCAAGAAAAAGTGTACCCTAAAAGGTGGCATTTACCCAGTGTGTCTTAGACACGCATCTTAAGATGGAGTGATTCACCCAGTTCATGTGTCTACCTCTCAGTGTTAGGGGGAATAGAGGGCTCCTGGATGACTAGCTAGATATCCAGAGCTGCAGGACATGAATACCACACACCATCGCTTTTGTCTTTTATTGCGTCAAATCCGTTCAGAAAAAAGAAAGAATCCAGGACCTGACTCTCAGGCCGGGTTTATAGGTTGCCTCCCTGTCGTAGCTGTCCCAGCTGGTCACTCTAACCCTGCTCTGGCTAGCCCGTCAAAATGTGTAGGTGTGAAATTCCACCAGGTAACATCAGTCAGTGGAAAATGCTTGTCTTGGCAGCAGAGAGAACCAAAATACTCACCGAGTCTGTCCCACAGACACTGAATTTGAACTCGGCTCCAGGTTCCTGCTTGCAGTGATACATGTTCCTATTTATTAAGCCGACTTCTGTGTTGTCAGTGTCTTCTTCAAAATCCCCTGTATTTATATGCATTCAGAAGAGGTTTTTCCTCCTTCCTTTCAGAAGCTGAATGGAGACAAATAATAGAACAGAGACCTTAAAGCACTTTTAATGCACTGCACGCTACCCGCAGCCACCTCTTCAATAAAAGTGAGATCTACTTCTGGATTGTGTCCTTATGTGGAGTTCCAGATTCCATATTCTCCTTTCAGAGACTCCTTGAACCTGGGATGGTCGCATTTTCTGCTGCTAACTGTTCCAAATTCGCCATCTGGCACTTCTCAGCGCTGGAGAGTGAAGATAGTTGTCAGCAGCAATGCAAATCATTGTTGTTTTGTTAAACTAACCTATAGTACATCCCCTCCTATTTTTTTTCTCTTGCTTCCAGAAGGTATAAATAATAATGTTTAAAAATGAATAAACACACATGCAAAGACATATAATATCTTAACCACATTCCAAAGTCCTTGCTCAGGTTTTTCATTCACTTCCAATGCCAATAAAACTCCAACTGAAGTGAATAGGATTTTGGTAGACTAAAAATTGAATAAAATTTGCAGAAGAAATTTGGCAGAAATTTGCAACAGCAGCATTGGCAATTTAACTCAGAATGCTTGTTAAAAGGAAAACCGAGCTGCCATTTGTGGCTTGGAAAAAATGTCTATTTTGAGGACTTGGCTTTTTTTCCCCCCTCACTATTTTCTTTCTCAGTAGCGGTGTAATTGTAAACGCTTGTGGATGAAATTCTGAAAATCTTCCCGTATCTTGCTACCTTTCACAGCAACAAGGAGAAATCTGTCTCTGGCAGAGTAAGAAGTTCCATATTGTAAGATGTACAGGGACCTTAATGGTATCTTTGCTTTTGGTCATTTTGATCAGTGAGTGGGTTAGTTTAATCGCTTGGTTTAGTTAAACAGCAGTCATTCTGGGTTCGTAAACTCCCTTCCTCGGTGAGGTTGCTCAGAACAGTCTGTTGAGGACGGGCTCAGTCACAAAGCGCCCAGTGGAGTTTGTGCTTAGCACCTGTGGGTTCCTGCTGCCCGTGACACTATGAATTAGCTTGATGAGACACTGCGGAGCGGTGGAGCTGCCACCCTTTGTCCCCTGGGACTGTTACTGTGCAAAGTTTTGATCTCCTCCTACCTAACAGGCAAATGAGATCGTTTTCTCAGATACAAATCTCCGTTAATTATTAGCAGAGATATTTTTAAAAATTAAATAACAAAACATAATCTGGAAGAAGGGAGCACCGTAACTGCCACAGAAGCAGTTAAGGATCTGTCTGGAGATCTTTGAAATTTCCCGTTAGTGGGATTTCCACGCTGATACAATCTAATACTTTTTGGGGACTGTGTATTTCTGTTCTGCTAAGATATCCAAATTATCAATCTCTTGATTATAATATTCATGATACTCAAAGAGACCAGAAAAAGCACTAAAATAATTTAACCATTTCCACTTCTGTATTTCAAAAGTTGCTGACACGTTATCTGGGTGCAGTGTATCCTCGCATTATCTCTTTTTCTTTAGAAATACTCCATTCTGCCATCACATACCGTTCTTTGCATATTTTTCTCTTTCTACCCTTTCCAGACCTCATCGTAACCTAAGATCCACCACTACAAATTCAAAGTACTGCCATTTGTTTGCCGTTACATGGCTCTAGTTTGCACCAGTACGAATCACACATCATCTGACCCTGTGCATGGAGTGTCTCCTCCCTGGTGGAAGGGGTGTTGGCTGGTGTAATTCAGCAGAGTTCCCAAAGAAGTACGGTCCTTCCCTTTACCTGTCGCAGCGCTGGTACTGAAGAGGACCTGGGTGGGTTTCCTGTTACAGTGTACTCTCTGCGCGACCGATCTCTGCAGCTGAGTCCTGCCAGATCCTTAGGTTCCTACACCTAAATCACCTTCTGATGACATTCCTGCTAGCGAAGGGTGGATGTGGCAGGCTGCCTTCCTCCTGCACCTCTGCCTCATCCTCCCCCTGCTCCCTGAAAGGGAAACCTCAAGAAAAAAAACCCAACAATAAAAAGCAGGAGAGGCAGAGAGCGCCTGAGGTTCAACAGCACCAAACTAATCTGTCAACAAAATTTCATTACAGTAATAGATGGTAAGTCTTTCATTGTGCTACTGAGGCAAGCCCATCCTTGCCCGACATTGTTTTGCTACCAAACCTTTTTTTTCTGATTCCACCACCTCTTTCCTAGTGCTGGATGGTCACAGCCTCTCTTTGTCCACTCAGGGAGGGGTAGGGTGCAAGAGGAGAGCCTGGTAACCCCATGCCTACCTGATGGGTTTGTGGTTGTAGCCAGGAGAGAGGAGTGAAGCAAGGGTTAATTACTGCAGCAGCTTTTAGAGCTGAGCATGATGCACACCATTGCTCTCAACTTTTGTTTGTGTAGCTCTTAGTGCTGAGTAATACCCTAAGTTTCATGTCACTGCAGCTACAGACTTATCAGCTGCCCTTGCAGCTCTAGACCGCGAGATACGGACTGACTGACAACTAGTAAAGGAAGGGATTCAGCTGCTTTTCAGTGGTATATCTTTGGCACCAAATGTATTTTCTGTTTCACATTGTCACACATCTTATCCAGAATGAGTGCCAGGCTCTGTGAAAGCAAAGGTCTGCACCAGAAGAGCTTCAAGCTAACAGCAAAACCTTCCCTGCCTGTTCAGGAGCCCTGGTCATTGCTCGGTGGGGCGGTAACAGCGAAAAACCACTGCAAGGGAAACCTCCCAGAAGGCAGCAAGGTCTGCTGAGGGGGAGTCACCTGCTTTACTGAGACCAAGAGTGCAAGTGTAAACCTGATGAGCTAAGGGGTTTCTCTCTCTGTGTGCAAGTCACACTGACTTGTTGATATCTGATAGTGGATTTTTTTTCACTTAGCAAAACTGATGAGTCTCAGAGGGCAAGCCATAATAGGTCTGATATTTTTTTCTCATTTAAAGTTAAAAAAAAAAAATTAGTTTTTAAACACTAATGAACCCCAAAATGGAGTGAGCTGAAAAATTTTTTTAAAGAGTTAATTTGGCTCATCATCTTCATGATCCAAATGACCTTTGATGGGGAAGGCAAGAAATGGATGGAAATAGCTGTTGAGTTTTGTGTTCAGTTTGAGCATCTACCTCCCAACCTCCTAAAGAGAAGACAAATGTTCTGATCGAGTCATTGAATGCAAGAATTTTTTAAACTTCTGTTTCTTGGCTTCTGCATCCATTAAATACATGAATGCACTATTCAGTTGAAGGTTTGTCAATTGAGTTTCTGAAAGAGGTAATGGTTTTTGAATCTTGCATTGCCTTATGGTTAAAGCTAGTCCAGAATGTTGCTGAATATGTCTGAAGCCACAAATAAAGTTGTTTTTATGTCTGGCCCTGTTAGGAAGGTAAACTGACTTGTTTTTTTAGATGAAACTATATAGAAGAACCTGTTTTCACATGTGAGATTTGGACAGACGTTTCTCCTTTTTCTTTTACTGCTGTTGTTTAAGGTTACATATAGACTTCTTTTTTTTTTTGAAGCCACACAACTCTGAATCCTGCAATAGAAACAAAAGAGCCTAAAGGATGTTCAGAGTGACGTATTGTGATTTATTGTTCCCTGTCACTTATTATTTTAGTATTCTTACTGGCTCATCTATGAAGATGTTACGTTAATGCTTTTAAGAAGATTGCCATATAAGCTGTAAGCGTATGCACATAAATATTGTTTGACTTTTAGCACAAGGGTATGGAAAAGCTAAGATGCTTCTGAGATAAAACGTCTGTGCTATACCTGGAAGAAACTTTTGCAGACTAAACTTGGCCCAGATTTTAGTTTTATTGAAACCAAACGCCTCTGCAGCAATTAGCTCCTAAATCCATGGTGCTTTGTCCAAGCCATGACCCTCGGGAGCTGCTGTCATCCAAGGCACACCATGGGAGGATGTTCCAGTGGCTCCTACCACAGTGGTGCAGAAATTATGGTCTTGGTGCAAAGGTCTTGCTTTTGGTGTAATGTATAAGAACATTTAGCTCCGTAGGAGATTTCTCCAGGGGAGGCTGGGGCTGTAGTCTCTCTGGATGTTGGAAGAAGTGCCTGGACAGACGTGCGGAGGGAGGATTAACACTAAGCCCTTTGCAGTCCACTTCAGACACCTTGCAGCACCCAGGGAGGAGTTACACAGGGTTTGGGAGGCATCCCTGTAGGACCAAAGCTTCTCTCCCACCACTGTAAAGGGTATCCCAGGGCAGGGACAGGCAATGGCCTGACTTGGCTTTTCCCAGCTGCCATATGGTGCCTTGATCACCATGTCCAGCTGCCACAAATTATGGCTGTCCCTCGGCCTCAGACTGCTGGAGGCTATGCTGGAACTGGGCAGGGAATCAAAGGAGAGCGTCCGACTGACGCCCCGACTGTACTTTGCAATGGCCTCTCTCCTAAAGCCTATTTATTATGGGATGTGCACATTTGGATGCAACAAAGGTGTCCACTGCCCGGCAGTACTTATGAGGCTCAAAAAATATGGACTTTTTTTCCCCATTCTAATTTGTTCCAATTTTACATCCTCACCTGTCTCTGGAATAAGATACTTTCAATTCCCACAGAAAGCTGCTCATGAGGTGTCTTGATTTGCCAGTGGAAACTTTAACAGGAGAGTTTTCTTTCGTGGGACTTCCCTCTCAGGGCTTGGCCCCGCTGGTTTTTGCTGGTTTTGTTTTTTTCACCCTTCTGAGTAATGGGACAACTACTCATAGGCAGCTTTCACATGAGGAAGAGCTGCTGTGTAATGGCCTCATTTTGCAGATAGAAGGAATGAGATAACTGGTATGGAAGTTTTGCTGGTTGTCATGTCTGTAAACACAGATGGAATGGATCCTACACCTACACTAATACAAATACACTGACGCAAAGGGGGAAAATT
The DNA here is from genome assembly GCA_013396935.1 of Baryphthengus martii. Classification (NCBI taxonomy): domain Eukaryota; kingdom Metazoa; phylum Chordata; class Aves; order Coraciiformes; family Momotidae; genus Baryphthengus; species Baryphthengus martii. The sequence goes on from VWZK01004151.1 coordinate 182,643, forward strand.
CCTTGTCAGAGCCGTGGAACAATCACCGGAAAAACAGCATTTAGGGAAAAGAAGACTTACATAAGAGAAAAGAGTGATGGTGTGTGGCCTGAAAGCAATCTGCAACTCGAGAGCAGAGTATAGGGCTGCAACATGGCTTCCTTGCCATGGACATTGTTCCCTTCCAGAAACTGGGACTCAGTTGAAACCAATTCTGAAACCTTCTGGATCCTTGCCCTGCTGTGCATTAAAAGCCCCTTACCCTCTGCATAGTAGTATAGAGACCAACACATTCCCCCATTGCTCTCTCCAAACCTGAGACCGTTGTCCCAGTGGTATAGATCAGTATGTGGGGTTTTGTATACTGCATTTCAGTAAAGGGAAGTATTTAAGGGAAAAGTAATGTGATGTGTAGCTTGAGACACCAAGGCCAGCAGGGTGGAAGTTTAGATGTATTTATTTACATTTAAGACATTGTCTGCAAGTTGGGAGAGAAAATAACCTACAAAACTTTGGGAAAGACTGAGTATTTCAGTCACAAAGTTGGTCACATAATGTTTTTCAGCATTCAGACTTTATAGTTGTGCATTCTTGTACCTCTAGAACACCTTAAGTCTTCCTCCACAAAAAAAATAATTGAAAAAAAAAAATTACATCTTTTAGCCCTTCCCTATCAAATGCTATAACACTAAGGTGGATTTCACCCCTATTGGTCAAAATTTCCATTTCCAAAATTGCTTATTTATCTTCTTATTTGTTCTGCTTCCACTGGCTGAGTTACTCTGAGGGAGGAAAAAAAAATCCTTTTTATGGGTTACATTACTTATGCAGCAGGCATGAAACTGCAAACACCTGGTAGAGTTTCCCTTGTGTGAGCTGCAGCCTACCTCAGAGGACTCCGCAAACATCTGAAACTCATTCTGTGGATCTCAAAGGCCCTCTCCATCACTGATTGAATATTTTTATGAGATTCATTATGGAACAGCTGTGATTGATACCGGTGATCACACAATAGAGGCTATTAATGTTTGAGATGTGGTCACTGTCATCCAGAAGACTAATTATTAAATTAAGGTAAATACAACATGTACCCCTGTTTCACACATACTACGCCTGCTCTTGGCAGGGAACATCTGGATGAGGTGATGCTTGCTGTAGGCATGGGGATGGCTGGAGTATTGGCCCACAAGGATGTCAGTTTTGGCTAGTGAACTGAGAAGTAAAATATCTGAAAGAATTGCTAAATTAATATCAGATTTAAAATAGCAAAATAAGAACTGGATGAAAAACAGAGTATTTTGTGACTGCACTTCTGCCTTTCTGTGCATTTCCTGAAATATTTTCTGTTTGGTACCAGGAAAATCCCAGATTTTTCCCATGTCAAGTAGTCTGTAGTATCTGTGGTATCATCTTACTCTTGGAAACTCCGTGCCACTGTCACTGTGAAAAATAATGAGATTTTTTGGGGTACTAGATGAGTGGCACTCTCATGGATAAAAATCCTTTACAAATTCAGACCTGGTATCAGTGCCTGCAGAGATTTTTGTGTGCATGCATGCTTTTGCACACACGTGTGTGTATGTAGCGTGTACACTGCAGAACCTATTTTAATTGAGTAAGACCGTCACACAAGAGTAACATTGAAGGAGCCTGTCTTCATATGGGGGGAATCAGCAAGTGAGCTACTTCATAACTTAAAAATAGTCTCTGGGACCTGGAGCACAGCCACTGGCAGTTGAACGGTGCTAGAAATAACAACAGATTCATATGAGGCGCGCTCTTCGGCGGTAGCACCCTTCGAGGAAGCCCATAAAAACGTATATTGAAAACAAGAGCTTAAGTTTTTCCTTGCTGACTTCCACCTCCAGTAGTTCTTGATACTTAGTCTCAGTTCTTAGTAACTCCTAAGGTTTGCATAGGGTTTATATACTGACCAAGAAAACCTCAGCCTAGCCACATGCTCTTTAAACTGCTTCATTGATCACTAACTGACCGTATAGTAGGGATCTAAAAACCACCCCTGCAATGAACTCTGTTGCTCCTGCCTGCATCGTGCTTCACAGCATTGCCCATTTAAAAGAAACTTGTCCAGATTATTTCACCTCAATGGAATTATGTTGATTTATACCTGGTGGATCATATGACTCTAAGTAGGACAGAGGACAGAAATGTCTTTTTAATTTTGACTGCTTTGATCCTATGTTGATAGTTTTTCTGCAGTCTTTTTTCTATGTAATCAAGTGGACATCATTAAAAGATTGAGATGCAATCCCAGAAATTATTAAAAAAGGAAAGCAGCTACTTTTATTCAGGTTTTATAGGCAAGCTCTGCTCATTTCCTACATTTTTTGTTCTTTAAAGTCAATGGCAGTGATATCCGTAGTTATAAAACCACTCAATGTTTCTTTACTTTCTCTCTAGCTAAGAAATAATAAATCCAATAGAATTTTTCTAGGGTTATTGTTTCTACAAGTGGCATAGTTCTCTTTTCAGTTATACCTGTGTGACTGTATTGAATTCAGGGCTGCTCACTGGTAGAGACAAGAATTTAGCTCATATTTATAAATGAATGAAGTATTTTACCAGGTTCTCTTTTTCTTCCTGTGTGAGTCAGTTGCACAATACATTCAGACTTGCTCCAGCTGGGACTTTACACAGTAATCCACTGTACTCATATGCCAATCTCAAGTTTATACTAGGAAGAATCTTTAAACAGTTACAAGTTCAACAAAACAGAAGTTCAGGGTTCAGTGTCAGAGAATTAATCTTTTTCCAGATGCAACAGGATCTGGTCATCGTAGATGATCTTAGTTTATGCAGCTGAAAACTGCATTTCTTTGAAGTGCAGTTATGCTTACATTTTACGTTTGGCCAAATTAAGGATCCAGTGCTTCATACCTCTTTTTTTGTGAGTCGCACTACCAGAGATGACTACAAATCAGCATGTGGGGTTTTTCTAATGTAAAGAAAGCCCAATTATGGCAAGGCTGAGTGGTTATTTGACATGTATATAAAGCACACATATCCTAAGGTATGGAAAATTGTCATTATTTTCAGATGGGAAATACCTGGCAGACTATTGAACAATGCCTGTGAGAACCTTTCTTGCATAGCACAACATTCAGCTCTGCGTATTACAGTTGCTTGCCAGCATGAGCGCTGGAAGACGAACTCAGAAAGAAATAGCCTGTTTCTATGTGTTTTGTAAAAACGATCAAAATTTCTTTCTGCGTATTCTACGGTGCTTTTTATTTGCAAAATCTTTCTGTGCAGGTGGTTGCACTCATCAGCATTTGAATTTTGGTGGTAGGACTCCAGACACCATAGCACGTGTACTCGTGCAAGGTTGTACATATTGTGATCTTAATATTCAAAATCTTTCTTCTTAGCTTCATTATGTCCATGGCTTTTCTAATGTCCTAGAATAACCTAGTCCTAAATGGAGGATAGACAGGGTATTTTCTGCTGCACTTTTCTGCTGGGACCGTGGAGGAGATGAACAGCTGCTGGAGGAAGCCCAGCACAATGTTGTCTCTTAGCACACGTGTGTAGGCAGCTATCGCCAGCCAGACAAGCACAGCTTCCAGCTTACAAAGGAGGCACCCACCCCAGGGGAAGTACTGCTCCTAGCACCTTCTGTGTTTTGAGGTATTAACTGCAGCATCTTGCTTTCCAAGGTTCTCAGCCTTGAAAAAAACAGTCGTTCTTATACCCTGAAGTCCTAATGAAGGCGGTGGGAGTTGGCCGGCCGAAACCATAGGTTGCCTCTGGAAGTCTCTGGTTTTGTTGGGTATTGTCCTTTGAGTCAAGTGCTGTTAATATCACTGTGATTCTTGGTTGCGGTTGACTTTGGGGAAGTTGTGGGTGAGTTAGAGCTACAACTTGTGTGGATAGAAGGGATGTGAGAGAGGTAGCCCACAAGCTGTCTCTGAAGAACACACCATGATAGTTAGGAAGCAGGGCTGCAGCCCCTTGGTGCTTAGAGCCACTCAAGTCCCATGCTACCTTTCCAGCACTGCTGTGTCTTAGGGCACCTCCACATCACCAGATAAGAAATGTGATATTGCCTCTGCATTTTCCAACCGTACTTCACCAGAAACCCAAGCCACGTTGCCAAAACCTCCAGATTCAAGTGTGCATGTATTTCTAACCTAATTACATTTCAGAGAAAATTTCTTAAACCACCTGAGATGAGATCATATCCACAGCAAACGGACAGGGAGAACTTGTTTTTTATCATAGCAACCAGATGCTTGAAAAGAGTTCTCCTTCAGTCATCCTTTCAAAAATCCTACATGATCTCATATGTTTGTGTGCCTTCAACTTAGCTGCTCGCTCTTTTAACATGTGTCATTCATTTTTATCTTATAGTATATGATGCAAAGGGAAAAACAGCACAGAGGAGCAGCAGATAACCTAGGGAGGCCTGATGGTATGCACTGCAGTACGCCTCAGAGGGTCATGGGGAGTTTGAAGGGAGATTTGCGCTCCTCACAGCAGAGATGAAATTCACTTAGAGCAAAACCTCCTCGTTCCAATGGGCCCAAGATAAGGATGCCCAGAGTTAAGCATGTAAATCAGCTTTCTCCGAAGCCTGACCTTAAGAGAAGATGACTCAGGGAGAAGGGAAGGGAAGGAGAGTGCATACCAGCACGTATGAAAATTTTGATCATATCAGTCTGGATTTTTGCTCTGGCTTTCTGTGTTTTTCTTATTCTAAGGCAGAGAGCTCTGCCCCTTCCGTGTGTATAGTTACTGTGTCCTACAGCACAGGAATGCGCTGCGCGCTGTAGGTAAACACCCCCCAACACAGTAGTACGTCACCGTACCACTGCTGAAAACCTGAAACCTAATGGAAAGACATGTTCTGATGTCCTCTCTCCACCCCATATTTAGAGGGACAAATATTGGTGGTATTTTGTTCTCGGCAGCAATTAGCTGGCTTTTTAAAAAATCAGGAAGAGGGGAAGCTCTACAAATAGAGCTTTTTTCCTCTATTTACTTGTACAATCATGTTCATCAAGGACTATCTTAGATATAGTTTCTCTCAAGCTCTTAGTACTTCATCTGCATTGTAAAAGCCGTGATATAGCGTAGAAGAAGACAGGAAACGTATGTAAATGGTGTATATGCACAATTATGTGATATTATGTGCAGTGCACTATATTTAATACTGGCATTTAAGAGCTCGGTTTGCCTGCCTGTTATTCAAGTCTTCAGATAGTGTCACTTCTCTGTGATGCTTTACAATTCAGAGAAGCATCCATTATTTATTTATGTTCCCCCAGGTGAGATGGGGCCCTGGGCCCTATTTAATACGTATCATCAGGCCCTGCAGCGAGCGGAGAATTGTTAATTACGTTGTAGGCTCACTTATCATCTGTTACGAGAGCAAGACTTGAGTGAACATTCATACAATCATAGAATCATGGAGTGGTTTGGGTTGGAAGGGGCCTTAAAGATCATCTAGTTCCAGCTCCTTTGCCATGGACATGGAAATCTCCCACTAGACCAGGCTGCTCAAAGCTCCATTCAGCCTGGTCTTGACCACTTCCAGTGTTTTACAGATGTTGATACTGATGTTTGAAATATGAGATGCAGTGGTACTATCTATCTAGATAAGTAGAAATAAGTACTGTTATCTCCATTTTACAGATGAGGAAAGGAGGACTAGACTAAAAAAAAAAACAATCAAAGGCATCCACTAATTTGGCACGATGAGCTTCAAGAGGACTATAATAACTTCATACAAGTTTGAGTATTTAATGTCCAGCTCTGGTTTGTTTGGGTTTTTTTTCTTCTGTGAAAGGTCCGACCTCCATTAACATGACCCTACTACAGACTTCGTCACATTTGACTTAGGTGGTCACCATAACTACTTGAGCTGGTAGCACTTCTGGTGTCCTTGTCTGGACTCTCTAGATAACTTAGCGAGAAGCAGGCTCTTCCAAGGAGGTTCATCAGGTCCATGTGAGGTGTGCACCTTAGGGAGAGATGAAGGACGTACTACAAGTATGTATTTTACTCCATAGACTATGAAGGGAGTAAGGACCTGTAGTTCAAAGCTGAGACCCCAGGTCAACTGATGTGAACTCTTCTCAGGGGTCTGATGGCAATGACAAAATGAAGACCATGGGTCTTTTTTGATAGTTTTTTTTGGAAATCACGTTATATACATAGGTAGTGGTGTTGTATTATATACAGAGCTTGTTATAATAAATATGTGTCAGTTTATCGTGTATTTATTAGATAAGTACACAAATGCGCACATCCACATCTTTTTTTCCGTATAGACATTGCAACATAAAGCCATTTCTGGGAAAATGAAGGGCAACTAATACAGAGCAGACCTATGCAGCTCTTAAATTGAACTTTAGATGTTCTTCAAAAGGATTTTATAAGAAGCAGGTAGAGTTTCATGTTAACCATTTGGGAAAACACTGCAAAGATCTTTATTACTGTCTAGTTGCAGGAACTTAGTGGATATAAACCTAAGAATGTCTGCACAGCAATAGGATAGCTACATTTATATATTGCTTTGTACAAATGTTTTTAGTGCCTTTGCAGTCATTACTAGTGGTGGTGCCTTTTATACCTCAGACATGAAATTTAATTCTGCTCCTTCTTTCTTGATTTACTTTACAGCAACAGAAGTTTCACTCAAATAATTACCTGCATGGGTTGTAGACAAATAGTTAAGCAACTGAGCAGAAGATTATCTGATTTCTTGATTGACAGACTGACAGCAATTCTCTCCATGTCCGGAGGTCTAAGAAGATGTTGTCTTTTTTTCCAGCAACACAAGCAGAGGAAGTGCTAATCAGCTCTTCTCTGTTAATGTCGCTTACTTTCTGTAGTAGAATGGATTGCATTCCTTGACCTTGTGAAATTTAAATCTCCTCAACTTTCAGGCAATAGAGTTGCAGCTTTACTCATGGCACCATGGCTTGGTTTCTTCTTTTTTTTTTTCTTCCCCCCTTCTTTTTTGTCTAACTAACTCACTGTCTTTCTGTGTGAGCTGTGCGTAGTTTGTCTTACACAGCCAGCTGGTTGAGTGAATTAATTTAACTCATCGATAAATCTGTTGTTCATAAGGAAGAAGGGAGGAGTGAGGCTTCCTGTTATACTGCAAATGAGGTGGCATGTCTGAAGCGGCTTAACTTAGCAAAGAATTTAGGAGTGAGGAAGTGTTTGCTTTCTGCTCCTGTTTCTCTCTCCTCTCTCAGTTAGTATGTGAACTGGGAGTGGAAATGGCAGTACTGGCATGCCTCAAGAACAATCTTGGTGACTGTAACTGAACAGCAGATAAGTAAAATTTAAAAAGACATAAACATGTAGCTGTGGCGTCAGCAGTTGCCTTCTACCGTGCCAATCCAGGTGCTACCTTCAAGTCTGTTATGCTTCAGTTTCTGACTCCTTTGCGTTCCCAAATTATTCTTAGACATAAGATTTATTCCAGCTCTGCCCTTTGCCAAGCCTTTCAAAGAAAATGAAGGAGATTCCATATGACTTCCAGGAAGGTATTTCATACTGTCTTTTCAGAGGAGTTACTTAGCGTTGCGTTTACAGTCTGGTTAGTTTGATTGAGAGTAACTTGAGGATATGGAGCCTCTTCGGTCAATGCTGACCTGTCAAAATGTAAGCCCACCATTTTATTTTATTTTTTAGAGCTAGTATACTAGTATATAGATTAATGTGGTGTTTTCTGAGACAGCTGAGAAAATGCAGACAATGTTTCTGAGGTTGCCTGCAACCTACTTAATCGGGGATATTTACTCACATCTAAGAGCTAGGTGTTTGTTTAGGACCAGATGAATTGTAGGTACATACTTCCCAAACTCTTGATTTCACTTTCAGTATCCTTAATCAGGAACCCAGAAACCCTTGCCTTTGTAGCAATGACCAGTTTTAATTCCCTTCCACCCCCAAATTACTCATTTCTTTGCTTTGTTACCATTCTGGGGCCATGAGTTCTACAATCAAATGACCTTCCTACAACAAAGGTGTTTCTATATTGGTTTTCCTTCTGACACTTTTCCAAATCATTGCATGTTCCCTATTTCACCAAATATCCTAAAAAAGCTGAATATAAATTCCTGGACTGTCTACTCTCATGGTTTTTATTTATTTGATCTATTTTTAAATCGTAGCACCTCTTGCTAATCTCTTACTGAAATGAAGAAATGATCTGTTAAAAATACCTTTTTAAAGCATTTATCTAAAAGCATTATAACACTGAACAGGATTAAAGCACGCTCAGGAAAACACTGAGTGCTCTAAACACCAAAGTGGGTCTTTCTACCTGAAGCGTGTCTGTAACATCTCTAGATCATTGTTATTTGTGGTAAAGAGAATTACCTTTTAGCAAAGAGCTTTATTAATTTGCATTGTTCAAACAGAGAAGACAAAATCCGCTTTCTTAAATTATTTATCAATACATGAAGATTTTTAAATTATTAATTAATTTCATAATAACTACCTGCTACATTGATGGAGCAAAGCAAAATGCTTCCCTTGAATGCAGAGAGGAGCAGAACTACTGAATGTGCTTCATGCTGCTCCCTCCCATGATGCCTGCACGTTGCATTCCCTGGGATAAACCATAGGAACAAAACTTCGAGCACTGGATGTTCTTACAACTGGGGAAACTACTCAAGCAAGGAAGGGAAGGTGTCAGAAATGAGATCTAGGATAGGAGAATGCAGTTCTGCTCTCAGGTCTCAAAACTTTCTACAAAATTTACGTACACTGTATGTGTGGCCAGGGGATCCTTGCCAAAGCCCATGGAATTTAAAAAAAAAAAAAAAAAAAAAAAAAGCTTTGAAAGATTCTAGGGGGTTNAAAAAAAAGAAAGACTTTGAATGATTCCAGGGGGTTATGGAGCCAGCTCTGCATTATCAGAGCACTACTAAGCGTGCAAACATTGTCCACAGGCAACAGAAAGTGCTCATTTAGAAATAATTTTCCTTTACAGAATTCTCAGGCTGTATCCTTAAATGCAAATGTCATTAACATAGATGATAAAATGATACAATAAGATACCTTTTTTCTTCAGAATTCTCAGAGTAATAAAAAGAACAGTGGGCAAAAGTGCTTTAAATATATTAACATTTTTTTTAACTCTGCAAGCCTTTGTTCTCAAGAAAGAAAACTGCTGTTTTACTTCCCTGAAGCCATTGGTAATATGATGCAAAAACATCAGAGAAAATCTAATCCAAGATAGGTGCAGTCCCCAAGGGAACATGCTCTTCTTTGTTTTATATTTCCATTGGAAATCTGGGAGATTTTGCATGCAAACATCTTATTTCATGGGGCTGCTTCTCAAATTGAGAGATTAAATCTAGCACAGTATAAAGGGCTTTTCAATAAAGTGGGTTGCACAGTCTTCTGTTTACAGAAAATTGATGCATCATCTGATATGTCTGAAATTGCTAACTTCTGTTTCAGTAAAGCTGAAGGAATTTCAACCAGCCCATTATCTAATCAAGAAAAATATTCCCTGAGCATCTTGTCTTAAGGTAGCTGGCTGGCAAGCAGTGTTTGGACTACTATATATCACGATTCATTACAGCTGCAAAATGGACTGATTTTCTTGGGAAAGTCATATTTGCAGAACTATCCATCATCCACAAAGTGGTCAGAAATGCCTCAAAAGCTGCAAAAACACCTATTAAGTTCTAACTTCATTTTGGTTTTTCTCCCCCCTCGTTTCATACACAATCAAAATTTAAATATTTAAGATCAGCCATCATTCTTCTTGAGTAAATGTTGACCAAAGTCCCTGCAGCAGCAACTCTCAGTATGAACCACAGCCAATTTCTCAGTTCTCAGAGCTTTATGGCCCCACCCGACTCTTCCCGTTACTAATGTACCTTCCACCAAGGCAGAAGCCACTTGCGTTTGCTGGATTTCTGGATCACGCAGATGTGACTGTATATGTCACTTGCTTTCAAGCAGAATTTCAAGTGACGTTTTGCAGGAAGCAGGTGGGAAATGTGCCTGCTGATGAGACCCTGCGAGTGTGGACCCGGCAGTGCAGGGCTGGCACTTCTCTCCTGCTCCTTGGTGATGCCCCATCGGACATGAAGAGCTCAGGTCCCACGGGGCGGTTGTGCCCAGCCGCTGGAGCAGGAGCGAGCAGCCAGAGATGCCCATGCCCTGTAATGTGTGGCCGTGCTTCTCCAGGTCTGCACACCTTGGGCAATCCTTTGTCACCTCCCAGCTGCTCTGAGGCAAGCGACGCTGTTTAAAACAAGCGCCACGGAAACTTTTCAACCCAGAACAGGGAACTGAAAGCTGATGAGAGCAGGGCTGAGAAGCAGGGCAGGTAGCAATGAGTGCAGGACTAGAGTCATGGCCCAACATCTTTGCAGCAATCAAGACAGCAAAAACTGACAGCTGCATTTCATCTCCTACCAAGTAAGAAAAATATGAAAGCTTTAATTAATAATGCTAACCTTTTCTGCAGGACTTTTCAGGAGCAGATCTCCAAGCAGATCTCATTCACTAATGAGTTAAGGAAAAAAGAGTACATCTCCTGGGTTCTCAACCACCCCTCCCATCACTGCCTCTTCCTTCCTTGCCATTCTTCCTCTCTGTGGTTTCGTGGAGAAGAGCAGGTCTCCTATGCTTGCAAGGCAGGGCTGTGACACTCCTGTATACCTGGAAGGGGCTCCAACATCCTCTGAGGCAAGTAGAACAGAGGATAATTCCTGTATTTAGCTTTAAGAAATGAAAAGCTGATCCCTGGTCCCAGCAGGTACACTGAGAAATGTATCTGGAGCAGAATCTGGTTCCATGTACCTTTGACTACCATTTTAATCTCAAGGTTACTTATATAACAAAAAGTACATTCCTTGGTAGAGGACCAAATTAATACATGGATTTTGCATTTAGATTTTACGTATTTGTTTTAATGAGCAAACGAAACAGAATCCCAAATTCCTGTGGTTTTGAACAATTGTTATTATGGGTCTTATAGCGATGCCTCTATGTATCAAACTTGCACTTACGGCTTAATGTACCAGGCACCAGTGCAAATATACAAAAGGAGATAAGCACCTCCCTGATGAGTTTCTGAGCTAAATAGATACATCAAGGTAAAGGGAGCATAAGATCACACATCGTGTGTGAGACAGGGCCAGGTCACCTGGCTGACAGGCTGCGTGCCGCCTCACACCGCTTCAGCTCTAGGGAGGACATTTGCTTTCAACTAACAAGCTGTTCCTTCTGCTAACTGTACCACATGAAAATTATTTCATCCAACAGAAATAAGTTAATCAAGTATCCGTGATAAAAACAATTAGCGCTAACGGCAGCGATGAGAGCAGGCTGTCCCAGAGGCGGCAGGGTCTGGGTGGGAGCGCCCCGTGTCCTGCCCTTTTTGCACAAGTCCCTTGGAGGAGCAGGTAGGTGAGCTGTGGTGAGGCTCACCGCGCTGCAAAACCCCCGGTCCAGAGCAAAGCTTTTCTGTCAGCCTCACGCCAGTGCACACAGGCAGACTGACCGTACCCGCAGAGTGGGGAGGCACTGAAGTGCTGGCTGGGACGGTAGGGCTGTGGCATCCAGAACATCCGATCTTCGCTCCGTGATTCAGAGACACTGAAAGTCCACCCCAGGTCTTTTCTGGCCCTTTCTCTCTCTCCCCTCGCTTTTCTCACCCAAAAAGTTTTTCTTATGGCTGCTGAAGGGACAGCCTCTTCTCCCTGGTGGCGGGTGACTGGACCAAAGGTAATGGCTGCAAGCTGTGCCAGGGGAGGTTTAGACTGGACATTAGGAAGCATTTCTTCACTGACAGGGTTATTAAACATTGGAATAGCTTGCCCAGGGCAGCAGTGGAGTCACCATCTCTGGAGGTATTTAAACAGCACGTGGACCTGCCGCTTAGGGACATGATTTAGTGGTGAGCTTGCAGTGTTTGGTCGAAGGTTGGACTAGGTGATCTTGAAGATCTCTTCCAACCAAAGACATTCTGTGATTCTGTGAAGAGAGTAGGGAAAAATCTGAAGATGCTGTTAGTGTGAGGAGTTTCAAGTGTCAATCCAGGTAAATGCCAAAACAATTGGGAAAACAGCCTCAAACCCATCCCATCTGAATGGTGCTCTGGAAGTCATCCCCGCCAACTACTCCTTTAAGGCTGATGAGGAAGGACTCCAGGCTGTCCTTTCCTCCTGCCAGCACCAGTGGCAGCTCCTTCCTCATCCCACTGAATGCTACTGATGCTTCATTCACTAAGGAGAAGGGCAAAGACAGACGTGTTATTTTCAGTGCAGGACCACTTTTGAAAAATGTCACCGTGCAAGGATTTTTGGTTAAATAAATAGATACAGGAAGCATTTTGCTAAATTATCTATTTGTATTTGGTGAGGAGAAAAAGGGTTAGGAAATTATTATTGCCTAGGATCCTTGTCAGCTGTACAGGGAGCATTATCCAGGCCCTGGAACTGGTACTGTAGGTTACCCAGCAAGGCCAACAATCCTCACAGCGGGTTATGCCATCACTCAGGCTCAGTTTTATTCAATTGGAAATCTTTGCTGAGGCAGAACTGAAGCAGAGGCTTAACCTGTTGTCACAGCTGGCATCACAGCAAAACCCTGAGGGTGAGAAGAGAAAATCCCAGCCGTGTCCCTCACTAGCAGGTCCCTGTTCCAGCAACTGTTAGCTTACTGCTTTGCTTGTTTTTGGGTTTTTTTTGGTTTTTTTCCTTTGTTACTGAACGTGTCAGTGATGTAAGAAAGGGCTGTGGCCACCTCTGCCTCACACACTGTGGGGTTTGATCCTCAAAGGAGCTGGAAAGTGAGCCATAAAGAGGTGCCTCAGAGGCTGTTGCTGCTGTGAGGGGGAGGCTTCCTCAGTGACTGGGAGGTAGTGCTGGGAGAGCTGGCAGGCTGGAAATGGAGGATAAGATAGGAATGGGAGCCTGCAGCTGGGGAACAGAGTGTAGAGATTACTTTTTTATTATTTTATTTTAAACATATGTATTAATCATGGCTCAAAGCAGGGATGGCAATGGGAAACTGCAGCTGGAATGGGTAAGGCAGGAGGAGGAGATGATTTTTATTTCATACATAAATTATGTATTAATTGTGGCTTGAAGGAGGGGTCAATCTGTAGCATGGGAAGGACAAAAAGGAAAGATGATTTCAATTGCAAGTATATTTATTAAAGTGTAACTCAAAACAGGGACTGGGTGAGAATCTGCAGCTGGAAATGATATGGCAAAGGGAAATATTGCTTTGGTGGAGGGGTATTATTTTGAACACATGAATAAGTCCTTTGCTCAGAGCAGACATGAGGGTGGGAATCTGCAATTTGAGGATGTCAAGTAACACTTGTGGGAGAGAGGACCTTTAAGGCTTTTCAGGTGCATTTAGAGCTGGTGGAGGCTGCTGAGATGACTTTCCTGTCTGGAACCCTGTCTGTTCCCAGAGCTGGGTAATTCAGGATTCCCCAGCAGCCCTGCAATGCCCTATTGGCTCATGAGAGCCCGCTCTGCCTGCCAGACGTGGACGTGCCTACGTGACGCCACAGCGGAGCTCATAACTGGTGAGCAGGGCAGCTGGCTCTAAATGCAGTTTGCAGCTCCACTCAGCGTGGCCGGTTTTACTGGGGGAGGGCTGCAGCCACCACCGAACCGCAGTTCAGCGCAGTCCGCCCGCGGGGCAGCAGCATTGTGGGCTGTCATGGCCCATCTGCCCTTCCCCTGGCCCACGGGCTCTGGTCGTCCCCCGCCGCCTCGGTAGGTCGCTATCCCTCATGCTGGCGATAAGTGATCTCCGGACCGCAGACTTTTTCCGCAGGTGCTGTCGATGCGCAAGCATCAGATGGCGCTGGCTGGGAGCGGGGCTGCGTGCTGCTTGTGCCCGCTCTTGTCTGGGCAACAGGAAGAGTCATTCCCCAGGAATTAGCCTAAAGGAGCTGGCTGGCATGTTCTGGAAAGCCATTCTGTTGAAGGCGGCAGATCTTTGATTCAAATGGTGCACGGAGGTGGTTAGGAAGAGAATGCTGATCCCATGGAAACATCACCAAAGCGCTAGCGCCCATTCAGAGTCACATATCATGGAGCCAACAGGCCTTTCCTGTCTACAGCTCTGGTCTGAACTCTTGCATCTGGCCGGTGTGTTTGGTATGATGGCCCCGAGCCGGGGCGCTGCGGCTTCCACAGGGTGAGGTTACGAGAGCCCCTGAACACCATGGACTCTTTTCTGTGCGTCATTGCAAAACTACCTGCGCTGAGTAATTTTTCACTAGCAAACTGTTAACACTGTTAAGTGTACTCAGTGAGCTTCTTAACATAATTATTATTTTTTTAGATAGTTAGCTTTAGTGATTGCTTCTTTGTTCTAAAGAGTGGAAGAAAAAAGACAAATTGGTTCCAGGCTTTGCTTTGCATGCTTTTCATGAGGCACAGCAGCGTCTGTTTCTCTCCTGGCTCCATAAAACTTGCCACTGTAGCTGTCCTGATGCTTTCTCTTGAAATTCCCACAAGTGTACACCCTCTTTAGGTGTGCATGTGTGCATATTTGTGTACATATATATTAAATAATTAAGCTGTTAATCCATAAGAGCGCATGGCTTCCCAGTATCTAGCGCACTTAGAAAAAGTTATTCCTGAAGAAGATTCCAAGTGCCTGCTTCCCGGTAGGCTCCAGAGCTTCTTGGTTACCTTGTCTAGCTCTTGCATGACATGATGCTACATGGTAAAGAGGACAGGAGTCCTCACTACTCTGAGGATGATCGGTGCCGTGCTTATCAGTGGTACCTCACTTTACATTACACACAACTGAGCAACGCTGCCTGATGAGCTGCAAATGAGAAATTGCTCAGAAGGTTTAGCATTAGCCTGGTTTTGTGTTGACCAGTTGTTAATTTTGAGGTATGCAAGGTTTTGAGCTAAATTTACCTTAGTTCGTGCCACTCAGGGAGACCCAAAAGGTCTATGTTGCTCTGAGTAAGACAGCAGATCCTTGCTGCTTTTCTTGGACTAAGCAGAGTTGGTGTCCACCGTGCTGCGCTTCCTGTCCTTTAGATCTCAGATCTATTCGTGTCCACGTGCTTGTTCTTTGCCAGTTAGCCTGTGACCTCAAAGCAGGATAAACTAGCCACAGTTGTTGGGCAAGGTACTGTCCAGGCCTCGATTCAGTATCAGTCACCTTCAAAAGCTCATCCTGCCTTTCTCCATCTCACCGAGCAGGGGAGCCCAGACAACCTCATAAACTCAGGTTGTGGCAAAGGCCTTGCTGTATCTCATGGTATCCGAGTCCCTATTTCAAGTCTCAAAACCTTTTCAAAATTGCCATGAACTCATAACAGGTTAAGCCAAAATTTCTGTCTTGTGAATTAGTAAGAATTTCCAAAAATGATAACTAAACTGGTTTTCTCTTACTCTGTTCTTTCCTCATTCTTCTTAAACCAGCTGAGGTAGAGTGTTGGGTTTTTTCTTATTTTAAGTTTCAACTACAAGCCTGGCATTTTGTCTGTTTGCAGTCTGAAACAAACAAGCGGGAAAATTGTTTTTTTAATTTAGTTGAGAATGTATCAACCGTGAAAACTCAAGAAATTTAAGAGAGCATTTTTTGAGTTTCAGACCTTAGTAATATCTATTTTCTGTTGCAGATTCTGTGATATTACTGGTTTTACTCTTTCTACCATCAGACAAATTTCCAGCCTTTATGGTATTCGGGTTTTTTTTGTTTCATGGACTAATGGCAATCAGATGATAGGCTACAAAAAAAATTAAAATTCTCGCCTCCTCCAAAATGACATGACTGTTGGATATCTAGACATGGAGGTCAGCAGACAAACAACGTAAGAGAAAATAAGTGAAAAAGCATTTAGAGTATAACCTGATTTTTGCATGGTTGCAAACATAAACTGTCGCAGTTGATTGTGGAAGTCTTTAAAAGGTTGAGGAGTCCATGGATGATTTAAAAAAGCTTAGGAGCTTCTTTGATTAAAAATGGTCAAGGAACACTTCCCTGTTTTATTGCTTCATAAAAAAAAAAAAGCAAAGTCGAGCACTTCTTTCTGTGATGTATTCATGGTTTACTGTTTGAGTATTGTTTGGAGACGTCCCAGGGGTGGCTCCTTTTTCATTCGTGCCTCCTGTGTAGCTCTGTGTCTCGATGCTTCTGCTTCAAAAGTTTTATAACTGATGGTATTTAAGAGAGAAGTTTAAAGGGGATGTATTTTCACTTGTGAGTCCATGGTATCGAGTGTTTAGAAGACAGTTCAAACAGCTGGAATTGGCTCCTCAGCAAATACCCATATGGGACAGATAAGTAAGTTGACTGCTGCTGAAATAGATACCAACCACTGTGGGTGGGTTGGAAATAATGTTCTTATCCTCTGAAGATTTCTGAGATTTTGAAAAAACGTCTCAAATCAGACAGATGAAAAATCTCAGATGTTGTATTTGATCACTGAAAATAATCAAATCAGCAAAATTTTACACTGAAAAGGGCAGTTTTATTGAAAACTGTCAAAATACAGGATTTTGATATATTCAAAACTTTTTTTCTGAATCTTGTCAGAAGGAGAAATGTTCAGAACTGATCTTTTACCACAAAACATTGATTTTTATGTTAATGAAGATGCATTTGCTAACAAAAAGTTTCCTAAATTCCTACTAGCCACTACTTTCTTAAGTTCACATTTTGAGGATGCTCAGGATGCTAATGTAGAGAGATGGCTCATCCAAATTTAAGTTGTTTCTTGGCACTTTCATAGACTTTCTTAGTAAACATAAGGGTTTACACTGAATACTACATCTTTCTCTTGAATTTTATGTATCCCTTCAGTTCTTTTCCCATTTTCAAATAGAACTCCAAGGTAAGACTTTTTTTCCTCTTTTGTAAGACAGCAAACATTGTGCAAATACACAACTTCAACTGTGCTAACCCCTGCATTTCAAGAAACAATGAACCTTTAACCCCTGGAAAGTAATTCAGGGCACAACAGAGCTCATACTGGTGAAATGTACACCTTTTCCAGTCTTCCCTTGGTACTCTCCATCATCCTTTTTCGGTTCTATCAAGTTGTGTGACCAGTCTCCCCATTGCCTGGGTTCCCAGGCTTTGAAGTCTTACTGTCCTCCAGTTCTTGGTTCTGCAGCACTCATCCTCAAGCCTTTGCTGATCATACTCTACCATACCTCCCCGGGACTTCAAACTGCCTATCAGTAGTTTCTCTTTCAGATCCTCTTCTCAGCTTCTGCTGTATTTCTGTAAGATTGAATTCATTCATGTCTAAGTTGCTCCAACTGAAAAATTTTAGAGATGTAAGGAACTAGAACCTAATCTGTTTAGACTAGGGTAGTCATGTAAAACGTATTACTGAAAGCATAAGGAAAGCAAATTATGGCAAAAATTACATTCCACCCCACTTCCCCTCAACAGAAGCATTACAGCTTCACAGCATTGTCTAGCTAAGGAGTATATATGAGAACTATGCTTCCAAAAAGTAGTAAGACTCAGACGAGCAAATACGATTAGACATGGGAAATAATGGGGAAGATGAAGGATACACTTCTGAAGTGTTCGCAGCGCAAACGTTTCTTTCCTGGTGATGCTAACAAGCAAATAGTCCTGGAGAGAGCGCGCTGTGAGCGTAATGCAGAGCTCACGTAGGGCTAATGCATGAAAACGTTAGCTTCTTATCCCCAGAATTGCACAAGGCAAGCACTGTGCTTGTAGTATCTCACAGAAGTTTGCCAGGTTGCCAGCACAAACAACAGCACAGGAAAAGCTAGGTGTGCACAAGAAACTCTTGGTGTACATCCAAACAAAAGAAGAAATCCAGGGCAGAGAAGCATGAATGTTAATAATCTTGCGAGAGATCCTTTCTTCAAGGCTAATAGTTCAGTAACCTCCTTTGATGTACGACTTGAATATATCACAGCATCTGTGTGCCTCCAGCACCTCCCCTAATGCACGACTGCAGCCAGAATTAATTAGTAAGCAGGAGCGGGAAGGAGCAAATGACCCTGTATGATGCAGATCAGTTTGTTCTTACTGGTACTGCAGCGCTACCAATAATTCAAGCAGAATTTTAATAAAGCGTACATAGTGGCTGGTTCCCAGTAGCCAAGAGTCTGTGGTAGCCTTCATGCCCTATAGCCTTTAATTATTACTCTCTATAAACAGAGATGCCTAAGGTACTGGACAAATCCCTTGACCTGCTCAGACAAGAGATGAATGTCCACTGGATTCATTCTTCTATTTACCAGTCGGTTTCATTACTCCAAATCTAATTAATTTTGTTTGCGCAGAGGGATAACACTATCCAGCAAGTGATCGCATCAGCAATGCAGGCAGTTCAGCTGGGTTTAATCTAAATGGTTTCAAGGGAGAAGTTTGATTCCTCTTGCTCTGCTAGAATTAGTGAAAGCCAAAGTGCAACAACCTTTGCCCACCCTCGGCTGTAAGCTCTATAACTGTGAGCTGGGATCTGAAATCAAGCCAAGTTCTCAGTGCCTGTTGTGTTTTCTGCTTGTGAATGGGATGTAACCGGCAGCTTGGTTGACTATGTGAGAGAGAAAAAAGTCTTCTTCACTGTTTTCTGATTTTCTTACTCTGGGGATCACAGAAAGATACCCAGCATAGAGAGGAGATAGAAAGAAAAGGCAATCTTTCTGTGCCTTTAAGATCCTTTGCAACAGGCCTCTGGGGGTCTTTTATGGGGACATCAAGTATTGTTTTCACCGTACTTCTTTTTCCATTAAAAACTTCTGTTCTTTTCCCTGTGCGACCCTGTTGTCCTTGTTGAGAAAAAAGTATGAACCTTCTCTTTCTTCACTTCCTTTCTTAAGGCTTAGGTTTGTGCTGATCCTGGCCAAACATAGCTTGCTGGCCGTAGAAAGACCAGTGGTGAATCTTCCCCTTTTTTCTTCTTTTCTGCACATGTTCCCCTTGATTGTAACCTTAATTGAAACCAAACTCTTTAACTCTAAAAAGCATGTAGCTTAATCCATACCTACTTGTCACAATATATTGCTATCTGCTGTTTCCCTGTATTTGTCTGAGGAGAAGGATTCCTTATTGACATGATGATAAATGCAAAGAAGTCTAGTCCCAGTCCAACTGCCGCTTTTGAATAACATTATAAGCAACAACAATTACTCCTAACAATTGTATAAAGAATCACTTTTGTGGCTAAGAAAAAATTCTGCCTATTTAATCCTTATGTGATCAGCAAGATTGCTGTGAACCGCATTCGTTTTTATAGAAGTGGAATCACCACTGTGTAGAGATGAACAGGAGAACAATTAAATGCTCTTAAACTCATTTTTCCCAGTCTAAAGCAGACTAAGGAAAAACCATTTGAGGTCAAAACTATCATTGAAGCAATAAAAGTAATTCCCTAGGCTAAACTCAGTGACTTAATTCAGCGAGGTTATACTGGGGTGAGTTTGGCCCATTATATTTTAATTGTTTCCAAATGTGTCACTGCCTAGTGAACTATCCTGATAAAAATAAAAGACTCCCATGAACTCCTCAGGCAGCAGCAATATCCAAGGTACTACTAAAGCGTGTCTACTGGCGAAACCTCATCTCTATAAACAGAAAAACATATAGGCAAAAGCCTGACCCAGAGGGAATATCTGAAGACAAGACACTGGCCAGAGAGTGGTGTTACAACCACGTGGCCGATTCCACGATTGCCACGGAGCAGCCACAATGCTCAGGCAGGTTTAGCCCTCTCATCAGCTGAACTTTCTCTCCAGTGGAAGGCCCCACGTGGATTCGTTCTCTCAACATTTGTTTGTGAGGTAGGGTGAAAGAGGCTTGGAGCTGTAAGCAGCAATGCTTAGGAAAGTGTCGACTCCAGGAAGAACCTTTACACAATTGTGCCCGAGATCTCTGGGTCGTGATTTGGTTTCTTCTAAGCTGGAGATCTCTTGACCGTGCCTGAGCGAAGGTGTGGCTGACCTTTCCACTTAGTATTGTGCTGCATTTCGCCGTGGAATCCTCTCTGGGCCTGTCTGAACACAAAGCAGGCTGCTTTGTTTTCTGCAAATCACGGAAGAAAAGACAAGCTATTGTTTTTATTTGGGATTGCACCAAAAAGGATGCAGTAAGGTAACTGTCCTCATCAAGCCCATATGGAGTTCAACAACCTCAGATGGCCCTTATTTGAATTTCTGTTGGGCAAAGTAAGAGAAAATGCCTTTCTGCATCCATGCCATACATGTTTGGCACGTGGAGCAGAAACAGGAATGGTTATTTTGGTCCAACTGAGCATAATTCCTGGTCCCACAGATCTCTGGAACGCTCTTCTGATGGTGCAAGTTCTCGTGTGGTTTGAAATCCCATAGGCCCAAGCAAAAATGGACATTTTCCTTCAATTCATACTAGTTTCATATTAGTAAAAAGAACACTAAAGGGATTGAAGATGTGGGACTTTTAAGTGACATTCTTTACAGTATTTTGTAAAATAATAATGTATTTCTAGAGCAAACAATTCTAAAGCTTTTCTATTCTTTTTTTGCATCACGAACTGCAATGACATAGAAACACTTCCTTGATGTCAGTTTTGTTCCCTAAATGCTTGACAGTGTCTACAAGACAAAGGTGGCTGAATCTCAACTGAAATAAACTGAGAAAGTGCCCGTGGTCCAGGGAAGCCACACCAAACATCACTGAAGGGCTTTGAGAGACAGGTCTGGGACATACATATTACTGCTGCCACTGCTCTGAAAATGCCATCCTTCTCTCAAATAGCTGGGGGAATGGACTTTCACAGCTTCATCCCCTTTACAGTGGATAATTAGGACTTCAAGCTAGGGTGCTACTGCAAGAGTGAAACATGGATAGCCATTTCTCTTTGGAATCGGAGCAGCGGATTCAACAGCTTCTTTCCTCTGTTATCAATCCAGGTTGATCACTAAGTCAAGATTAATTTAATGAGCTCTCTGTAGCAGCTCGGCCGTGCAGGCCCTGAGCAACGGTGCACCCCTCAGGGCAGCTGTCAGGGGGACTGGCTGTGATCAGCAGCCTCCACTCTCTGCTCAGGTTTCTATTTGAATCCAGCGCTGGTCTGAGACAGGATGCTGTGAAACGAGGATGCTGAGTCTACTCAGCCAGCCCACCCTGCGGCCACCAGGCAGCTGCTGTATGCGCAGGGGGACTGCTCTGAGGCGGGGCTGCGGCCACAGGAGATACCAGGCTTGTGTCAGAGGTGGACTGAGAGCAGTTCTAGCCTTGCCTGCATGACTCCGGTCCCCCTGTGAAGCTGAGGCGGCTGCACCGCGTCTGTGTGCACGCAAATGCCAGAGGTCAGCTCGTCCGAGTTAGCTGAGCTGCAGGGCCATCTCTGTTGGCAAATCCTGTTTTAGGGAGTCACTGCTGAAAGCATCCCGTGGAGATATTGTTTCCATTATTTGAATTCACTCTTGGCCGTCTTATCCTCTTCTCATGTGCTCTTCTGTTTCCATTTCTGTTCCCTGTTTCCATTGCTGGTGGGAGGGTTGAGTCTTTTCATGTTGGCCATTTTGGCTCCATTCAAGTCCATGAGTTTTATAAGTGCGTCGTGGCTGGAGCTACAGGAGCCAATGAATGCTATTACATGATTATAATCCCAGTATCTAACTGAATGCTTTTTCAAGTATTGGGATAAAATTTGGGAGCCCAAATTGATATATCTCCTATCAGCTTCACTTCCTTTTGTCAGTGTTATGGAATGAATGTAAAGGCTGAACAAGGGAAAGTGTGATAGCATCGATACCGATTCCAGATGTTCTGATAAAAGGTGCTATTTATGAGAGGATATTTTGGGGAACAGTCCTGACCTAGTACTTAAAGGATTACACTAACGGTGCATTACACACACACTCTCTCACATATAGGCATACATATTCCCACCAGCAAAGCAAGAATTCTACAAGTCTGGAGGGGAAAAAGTGAAAAACACTGGATCACTGAAAATGGAATTGTAAAAATATTTCTCCTCAAGTTTAAAGCAGAAATGTAAAGGCTTAGGTTTGCTAGCTAAGTGCCTCAAACTTCCAAAAGAACACTTGATACTCCTAGTAAAATAGGTGAAGACCTGAGCTTCAACTTCAGTTCTGTTCAATCTCCAAATGAGAAGAGTTGAGAGTTCATCTGAAAATTTCTAGCTAATCTGCAAAACCACACTGGATATTGCAGAACTTCTGAGGTTGCTTCTAGGCCTTGAGGGAGAATTATCTTGAGAACAGATGATGTGCTGGTGCTTGGACACCCCCAATTCTAAGTAAATCTCAAGTGGAACAAAGATCAAATGTGGAGATGAAAAAAATAAAAAATGAAGATAAATATTTCCAAACTCTGACTGAGATTTGCTCAGCTTCTAGGTGAGTTCAGAACTGAGTGGAATCTGCAGAACTCAAATGTAGTTAAAACTGCATCATCCATTTTTAATAGGTAAGGAGCAAATGAAAATTATTTAAAGACTGAAGGTGGGAAAGTTAAAGAAAACCCTGACAAAACAGAGGCAGGTGGCCTCTTCACTTTCTTATTCCACACTCCCAACTCCTTATTGGATATATGAGAACAAAAGTGTGCCTGATGCTTTACAGCCGCAGAGGAAGATGCTGTCGCTCACTAAAATTTTTCTAAGGCTCCTGGGGGCAATGGGGCTCCGCGTGTGTCTGGACAGCCTGCACAGCACTCATTAAAGGTTGCAGTTTTTCCTGAACAGCTTGTACCTATTCATGTGTCATAGGATAATCTTCCAATTACTCTGGAATGAAAGAGTGAAACAATGTTGGGAGATGCACAGTTTCAAACTAAATCGCGCAGGATTTGGAGACTAGGTAGAGAAAGGGAGGGGTATGTGTTTCAGCTAAATCCTCATATATTAAAGAGTGCGTTTGTTTTAATGGCAACTTGAATACTGCATCACCTTCTCTAATAGGGAAGCAATTAAACCTTCAGATATGTCAATTAGCTACTGATGGGCTTATTTCCTGTTTGTTAGTGTACCATTAGAGAGTCATACGGCTCTGGAAAGTTTCAAGACTGCTGTCTGGGGCTTTTTGCACTTCAGGGACAGTTCTTGCAGACATTAAAACCCTGCTTGATTCCCGATCATTAAATATCAGCTAAAGTCCGGGAGCAGAGGAGAACTTCAGGCTCAAAACCAACAAAACTGCAGAAAGTGAGCTGCTACCTCATTATGATCATAGAGTCAATAAAGTCACCTGATGGCAGATTTAGAGGAACTCATTAGGAGATGGAATTTGGTTGTGCAGACAAGCTGCTGTGATTCTGGAACCAGGCCCTTTCATTAAGGTCTTCAAATAGGATACAAGGCAGAGGGAGGGGGAGCCTGCAGGGCATTGCAGCTTAAAAGCACAGCAATAAGGATTCTATATTCATACAAGCACTCTGAGTTGCAAGGCAAAGGAGGTAAGCTCTTAGGTGAGATTTAAAAGAAAATAAATGAAAAAGGAGTTTAAGACATCTATATCCCCTTAAAAGTGGTATTTTGTAATTCTGACTTGGAGTGCAAGCTATGGCACCCAATGAGAATGCAGTGCAACAGACCTTTTATTACCTAATCTCTATGTAAATTTACTTATTTCTCCTTCTTGGAACTTAACTTTTTTTAAGCATAACTGAATTAATCTAAGTCAAAACAAAACCGAAGCTTTCCATGTGGCCAGTCCGTTTTAACTTTGTTTCTCCAGCCTGATTGCTGCTAAAGGCGAACATCTAGCACCCAGCTTTCAATCAGCGGGCTCTCTTCCTGCAGCACTTGCCCTTACCTCAGAAAGGTGGAAAGATGAAGCTCCTGCAAAGCACAGGTCTAAGGTACACAAGTCCTCGAGGTGTACTGTAAAGCCAGCCCAGAGCAGGAGAAATGCTCACTTGTAAGCAGCGTGTGCTCCAGCGAGCGGTGCGCACAGAAGTAGGAATAGGTGCTATGGTTTTGAGCCAGAGGGAAAACCGCCACTAACAGTTTGCCTTTTGAGAATCACCGACGTAGCAAAAGTCTAGCTATAATGAAAGAGAATAAAGCTGCTGAATTCTTTCACTGTGGACACTGCAATTTTGGTTACAGTGGACTTAGAAAGAAAGTGAATGGAGGGGAGTGGCTTAATTATAAGAGGGCTTGCTGTGGTTACTTTAAAATCTTGGATAGGGTGTAGAGTATTTTTTTTTCCGGCCATCTCTTCAAAATTAAGGAAGGCCAGGAGTGTCCTGGACAGTCCCCCAGAAAGCACACAGTGCAGTGCATCCTTCAGTTTCTATTTTTTTTGCTATCCTGCGTCTACCTTCAAAAAATTTAGCATAAAACTTTGTTCAACAGCATGGAAACAAACCCTGAACAATTGAGCACTGCCAGTGAGATGAGTGCTTGAAAACAGCAGGCGAATCACAGGTTATTATTGTGCCAATGACTAGTGTGAAATAATTATCAATCCCAGCCCTGTTTGGGAATAAAAAAAAAAAAAAGAAAAAAAAAAGAAACCTGGAGAAAGAAAATATGCATCTTTTTATGTGCTGGAAGCTCAAACCAACTTAAACTGCCTGATCCTCTGTTTGCTGTAACTGACCTGGCTCTGCGAGCATTCCCAAAGCCATGTTTCTAAAAAATACAGTCTGTGTTTAGCTTATAGCCATGAATATGTAAAAGTCCTTGCTCGTGTGTTATTTGTCTGCCGTGCTCCTGTTCTGTGCCTGGCTGTCCAGACCAGAACAGGCACTCTAGTCTTCCTTTCTGCAGTGAGTAAAGCCAGCAGGAAGTTTCTTGCAAATGTTCATACAAAACATTAAAAGAAATCTCTCTGCGCTGCTTGCTGGTTTGCTTCTTAGAGGCAGCCTTGTGAACAAGTCTGCTGCTTTTCTTTATCCTGACTTTTTTTTCTCATTTGTGTTACCACAGCACCTTGCAGTCCAAATTGTGGTCTAGAACCACTGTGCACTAAGTGCTGCAGAAACATAAACCAGCCAGCCTCTGTCTCAAAGGGCTTATAATAATATAATCAAAATATAAGACCGGTGACCACAGATGTGTAAGAATAAGGGAATAACGAGCTCATACTAGGGGGTGCTTTCCGTGCGCCTGTAAGCGAACCATTTTCAAGTTTTTGGCAAAGGAGAATTTTAATAAGCAATTCAAAGGAGGATAACAGTTGGTTTTATGAATGCACATGCAGGCTCTTCTCAAGCCCGAGGGGCAGCAAGGGAGAAAGCACAAAAGATGCTTGTTGGAAAATTTAACAAATTGATCAATTGAAGCTGGCATCTGGAGCTGACTGATGCTGGGCATTTATATTTTGATAGTGAATAAAAAGTGACAAGTTGGGAGTAAGCCATGAAGGGCTTTGAAAGTTAAGAGAGTCACAATAAGCTTGATGTCCCAGAGGAAAAAGGAATCATTGAAAGGGTTCAAAGATAATGGGTATAGTCAGAACAACAGGCCAGGAAAATGATTTATATAGCTGGGACCCGAAATGAGCAGGGCAAGAGCGCTTTTGTGAAGGCCAGAGAAAGGGCATGGCACTAATCGAGATGAGCAGAAGGACAAGAACTTCAGCAGTGAATAGAGATAATAAAGACTATTGTTTAGAGATAGTGTGTGGAAACACGATGTGGACTGAATCAGAACAGAGGTGGGAGACTCAGCGAGAAGACAGGATCTTGTGTTTCTGCGTGTGAACATCCACGGCTGGAAGCAGTGTTGCTCACCATCATCAAAGATGAAAATAAGAGAAAGGACTTATGAAGAGTCACGACTTTTAGTCATTCTAAGTGTGATATCCAGAGACTAACCAAGACTTCTATTTGGATAGAGGGAGATATGTTTGGAATAAATTGATATGGAACAGAGCTCTGAATCTCTATCGTAGAAATCGTGATTTGTTTGTATGGGTGTATGAGCTTATCCGCAGGCACTGTATAGAACAGGAAGAGAAGGGAATCTTGTGGAATGCCTGCAGAAAGCAGGAGAAAGTAAGATGCTTTGAGAAAAAGAGTAGGGGTAATATTGGGAATTAAGAAAGGAGAATTGGTCAAGAGGAGTCTGGTAGTGTTAGTGATAGTGACAGGTCCCTGAAGGCGAAGATGGAGTAGGAGAGATGAGATTTAACTGGGGAACTGTCATTATGGCTTCTGCAAGGTGAAAGGGGTAGAGAGCACATGGGCAGTGTAAGGTAGAAGCAGAAGGGAGGAATTCAGGGAGTTACTGTAAAGAGCATCTTCAGTCTGCTTCCAGGGAAAGGAGAGAAAGGGGTGGAAATTACAGATATAAGTGGGGTGAAAGGTGGGAGATTTTAGATAGGAGAAGAAAGAAGGCATTTTTGTAGTGTGAGGAGAGAAAAGAACCAAATGAGAATGAGAGGTGAAGGAAAGAGGAAGGGAGCAGATAAGAGGAAACACTGAGATTGGAAGAAAGGGTAGGATGAGGTCACTGTGACGAGTGAAAGGTCAGCTAGAAAGAATGCTAAACAAAATATCTGATTTTTAAATATATCTTAGAGGCTATTTGTGGGAAATGCATTTGGGAATAAATATCCACAAGAATTTGCCCTGAAGATCTGCTTTGAAGACCTAAGTACATGCAGTCAAGAAACAGAAACATAGACAAATAAGACATGCTAATTGAGGCAGCTCAGTTTTCAGTGCAGGCTTCCAAAGCAGGACATTTGTAAAGAAAAACACATCTTTTGTCAGTGGAAGACTATGGGGGTGGGGGAAGAAGAAGAAGTTCTGAAGGCATATGGGTTTCTGCGTTGGCATTGACCTATTTCAAAGGCAGAAGACCATTGGAGAGTACAAAACCAGAACTAAATGGCTTCATTTTTTTCATCAGAATAATACTGAAGGCCACCTTGTGTTCACAGCAATATTCTTCACTAATACATGTCTTCATGGTTTGGATTTTAAAATCTCAAACACATCACAGCCTTATCCTTGCTTAAAGTGATACCCCATTGCATTGCCTCTATGACTTGCTTCAGCAGAAAATTCCTCCAAGTCCATCAGAAAAGGCTAATATTTTTCAAACAGAATATTTTCCGAAAGCCTACCCATTTCAGAAACCTTCTGACAAAGTGCTAATGACATCCCGATGAAATCTTGCCTGTTTTCCAAACATCTTGCCTGAGTGACTGCTTGGGGAGTCAGATCTCCAGGACCTCTTGCTCTGCGAGAGCAAGTCTTTGTTGAAAGAGGGAGACAGGAGACTCAGGGTTTAACCTTCCAAGTTTCATCTCAGTTTGAAAGCGAGGGTTTAAAATACCTTCAAATAGTTTTCTTTTCCTTCTTTAGGAGACTTCTGATGTTTATTCAGAAGCGAAATTAATTATTTTTCCTCGGCACTTCTGAACATGCTGCGAAACGCAAATACCAGCTTTCAAACAGCATAAATGCAAAACACTGGAGTGAAAAATCAACACATGCCTTTCAGTCATTAAGAAACAGTATGAAACGAGGCAAGTCTTTCTTGCACATTGTCAAATGTGTGCATTTTGGGGAAAATTTCAGTAAATTAATGAACGTGTTGAATTCACATTAAAACTTCCATTGAAGAGTGCTTGTATTGCGATACTTAACAAATGTTGCCTGTGTTAGATGGAGCAGAAGAAAATGAGCTGCAATTTGGGGTGAGGGGAATGTATAATTTGGTATTGGTAGTGCTTTTCAGGGAATGCCACAGACATCTGAGTTCTTGATTTTCTAATTGGATTTGTGGATGAATCAA
The DNA here is from genome assembly GCA_013396935.1 of Baryphthengus martii. Lineage (NCBI taxonomy): Eukaryota > Metazoa > Chordata > Aves > Coraciiformes > Momotidae > Baryphthengus > Baryphthengus martii. Next base: position 210,310 of record VWZK01004151.1, read on the forward strand.
CTGATCAGGACAAGTAGCCCTATTAGAATTGCAACTTAATGTTTTGTCTTTGCAGATCACATTTTGTTATATAGTCTTATCAACATGTGATATTTTAAAGAGAATATTTTCTGTCTAAACTGCATGAGCTAGGGTATAGACAGGTAAGGAAAAAGGCTTACGGACAACTAAGTAAACGACGCTGAAATAGGTGAATTAGGGAATTTTAAGGAAAGTATAAACACAGATAGGTCAGGCAGCTGTGTTGGGCCTCTAGTGCAGAGAACAGCTTCATGTGGCAGTGTTTGCTAGTAAGTCAGTCTGTGTTTCAAGGGACAGAAGTGCACTGTAAAGCTAAGCTATTAGGACAACATCCTACTCTTTCTATAGTAAAGGTATCCTACGCTTTACAAAATCATAATATTGTACGATTGCTTGTGAGTGAAGTGCCTACTGGACAAAAAGGTTGAGCAATCAGAATAACTTGTAGTTTAGAAACTGGAGAGGAACAAACAGGTGACTGATTGTACACATTTATGTTAATTTTATTTCTTTTAAGGTAAGCTGATCCTAAAGTAAACTAATTTCAAAGTAGCCGGGAAAGGCTATTTTAGTTTTTGAAATAAATCCTGAAGAAAGGAGGTCACTGGAAGGGCAACATCATGGAGATGGAAACAGCTTGAGAACCACCAAGAGCATGCAACATCTCTTCCCAGCACCCCCATTTACTGCATGGAAATCACAGTGTACTACCTATTATCCATCTGCAACCAACTCTGAATGAGTCGGCACCTAACGTAATAGGACCTTGCCCCAAATACTCACTTGTGCTTCCTTCATGATAGTCTCTGGCTGAACATCTTTTTTAAGTTGGCTCGTAAAGTTAGTGTGTGTATTTGTGAAGCGATATGTTCCTTAATGTCAAAATAAAATGGAAAGAGGATTGGGAAATGCTTCTAGTTGTTAGATGATTGGAATACTGTGATGTTTAGCATGGCATGTGTATATAATTCACAGAATCACAGAATCATTAAGGTTGGAAAAGACCTTGTGTCTGATAATGATTTTGTATTTAGATGAAATAGAACTGCACAAATACAGTATTTACTGCAGATTGACACTACTGTGCAACAAAGAGCTTTTTCCACTCTTGCACAATATCAAAACTTCAAAAGTGGCAGTAAAAACAGTTTTCTTAATATACTTTGCTTCCTTTCACAAAAATCACAGCATTTAATTCTTCAGGAAATGTAAAGATAGAGTGTTTTCCTCAGGTACACACTCTGGGATAATGTCCACTTATCTGTATCTTTTCAGGTTGTTTTTCTCTGTATATTTGACGTAATAAACTAACTTATTTTATTTCTCCAAATAGAACTGCAGCTTATAAATGGATTCAGAAAGTCAGAAAAGAGGCCAAAAAAAGATGAGGATATGAAGTGGGAAAAAAAAATCAAGATGGAAATATAACCATGGAGTGGAAAAAAAAAAAAAAGAGCCTTCTTCTGGAGTCAAAATCCCATCAGCTGATCTACTTATCATGGGAGAAATGGTAGGAATAATATACCTGTATAAAATGTTAGAGGAAAAGTAAATTGTACGTTAACTTTACTGAGCAAGGTTGTGTGCTAGGTTTTGCTATCTAACAGTTCCTAGGGATCTCAAAGAAATGTTGCCTCTATAGTATGAATTATTTTTATTTCTGAGAAGTTGCTGCTAACCCTTAAAACTGGTGGATGCTTTGAGTGGTGTATGAGCAAAGAAAAAATGGCGAATTTTCATTTTGTAGTTGAATGTAATATAACCTATAGCAAAACACCAAGTGCTGGTCTGTTTCAAAGTGATGTAGACTCTACAGAGGCTTTGGTGAAAGTCCGTAACACCTCCAATAACACATGAATAGCAGAGTCATAACTATTTATTACATTATATGTGCACATTTTTGGCTTTACACAAAAGCTTCCCTTATGTTAACAGTGTTAAGCTGCTTTCTATATGGAATAACATGGGAACTATTTAGTATGCAGAGTTCTGACACTATGGAAAGAAAGATACGTTGACAAGAAAAGGTATTTGTCTTTCACAGTTTATGCAGACCAAAAAATTCCTTGGGGACAGGAGAAAACCCAGAACTAAAATCTCCTTTGACATCAGTAAAACCATCCCTTCTGTTTGTTAATCTTCACCTTTCACTTCTAAGACTGACTGTGACAAATGTGGTTCTCTCTTCAACAGAAATAGCAGTATTTTAACTATGTAAAAGCTTCTAGGGATTTCTAAGATATAGCTAGAAGAATTTGTCAGCAGTCAGTACTGTGGGACCTTATATAATACTTTTCTTAATGAATGCCACAATTAGATTTGTATTAACAAAGTTTTCTAGACCTTTCAGATTGGAAGGCGTTGCCGGTATTTTGGGAAGATCAGAATACCCTACAGAAAGAACTGCAGGAATGATTTTGAGAAGTGAAGTAGTAGTAATGGGATGATGGTTAACAGCAGAAAATGTTCATTTGAGGTCTAATAACCAGCATTTCTGCCCTAGGCCAGGGGCTCTTGACTTTCCGACAGCTATGGGAAAATGCTGATGGATACATGGTCACAGCAGTAACGTGCTATCCCAATTACATTGGTGAGGCATTTCCAGTAGAGATGATAGGGAACTTGTAATAGTGTTCTGTAAGGTATGAGCGAGAGCCAGCTAGAATTACTGTGTGTGTAGTTGTGTCCTTGCATATTAGGAAACATTAAATGAATCTGGAACAGATGCAACAAAGGAACTGGTAGGATGATCTGGGAGCAGCAAGTTTGATGAATGAGATGGAAGCAGAATGTCTTGGCACAGCCAGGGAGGAGAAATATGCAATTTTCTGGAAGTAGGGAGCATAAAGAACAGGTATTTCAGCATTATTCAGGTCAGTGTTAATACAAACCCAAAGGAATACTGCTGGCCATGATTGTGTCTGTATTTAAAACTAGAAGCTTTTGAACCATCAGAGTGGTGAAGCTCTAGAATAGCTCTCCTGTAAAAGTTTTTGAAGGCAAGTAACCCAGCTAGTTTTACAGTAAGTTTGGTGTTAGTTCTGAGAAGTTTGGAAATGGCCTAGGGAAAATGTTCTATGGTTTCATTTTGGTGCTAATTAAAATGTTCTTAATATATCACTGATCGGTTGAGACAATAAGGATTTGGATTAATATCATCAGGAGATCTCTGTCAGTCTGTGTTTCTATATAAAATGATATAAATTTTAGATTCATGTAATTTGTTAACACAGCAGTGAGATATTCACGTCTCATGATAAAATACGTAGTCCTGGAAACCTAGTCAGAGTAACAGAAGAGAAGAATGCTAGGAAAACACCGTCCACACTGTGACCAGTTACTTTTATGTTAGTTTTAAAAATTAGTTTACTCTTCCAGATTATTTAGTAGGATAAAATTTGGCACACATATATGTAAACGGGCACTTAACTTTTTCTTTTTTTTAATTCTTCTTTATGATCTTACCCAAAAGACTTCCTGAGTATCTCCTAAGGATTGCAACAGCAAAACACTAAACTTAGGTGGTGGCATTTTGATCCCTCTCTTTCCTACAGTATCGTTGGCAGGCCAGGCCATTAGATTATTCCAAAGATCGGGAGGTATCCTTTCCAAGGTGCTTCTTCATATAGTTCCTTGGTGTATCCATTTTGGACTGCCATAGGCCTCTTCCACTAGTATAATGCGTAATGAAAGCCGGTATCGCAGAGTCTGTAAATTATAGTCTCTGGTGTGGAAATTGTAACAATGTGAGGGAAGTTGTTCAATTCCCTCTTCTTCTCCCATCCTTAATGGTCACTGAAATGTGCTTAAAATTTGTAAAGCTGTTGCTGTTATGATAATGTTTTATGAGACCACTTTTATCTTTTTTCTAAACCTGAATTTTGGGCCTATTCTAAATTAACAGTGTCCCTTTGACATTCATGGGATTTATGGGCATGCATGGAGGGAAAATACATCCCTTTGCTGGATTTGATTCAGGAGGATCCCAGAGGCATATACTGTACTTCTGAATTTCCTTCCACTTTTCATGACTGTAATTCTTGTGTCCTCTTTTGCATACATAATTGATTAATCTGTATTTTTAAAGGTTTAATACATTTCCTCTTCTTAATCTGGAGGCACATGATTTCATTTTCATTATACTCCCAAGGTCTCTGACTTCTGTTTTCTATTTCCCTACCCTGCCATCTGTGGGAACAAATTACAGTGAAAATAACACTTTTGAATTATTGGGATAAGGAGAGGATAATAGCAGCAAAGGGAAAATGAGAATTAAATGAAAATTCAAAGATATAGATACGGATTCCCTGAAACAGGAGCAGGGAAATTTAAATTACACTTTGTTGTGCCAGCATCTCTCTTGAACTGTGAGAGAAGACAACTCATAGTACTGTCGGTGCCCTATTGCCACAATTCTCACTGGGACAGCTGAATGCAGGATCCTGCAGAATTCCCATTGATGGAAGTCACTTTATCAACAAATTCCTCAGATTCTCTGGCTCTACCTCCCTACCTTTTCAAGGCTTAAGAGAAGATCCATTAAGAGACTTAAGGGCTTTTCAGATGCCAAAGTGGGCCTGTACTGATCTGCGTAGATGTTGTGGTGTCCTAAGCATCCTCTGCTTTCACTCCTAGGACACGTTTTGCAGGGAACACGACATCTTTGTTCCAAATCATCACCCATAAAGCCTCTCTCAGCCGGCTGCCTGGCTTGGCTATTGCATGGCTGAGCACCAGCCCCCCCCAACTTTTTATGGAATATGCTCCTGGCAACTCTCGATAGCCCTGGGAGGCCTATCTTTGGGCCTTGACACGGCAGCACTCTCTTCTGGTGAATTCTCAGCCTGTGGGCTTCTGCTCTTGTAAATCACCGTGAACCCAGAATGAGTCTGGCACATTCAACAGATCTGGCCGAGTATTCTTCCAGGTTTCAACCCCCACAATTCAAACGAAAATAAATGGAATGAGGTGTGAGAGAGCAGAGACTGAGAAGATTTCATCTTCCCCCTGTGAGCATACCATGAGTCAGATTCCTACGTATCGATCTTGTCACTAGCCAAGATACATTTTTACTTATAATTCGAAGTAAGAATTAACAATGTAGATTTACGATAATGTAAAATTAGAGAAATTTAGAGGAACAAAAATGCATTTAGCAGGACTATGGGTTGCTTTAATAACCATTTAACAATAATGTTGTCACAATGTTTCAACTGACTTACATGGCTGGCTATACGGACTCCATAACCCGTTAAAGGACTAGCCTGCTTCGGGCGGTCCTTCAGCCTACATCTTTCCTCACCTCTTAAAGAGAAGTGCAGTAGGGTCTCCAAACAACTGCCCCAAGAAGCTTCTCTAGCCAAAGGTGTAATGACCTTCTCTTTCCTCCCTTTTCCTGTTTACCTGCCCTCAGCCTCCATGACTGGGCACAGAACATTTGGAAATTAGCTCATTTCCTTCCCTCACTGCTTAAGGTTGCATGATTATTATTTCTATTGTGTTTGCACCTTCCTTCTACCTTCTGAAAACATGCTGGTACAGCTTTATGTGGGATGTCATGAGGCATATTGAATACATGATCTTCTTATGAGAACTGTAACTATCCCTACTCCACAAATGTCACATAAAAGCTAGATGTGACACAGGACTGGCGATGGTGAAACGGGGAGCCTTGAACGTCTGTTCCCAGTAGGAAATCGGAGTGCTAGGGAGGAGTCTGTGTACTTGTCTCATTTATTAAGGTGCTGATAGAGTAATTTTTTTTTTGCAATACCAAATTGTAAATATGGTACCCTTGGGTCTGATTAGCAGTTTGCAGCATTGAGATGGCAAAGGGGTTTGTGTAGTGGACTTGCCTCAACACAGAAGGATTGAATCCTGCTTCCTGCCCCAAGGATGAATTAAAAGTTTTCCATTTGGATCATTGAATGATGTGTCTTGACAGGGCTGGGAGCAGGAAGAGTCCCCATTTTCCTGACTCAGGGAGGAAAGCCTTTTGTTTTGCTTTGTTTCTCTGCCTGTCCCTATCTAACTCGTGTTCCTTCGCCTCCACGGCCCAGCCTCACCAGGAGAAAAGAGTGATCGACCTTTTACTATTTCATAGTCTGGGCAATGTTACTGAGCAGTGGTCAGCCCCCCTCCCTGTTCCCAGTACCTTCAGCCAATGACTTCTAAATACTAGTGTATTGGTAGTGCTTGGCGGATGAGCAGAGAGTAGGATATGGTACAGTCGGAAGTACCAAGGTGTCACACCAGTGTAAACACTTGTAGCATGTGTTTTTATCTTACCTCCTTATCAAGGTGTGTGAAAGGAATTAGCCAGTAATTTGTTGTATTGTCAACAATGCTATCTGGCCTGGTAGCCAAACTGCTGAGCTGGAGAAGAGAGATGTACTTTGTATTATCCATTAAGCTCAACTAACTAAGACAACGGTGTTTTGCTAACGTGGATTTATTTTAACTGTTCAGCTGCAAATACACATTCAGGCTCCAAGGTAGTTTAAAATAGTTCCAGGAACTCCTTCTTCATCACGTTTCTCAAGCAGATTATCAAGTTACAAATATTACATCATCAACAAAAAGTCTCTTTGGCTGACCACCCTGTAAAATCCAGGCCTTTAAGTTTTGCTACGTAAGCATTTCTGAGTGTCTGCTTAGCTTGTGTTCTCAGAGACTTTGTAATTCTCCATTGCACAACTTAGGGGGAGGGAGAGGTTAAATTCAGGAACAACTCTTTCCGGTAGTCTTCCCAAGTCTACCTAAGTCAGCCTCCTTCGGTGCTGGCATCTGTCTGACTTCTGTGGTCTGCTGGAGGATAGCTAGCGTTTTTTGCTGGAGGTATTCCACTTCCCTTATCTAAATGTAAAAAGAATATGATTTGTGCTTTATAAGACAAATGATTACCTACTCACTTCAGAGGTGAAAGCAGGAGGTCGTTTTCCCATCATCTTTTAGCTGTCTCGAGTTGTCTTCACCAAAAGCAGATGTCATTCAAGTAAATTATTTTTTGAAGGAGATGTTATAACCTCCATTCATTAGAACAGGCAACAGATCCTGCACTGCCTGCATGCCCCTCCTCAGTGGCATCAGTGGGAGGTTTAGGCATGAATCATGAGACAGGCAGGGCCTGCGTTTTAAGCCATTTACAGCTTCAGGTTGAAATATGTCCACTGGAGAAATGCAGCATGAAAGGGGCTACACACTGGTTTTGTTCTGTGCATCAGTCCCACAAACCAGTATGAGTAGGCTCCCATGCACGCAGACGAATTGCATATGACCCAAAACCTTAACAAAGAACAGATTTTCTTGGGTTTTGGGGCTCCAGTAGGGACTGTATAAGCCTGTACTTAAAAAGTGACTGGTTTTGAACATGGCAAATAGAATTCTTGTTTCTTGCTGGTTTCAGGGTAACTCCTAATGAGAAAGAGAGGATGATTTTTGGGTCCCATGCTGCTCTTGTAAACTATTAAAGTGGATAGGGGCTTTAAAGCTGGTAGATATTAGTCCTGGGCTCTTTCAGACCTCGGAGTCCTCGGCTTGCACTGCCTGAGCTGTCTGGCTCTCCTCATGCTCATCATTACGTGAAGTTGCTGCTCCTCCTCACACAGGTTGAAAAAGAGGAGTCCTTTTCCTGGGGCTGAGGAGGGATGGGAAAGGAGAGTCGCTTTACTGCCCAGTGACTGGCCACAGTAGGTGCCGTCTGCCTCAGACGGTTACAGGGCAGATGGGCAGTGTGGTGTTGCCCACCTACCAACAAAGGAGGCCCTGAGGAACAAAACTTCCTAGGGAGGTGGTGTAACATTATTTTCTGTTCAGGACATAATGCAACCCTAAACATTTTATACTCCAGTCACATCAGTTCTCTATTGCAATAATTCCTCTTGATTTTGCAGTCCTAAAGAGTTTGTCAGATATGTTTTAGAAAAATGTTTTGCTTGCTGTTTTTGACAAAACGGGGCTGCCTATGAGAGGGGAAAAAGTGTCTTTATATTTGAAAAAAAAAAAAAGTTTTTTAAAATTACCATGGGAAATAAAATATTTTTGCAAGCAGCTCAGCTCCAGAGTGATTCCACTAGGCCCCATTCTCCTTTTATTGATGAAATTCAGCTGATTTAAAGTGGGCTGCTTTCCTCTCATGGGGAAGTTGCACAAGATCCTTCAAGTAACTTTGAAAAATGCTTTCTTCTGCATCTCACAATTTCCATTGAAAAGTTATCCTAATTGAATCAGTTTACCTTTTGAAACATTAATTCAATTAAAAAGATGTGGTGTTGCCAACAAAACAGAAAAATGCTTTTTTAATGTACAGCGGAAATCAATTATGCAGTATCTGTGGATATAACCAAAAGAATATTATTGTAGTTTCATTTTGTTTTCTTGGGGGGAAGAAAGACTAATTGTTTTTTGAATGAAATGTTAAGTAGCATAGCTTACCAAGAAGTATAACCACAGACTGGTTTGATGTGTGTTGCACAGCTGGAATTAGAAACACACACAAAAAGGAAGAAAAAAAAACCAAACCACAGAGCTATTAAGCTGAGACAGTAAAGAAGCAGCGAAATTGGCCTGGCTTTTCTTTTTCCACTTTAAGATACTATTCACTTGGATAAACAGTATAGTGCTTGCAAATAAATAAACTTGCATTTTTAAACAACAACAAAACAAAACAGAAAAGAAACAGAAGAAGGAAATAGGAAAAAAACTAAACCAAACAAAAGAGTGAGAACATAGGGATCATTAAGTGTGTGATTTCAAGCAAAAATGCTGTTAATTAAGGGCAACGCCCAGCAGCAGGAATCTGGGAAAGAGGTTGAAACAAGAAACAAATATCATGTCCTTCAAGTTTAATTAATTTCTTTGGAAACTCTCCAAACATGTAGGGAGAAAAAAAAAAAGAGCATAAAATATCCAAAGGAACAAAAGATATCAAAAGTGAGAGTTCCTGAAATTTGAAATAGTGGCATTTACAGAACTGCAAAAGTCAATATGTTTTCCTTCTGGAAAGCTGTAACGAGAACCTGAGAAGTTAGGAAAATGGTGTTTAAACTCTTACATGGCTCAACAAATGGGCTCTTTCGAAGTGTTTCTAGCAGCTGGATTCCACAGCAGCCTCTTCATGTGGCACCAAGTTGGTTTGTGGCAGAATGCTCAGAAAAGTGGTTCCAGCTTGTAGAAAATACATGCTGCTTCCGTGCATTTTAATTGCCTGGGTCATCAGTGTTTGCAGTTCTGACCATACCCCCAGCAAAGCTTTTCCCGTTGGTTCAGCCATGCCCCCGAGTCACTCTGTAGCTGGAAATGGGACCAGTGCAGCCAGAGAGGAGTAGCACAGTGAAGTGCCCCTGGCAGAGCAAATCTCTCCCAAATCTCACTGAAAAAAAAAATCCCCCCCCAAAAAAGGGAAAAAGACATGAGTCAAAGAAAAAGAGTATTTATTCCTTTCCCTGTGCATTTGCTTTTTTTTTTTAATATGAAGTCTTGAGTCTTTCTGCTTTTCACCTGTTATTGAGCTCCTTCATCCCAAATTCATCCTGCTCCTATAACTAACTCAAGAAAGTGTGCCAGTCATGGACTACTATATTTTTAACCTCTTTTTTTTTTTTTTTTCCCCCTTTAACATTTTTTGAGTTTTCCAGTCAGATATCTGACTCCTTTCCAGCCGTGTGCTTCTCTCCTCCTTCCATCTGTAGCACTTTCCTTTGCTGCCTAAAGAATCCCTCCCATCGCCAGTCACTTCCCTATCTCTGTACTCGGAGCTGAATTTCCTTGCCTGGCCCCAGAAGCCCTGTTATTCCCTACAAGATTTTAAGATCTTTTCCGACTGGAAGTGATGGGGCAAAGGCTGCCAGGGAAGTAAGTAGCCCGAGGCGGGGAAATAAATGGATTCCGAAGCTCCAGGTATATCGGTGGTGCTGCAGATTGGAGGAGGAAGGAAAGAGATAGGCAGTGTGAACAGCTACTGTGAACTTGTTTATGGTGAGCACTCATGGCACTGACAAAGATCAGTTGCTTAGTGGAAGTGAGTTTCCTATAAACACTGAACTGATTTCTAAAGGAGTGCCCTGTGTAGGTATTTTGGGCAGAATTGTTTTATGCCTACTAAAATATTAAAAAATAAGCAAAACTCTTGTTGACATTTATCTTTTAAAGATGTAAAAAGAGTGACTTTGACAATTTGCATCACTGTATTCTGTCTGATTGTGTACAACCCAACCTATCCCTTGGATAGATCTACTGCAGAAATGTTGGCTGAATCTGCAAATAGCTGAGGGTGCTGAATGAGTGGCCAGCTTGGTCCTCAGCCCTCCGAGGTGCTCCCTGTCTCCTGTGGGACATGACGACACTCTGCTTGGGAGATCATTTGACCAAAAATATGTAGTGCGTGGTAATGAAGAAACAAATAGAATTTCCTTACCTTGAAAAAACAATAGCTTGAGAAATTGCTCTGAAGAATGTTAACCAGATTTTTTTTTAAGTGTTTATTTGTATTTATTATTATGCAGTCTAAGAGGGGAATTAAACATCTGGATAATGATGTGTTTACAGTTTAAAGAACATCCTAGCGGTCATAATCCTTCCTCTGTAGAAATGCTCACACACTTCTAAAGAAGATACTTGTTTATCTGTGTTGTTTATTGATCTCCTGACTGACTCATAGACCACTTGAAAAAGATTCTGAGCCAAACGTACTGCTAATGCAAGCAGATTCAATGACATCGAAACTGGTTGCGAGGATGGCCCTCAAAGTTTGCTCCTGAAAACCACTGACTTGACAATGACCAAAAATACCTGCTTGTTTTAGTTCAAGTCTGTCTCATTGAAACCAGATTTACAGAGATAATTTCAATTAGTTCAGCAGAATTGCTCTGAGTGTGCTGTAGTATGATGAAAACCAAGCGTACTTGTTTTTAAAGAATCCCTCCCCAACGCCAACGCTTTAGAGAATTAAAAATGTTCTTTTTTTTTATGTCACTCACATTGAAATGAGAGCAGCCTATTTATACTGAAGTTCTCCTGGTTTTTATGCAGTAACATAATTACAACAAGGAAAAGTTCTGAGCACTGTAAAGGAGAGTTTGGGCTTTTTCAGTCAGATAAGAAAGGAGATCTAGAAACTTATTCACAAAGAGATTAGAGCAAACATTCCGAGAGCCAGCTTGGATATTTAAATATTCACCTTGCACTAAAATTAACAAGATTTCTTTCCCTAAATACGCTCTCTTTGAAAATTTTGACTTTTTAGGCACTTCTCCCCCTCGCCAAATTTGGACTCTGGCCTAGCCACAAATATATCTGGAATCTTCCCAGTATTAGACTAGAAATACTGTGTATCTGTGTGTGCAGAAAGTTGAGTCTGTACACCGCCGGCTGTTTGAATCTTCAGTAACAGATGTAGTGTTTCTATATGATAAGAAAAACCTTAGCAAATGATGTGAGAAGGTGGGTGTCAGTCAGGTGGTTTACTCTACTGGGCAATCCATTTGAAATATGATGAAAGGTTGGCCATGTCCAGCCTGACGCTGTTTGAAAAGCTTTTCTCTATCCCCATTTTCAAACGGTGTGAGGGAGATGGTGCTTTCTAAGCAACCCTTGTCTCAGAGGTCACTATTGTGGGGAAGGATAATGTTATTTCAGAGAAATACAGATTTATTTTGTTTTTCATGGCAGCCCATTGGTTGTCATCCGGGTTGCCTTGGTGGAAGGATTTGTTTTTTTCTTTTAGTTAAGAGAAACAAATTGTGAAATCTTCAGCTTTTTGAAAGGTGAGGCAAAGTAAGCTTGGCATTGAAATAGACTAAATGGTGTGAGCTTCAGCTTCATGAGTATTGTGTCCAGCTGGGTGGTACTCGGGTCTCAGTTATACATTAAAAAAATAACTCCAGAAGTAACAAAGACTGAGATTTTGTTATATGAATCCCGTAATTCTGCATCCTTTATCAGGAGAACATTACTGTTTTAGACATTTTGTCCAGAATGATCAAAATCACTATAGGTCTGCTGTACAAGCCACAGCACGTTTAGGCACTTCTGATGTTCTGTAAAGGGAAAAAAAGAGGTGTCATTCCCTGTAGAAAGGAGAGGGTTCTCAGCCTGTGAAGTGGAGTCTGAGTAGAAGCAGCTTCACAATTGACCTGGGAATAAGTGCACGGGAGCCTGCTGAAGGTAGAGAAGTCCACGTGTGCCCTTCTGCTCATCACAAGCTTCTTTGTGGGTGGGATCTTGAGGTCCTTTATTTGTCTGACCTTAACCTCAAGAGGATTTCTCCTCTGCTTTTGAAGCTGCCAGACCCGCTTTAGGGAGCAGGTTGTTTTACACGTAGACGGCGCAGGGAGCGAGGACACATGGGTTGCCGTGTGCCCTTGGTTTTGCGGATAAAACACAGCTCTGTTTTCGTCTTTACCGATTTGGTTAGAAGGGTTGATTGTCTCCCCTGGCGTGCGAGGTTGGGACATGGGGAGGGCCAGCTGGCTGCCGTGCCATCCAGATAAGTGCGCGTCGCTGTTTAATAACATGGGGAAAACAATCAGGAGCGATGGCAGGGATAGTATCTGCCCCTTTGGGAAGGTGTGTACCTGCTGCTTATTACTCATGTTCCCAGTTCTGGTTAGCTTTCCATTTCTTGCTGGAATCCAAGACTAACTGAGAAGGACGTTTTTCTTTACATGTAACTCTGGTTACCTTTTCTCCAAAGCAGACCTCATTCCTGTGATTCATGCCTTTATCACCTGCAGACTCACCACTGCCTCACTCACCCCCACCAAGGCCCTGTCTCAGGCATATTTGGAAGCCAGCTCGAAATGCTTACAGCTGGGCTGCCTTCCTCTGAGCGCGGGGCTGGCGTCGGCTTCAATTTGTAAAGCCCCGCAACCTCCTGAGGCTGGTCCACCTGCAAGGATGGCTCTTATCCTCTGCCAAGCAGCTGCTCAACATCAGGAGCAGCATTCCTGCTGACTCTCCCTCCCTGTAGGAGAAGGAGCCTCCAGCAGAGCCCTGGGGAAGAAGGCACCTCAGTAAGTCCCTGAGCTTCTTCCAGACCTGAGAGGCTCACATTTGCTGCCCACAGGCCACATTGCAATATTCTTGTCTTTAGACCCTTGGGAAGAGGCAGAGTCCTTGTCTTCTGCAGAAGAGGCTCCCGGTTTGGTTTTTTGCTATCTGGGAGGCAGAAAGAATTGCTGCTGATTTGGCTCTGTGTTTCAGTCTGTGCTGTTCAGAACTCGGGATCTGGAGAAGTTACAGCCTCATTTTGTTACCACAAGTCTCAACAGATTTTTCAAAAGATAGCAGACCAAATACAAGACCAGGTTTTGAAGTTTTTATTCAGCTGTTCTTGCTGAAGGCAGCTTTCTCTCACTGATGTCTCCCAGACCCAGGCAATAAAAAATGCCAGAGGCAACTGGATAAAGACTGCAGAATATGGCCCACTGACCTTAGCCCAGGCAGAAGGAGCAGAGCACACCAATCAATCACAGTTTGATACCTGAGCTTATAAAAAGCTTACTGAAATAGTATGTATAAATGTATATGCTGTGACTCTGAAGCCAACACATTTTCTCCCTGCTCCGTGGAAATTGCCTGAGTTAGACGATAAAGATACGCTGCTCTTTGTGTGGCGTATAAAGAACATCAATAACAAAAAATGTATGTGTGATCCAAGAATTTTTTAATAAAGTGTGTGTTCTTTGGCCATTGCTTCTGTTCTTTATGAATAGATATAGGGATTGATACAATTCCATCTAAGATGATACACCAAAGGCAGATTGCTAGCTCTCTGTAAGCTCCTTGAGTAGCCAGGGCTCTGCAAGAAGGAGTTTTCATGGTTTGTTTTGGTGATATTCGACTGCTCATGTATCAGGGTTCAGCACAAACTTTACACCACCCAACACAATAGAACAAATTAATCACACTTCTGCCTGCTAAATGGGATTTGAGGGGCATAACTACAAATTAAGCTTTCCTCTCTTCCACCTCAGAATGATTTGTCCTCCATACCGCTCATGAGTCATACCTTTCCCAAGCTCCACAGAGCTGTTCATTGTCTTACTGCACACAGACTTTGGAGGTCTACCTTGACGGTTGGAGGATTTCTGTTTGTTTTAATTGTTTGTGCTTGTCTTCCCTGTATGGCAATGGCAGGTAGAAGCTCGCAGCTTTGTGGTTGGAACAGAAGACAGTAAAGATTGTTTCTCAGTCTTGCCTTACCCCAGTTTCCTATACAAACAAGGTTTGCTCTCGTAGGCTCCACTGTGTCTGAGGAATGATGTTATTATTGTGGTTATCACCTCAAAGTATTAGGCATGTTTTTTAGCTACAGTAGTCTGAGGAATCTCATCATCTTTGGGATGCTTTGGGAAGCCAGTATGGAGGACAAAGGACAGGCTCAATTTGTTTGCAGTAGTCTATGTTGTTGAGGAGGCTTCATGAGCAAGGTTATTTTTATGTTATTATAGTAGAAATATTGTATGGGGCACTTTTATCAGGCAAAAGTGAAGAAGGTAAGCCGAAAGTTGGAGGCAAGGTCACTGGCTGCCAGGAAGGAACCACAGATGGAAGAAAGCACTGCTCAGGGAGCTGGAAGGTCAGAGCCCAGGTGGGATTTGTCTCACCAGGCAGTGCTGGGGCAGCTGGATGCCTGCGCCTCACCTCCTCCTGTGACTTCCTTACAGTTGACAAGATTAATCAGCCCTGGATTTCCAGAGACTGGTACATCTACCCTGCCTTAGTCATCTGTTTTAGGAGAGATGAATCGCAACGCAAGGACTGTCAAGGATGTCCAGATGAAAAGTTCAAACCGGACGATGAACTTTTAGCCCATTAAAGTGGAGTTGACATGATGTCCGCTCACAAGTGTGTGAGGAATAAGCTCTTGTGAACAGTGGAGTGCACTGACCAAATACATGATTTTATATACATTTAGGTGAAGGAGACAGTATCATGGCTGCAAGTTCTCCATACAGCTCTCATCTGCTCACCAGCATCAATTCTGTCTTGTTTCTTTACTTTCATGTTTTCCATCCATTAGTTGATCTTATCTCAGTCTAGGCCACGGTATGAGTAGTAATGAAGTTGTATATTGCGAAGGATGAGTAGAACTCTCTGTCATCATTTGATCATATTACTGTCTTCTGCTTATGAAAGTCCTCTGTTTTACCTACTTAGGAAAATGAAAAGTACCTTCCCTTGATTCCTGTCAGCCTTGTTAAATTCCTTTGTGCAATGTCCTCAGATTGCCAATTCTTAGCTCAGGTATCCCACTATGTCATGTAGGTTTTGTGAATACCTATTTTTCTCTCTTAAAACTCCAGGTCCGAGAATCATGTGAGCATCACTTATTGTTCTGCTTTAACTGTGTCTTCCCTGCCTTCGCATTTGCAAAGCAAAACTTGCAAGTCTAGTGCAGTTTCAATTTTTATAGCATATTCTTTGCTGCCTGAATAACCAGAAGGAACTAGAGGAGATTTCAGTAGTATTTCAATTGTATTTTAATCTTTTTTTAAGAACATCTCGTGACATATGAGAACCAATTTCACTGGTTTTGAACACTTTGATGTCTCTATTTTGATCCTGTAATGTGGTGCCATGTGCATAACTCACACAATATATTCAGAAAGCTATACAAAAATGGAAGTGGTTTAGATCCTGTTTGTGCTCCTATTAACTAATGTTTCGAAAGCTAGAAAGAAGCTCATGTTTTAATAGTTCAATAAACTAAAAAAACCACCAAAACCAAGGGCAGAAAAAAATTGAGAGGGCAAAATAGTAACTCAAGGAAAAGAGAAAGGACTCATCCATCTGCACCATGGCTATGCTTTTGGAAAGGGAAAAGTTGAAAGCTTACACAGAACACAGGATAGATGCACATTTATGGTATTTGGCATTCTTCCTTTGGATTGTGCTTCATCCTAAATGCTTTTAAAATGAATACCTAGAACAATTCCTTTGTGGCTTGGGATTTTTTTCTAGTTTATCTTATTTTTAATAGCTTATTTTTTCACTCTGAGATATTCTGCAAGCTTGCTTTTTCTCTGTAGCTATTCGTGGTGGTTACTTGAACTGATGAAGATAAGCATAAAGCCATGGTTGGTCTCGATTGTAAAATGATCTGTGGAGCATCGGTCTTACTGTGCTGGATAAATGTACGGATCGTGAAGTTACATTCCCTGCCCAAAAACTCGTGATTTTTTTCAGAACTTGGGTTTGGTTTTGTCTCGCTGGCTCAAAATGCAGGACTATATATTATAGCACCTCTCACATTGTTTTCCTTGTCTGGTGTTTTCTTGGTTGGCCAATTGCTGGGCTCTGTTAGTACCAATAACAAGTTAGCACCAGCCTGCAGTGTTTGTTCAAGTAAAATTTCACAGACTTTTTGTTTGCTTGAGCACTTGCAGGACTGAAAGCTTTTAGATTCAAGCAAAATAACATGCAGCTCTTCAAATTTGTGAAGCATTTTTTAGATATTCCTGCCAACTGTTGACAAATTTGAGGCATGTTGACAAAGTATCATAATTTCATAAAGAAAATACTCTTCTATTCCTTATTTTCCAAAGAGCTTCCTTAGGATGAAATCCTGCAAACACACAAAAGAATTACCTTTTAATTTAAGTGTGCAGATAACTCCAGTAAATTCAGCAGAATTTACTGTTGAAATCACATCCCTCATGCCCATCAAAGGCTATGGCAAAAGTTCCACTGACTTTAGTGAGACCTGGAAGCCTTGACTGGGAGGCAAGATTTGTATCTGACACAAATGGTAAAAATGGTAAAAATGTGACATCTGCTTGCAGGTCGCTGAATGCTCCGGCTTGCTGAAGGACATTGAAAAGAGCAAGCAAGTTTAGTTACAGTTAGCTACCACGTGGCATTGTATTTGACTTCAGACTGCTAGTGGTGAGGATTACGGACGGACCGGTGCTTGGGACGGCTGGTTGTGATCCATGGGACTCCTCTCCAAACTTCCACTTTGTATAACTAGCTAGGTGTAATTTTGAGAACTATCTGCTTAGTCTTTCAGTTCAGGACTTCAAATCTGGATGGAGGGTACTCAACTTTACTGTATTTTATTTTTTAAAGTCTTTTATCTTTTGAATTTAAGAAGTAGTACCAAAGAATTAAGTATGAGGATCATTTCAAAAAAGAGGGGCGTGTTGTGGGACCAGTTGTGATACTGGGATCCCATGTTTGGTTGGCTTGTTTTTCTAAAGGTACTTAGGCGAGGGTGTAGCATTAATCCCTAGTAAAAGGAAGAGGGCACATCAGCGTATATCTTGTTTCTGAAGTGTCAGGCTTTAGCTTCCCTTTGAACAACACTACTTGAACTTAGGCTGCAGATTTCTTCTTGTTTCCCGAAGAGGTGTCAGCCAAACCTCCAATCTAGGCAACAGAGAGGTGTAATACAGGTTACTCCTCTATGAAACAGTGCAAGGCTCCTGCTAATCAGTTCCTCCCAGGTTCTTGGGAATGTTCTTCATTACAGAAGGAGAAAAGGGAGAACTCAAATAGTCTGACGTAAATGGCATGCAAGGAAAAATAACCATAGAGAAAATGAAAGGTTATAGAGCATGTTTGTATGTGTGCGTGTCCACGTAAGTGTATGTGGTATGGTTGTCCTGTCATTAATTCGAGTGGTGCATGCTGCTGGGTCACACACCAGCAACAATTTCATCTGCCACGAGTGCCAGGCCACCCTTCTGCTAAATGCACCAGGCAGACCGTGTGCTGGTTTTGTGCTGGCTGCAGGGGATCAGAAAATACCTCATGTGGTATAAATCCTGACTGTTCAGGTTTGTTAGCATTTTCTGATGTCTTGACTTTCTACAGACTGAATAGCTTTATAATGAAGTGGTGTAGCATTTTTGATCCAGTAGCAGAAGCTATAATGTGACATGTAATATCTTTCTGAACTGTAGTCTGATATGGGGCATGATGCCAGGGGTAAGGGTGGGAGCAAAGTCACCGACAGTGCCTTCAAAAGTACCATCTGGTGCAGTATTTGTGTTTTATTTGATCCATTTAGTGGGTGCACAGCTCAGTGTCCCATTCACAATGAGACTAAGCTGGGAACTGGTTTAGACAGGTAGTTGTGAGACTAAGAGAGTGAAAGAGGTAGAGATAGATCGATAGATAGATAAATAGAGATAGAGGTCGATAGATTGATAGATAGATAGATCACAATGTCTCAGTGGATGAGAAATTCAGGCTTTAGATTCACTAATCTCAGATGTCTGCTGCCTAAATATCATCAAATATTTTTCACTGTATCTTTCTGTAAGGACAAATGTCCACCAAGGGCAGGTTAAGGCCAGTAAATGGGCTGGATTCCTGACTAGATTGGCGCTTGCACACAGGTAGCTAGAGGATAAATCAGCATTTTCAGGGGCTCCTTAATGCCCACGGAACACTACCTGATTTACCAATCGTTTTGTCACAGTTCATCCAGGACAGACCACTTTGACTGGGATTGCTCTGTTGGTGCTACAGTAGTAAAGTATTAACACTTTATGTAAAAGATACTGGCAAATGCTCACTAAGCTGTCTCCCGAGGGATATGTAAGGCCAAAATTAAATTACTTAGATGCTGTTTACCTGTTTTTCCTATTGCCATTAAAAAAAGCAAACAAAGCCCTTGTATGTGCATTTGAACTATGTACAATGGGCACCCACCAGCTACTGAAATAATTATTTAAGAGGCTGACAAAAAGTCTGAAGACTGCAAGCTTTCCATGGTATTGGAGAATGCTTTAACGGTGAAATGTTGGCTAGTAGATCTAAGGCTTAGGGAAAAACCTAGTCATTTCCTAGGGGAGTATCTGAGTGCCATGTTTCTCTTCAGAATGTGTTTCCACTGCATCAACAACTGAAAAAAAAAGACATTTTGATGGATCCTTTATATATGTGATATTTCCCACCCATGACTGACACAACTATACTAGGCAGTGTTAAAGTAGGACTGGATATGCTAGGGAAAGCTGTATTATTTTTTTTTTTTCTGGTATAGATTATTTCATTCAGGGAACTGGTTTAAATTCTGCCAGAAGAGTCTATATAAACTCCATCTCTTTTAGTAGAGCTTATGACTACACCCTGCAAAATACTGCTAAATCCTTTCACACGTAGTTCGATGGCTCAGTCGGGAGAGAAGCTGAGACGGTCCCCTAGAGAGATGTTGAAAGTATCCCAGATCATTTAAAGGGTTTGTTAATGATGATCTATCTAATTATAACAACCTAAATATCAGCACTGTTAGCAATTTCATTTCTTATTATAGCATGGCAAAAAGGAGATAAACAGATTATTTATGCTTGTTCTGTGTGGAAAGTTATGATTTTGGTGTCCTTATTGGATGTAGCCTATTAGAGAGACTACTTTTCTCCGTATGCTCCCTGCCCGACAATGAACACATATGGGGTGCTTTTAAATAGCAAACAAAGGAAACTCACTCTGCCCGGTTGTTCAGTAAGTTGTTTGTGGTCATATAGCAAAATACCTTATGCAAAACAGCAGCACTTTAAATTTCTTGGAAGAAGAAAATACTCTTCTCATGAAAATGATGTTCATGATAATGAAGTATTTTAATACAACCATACATCTGAAGTCAAAGAGGGTAAAAGTACCTTGAACATAAGTTCAAGAGTTAAAGAGCTCAGACTTTCTACATAGCCAGCCCGAAAACTAAAGAAATATCTGCAGAAACTAATGCTCTTTTTGTCCATGTGTAAAACCCAGCTTTTTGCCTTAGTTTTCCTTCAGCAATCACAGCAGTTAAAAAAATAAGACAAAAATTAAAATCCTCACATATTTAAGATGGAAGGAGATGAAGAAAAAAAAAATCAGTGGGCCTTCACCTGTTTGATTTTATTGTATAGCATTGAAAAAACCTAGTGATGAATAGGGTATAAATAGCTAGATGAGTTAGAAGAGACATTCAGAAAAAGGGGATGGTGAATAAGAGATGACCTGCTAGAGTAGAAAGATAATCCTGATCGCTAGGAATCAGTCCTTCTTACACTGAAATCTAGCAAGGTTCTCAGTGTTAGTAGAAGTAGAAACGCACGGAGGTTCCTCGCTAAGGATCATTGGAAGGGACGATGTATGTCAAAGTCTGTGAAGGGTTATCCTGAGTATCCTTAGAAAATTCAGAATGAGGGTTGCTATTTTGAAAAATCTGGATATTTGCTGATAATGTTCCATTTTTTTTTCAATGGCACTAATAACAGTCAAACATCAAAATAATGAAAGAATCTAAAGCAAAATAAAAATTCTCTGTGAGGCTAGAAACTGAAACGTGTCTGCAAAATCAGTTCTGAAAGGGAAATTGATAGCGAAATTCATAGGACCCCTTTAACCTTATAAGATAAATGAAATGCAAAGAATGGTAAGTAAATACCAAACTCCCCTGACTAATAGTAATTCAGGTCTGTAATATATATGTAAGTTTAAGTATGTTCCACAACATGATATAGTTATGTTATATTGCCATTAATCTAGAAGGGTAAAAAATGTCAAGCAAACTGCAAGAAAGATCATGCTATTTGCTCCAGTTTTTGAATCAAAGTTTAGTAGTTCACCTCCCAGTCTTCCTTCAGGAATATAGCAGTACTATACTGCCTTTCTCACAGAAAAGTAGAAGAAATTTGGCTTCCAGTAAAGACCTATATTTGAGTAGCGTGCACTGGTACGTCAGTTTATAACTTTTTTCAAAACTAAGAGATTCCAACTAATGAATTCTTTCCCTACTCAGGTCCCATCCCATTTGCCTTCACTACATCAGTTCTCTGTTAGTACTGCTACTGGCAGTAAGGTTTTTGCTCTGACCTTTACATCGCTCCTAAATGTTGTCACCTCCACACCCAGTTCTGCATCCCACGCTAGGTCGTGCACCTTTCCCTGTTCCGCCAGCTGCTTCTTGTGCAGACTTGGAGGATTTTGGCATGGTACCACCCCTACCCCTCTTTTTCTTTCATTGGCTACCTCTTGAGACCTCTCTGCTGTAAGGCAACAAGGGAGGTTGCATGGGCGGGAGCAAGACGCACTGGCCAAGTCCTCTTGTGAGGGATATTGCATAAATGACCAGAAATCGGTGCTATTGCTCAATACTCTAGTGCTCCCCCTGAGGTTGCCCCCAGGAAAGCACAGCAGATATGCCTATTTCATAGAATTTATTCCAATAAGGTATCTGCCTATTGGCAAAAACATGAGTATCTTGATAGCTTTTTCTGCCATTGGGTGACACTTGGATAACCAGCAACAGTTAAGGGCCTTGAGTGCCTCCAGAGGAGCATTCACTGGGACTAGGGAGAAATTGGAGGGTGGTGCAACTGGGAGTGGTAAGAAGACTGGCTCTTGATGTGACTTAATATCAGGTCTTTTGCGTTGCAGCTTGTGTCAGCAGAGCACCTGCTCCTTCTGATGGTGCTTGCCTGGGACAACGGGTGCAGCAAAAAGGGAATATAAGCACAGAGCCTGGAGGCCTGTCATTTTCAAGGCATAGGCTGAGAAGAAGTGGGGACACAAGGTAGGCTGAAGAAATGCAGATGTACTGTGCATGATATAACTTGTGGCGGAAGTGTCTGTGATTGTGGTATCTTCTGTCAGAGAAATGGGTTCTGGCACTGGCCAACAGGTCTTCTGCAAAAAGCAGTCCCTCTTTGCAGGGAAACATCACAGAGGTCAGTTTCTCTTGGAGGGGCAACCCAGATGGGTGGAAAAAAATCATTACATTTTATTAATACATAGTTTTTGTCTTGCTATTGTATCTTTCAAGTATGATTCCTCTGAAGTAGACATGAAAGAAAAGCACTTCCCTAAACAGAGCTGCCCATTTTCACTTTGTTAGCTGAAGGGTCTTGGATGCTCTAAGCTTCTGTTACACACTTCATGGTCAAGGTGGTGAAACATTTACAATGTGTTTCAAATGGCAAATGTCACCCACTCGCCATTGTTTTTTACTTTCTGCTTGGCCTGACCGTTCAGACTGGCACAGGCAGCAACCGTGGTGGTTGTTTTTGTGTTTCGCTTCTCACAAGATTTTCACTGCTCAGAAATGTGTCAGGAGTCTTTTTTTTTTTTTTTTTTTTTTTTTTTTTTTTTTCCATAAGCAGAGCTCAAAGCATGCTATCCGCTATTTAGTTTTTAAAATTTGTCTGTCTTAAGATTGATGTGATTTGAGTGTGGTGAAGCGTTTGGAGGTTTTTTAATCTTAGTTTAGAAATGTGTGCCTTGAACAGAGCTGGTGTGAATCAGAACTAAAAAAGAAATATGAAATATAGTTTTATGACCTAATAAGATGTCCAGACTCTCAGGAAATAGGAATTTCTTTTTTCAAAAATCTAAGAGGAATACTGGTTTGAAGGGCCACTCTCAACTTAAATTCATGCCCCTGTTTGAACAGCTTTTCTACCCATTGTTAAAAGCAGTATCTTCAGATCAATACTGAATTATAAATGGTTACACAAACAGTGCTTTTTGCATTAATTTGTTTCTTTTATAAAGTAACATTTTGTATGTTGGTTAATTTCCCCTGTTACTTTTAAGGGTTTTCATTATGTAAAGAGGAAAAAAAAAAAGTTTAAGAAAGAAAAAAAATGACTGCAAAAAATACAAAGAAACAGGCAATAGGCAGAAAAAGAGAAGAGGAAACTATGGGCTGAAGGAATCACATAGCTCTAAACGTATCTCTGAAGGCACCAGGGATTTGCCTAAACATTCTGTACACACACCCCCCCCGGTATATATAAATGTATCTAAACCAAAGCATCTGCAGCACCGTATCGACATTACAAGTGAGCAGCCCTGGAGTTGCCAGTGCGATTGGTCTCACTGTACCATAAACTACAGGCGTCTCTCCAAAGCTACCTCTTTGCACCCAGGGGAGATTTTCAGGTTAAAAAAATCCCAGAGAGTCTGAGGAAATCTGGGCGCTGAAGTGGCGTTTGGGTCAGATAAGTTTGCCTGCTCTTGTTTCAAAAAAAACCCTAATGCACCAAGTCACCTCAACCCACAAGTACCTGCAGCTTTGTTTTGTAATAAAATGAACATTTTCAATGGCCAGACTAAGGGAAGCTTTATGAAATGCGCAGCGTCAAAGGCCAGTCTTGCATTTCTATCAGCAGACGTGCTTTTCTTTGAGAATCATTGATTTTGTGGGACTTCTCAAATGCTGAGGATAGCCCAAGCTTAGGCAAAAAATCAGTAACAAACCTTTAACTTGGCTCTGTTGTGAGGCAGGTTATGAACAAAGGTACATAGGAAATATTTGACATTGCGATGGCAACAACTTAAATAGATACACTTTTCCTGAGAGCCAGCCCCACCTTTTGACTTGATGGAAGATGCTTGTGATAACGTTCATTTATGGTTTCTCAGACTTTTTTTACTATCAGGGGAGCAATCTGCGGGACTAGAAAAAGGCAAGGTGTCTTGTCAGGGTGTATCACTTCTTGAAGGATAGATGTACTGGTGCAAATAAGTTTTTGCATCCTCGTTCCTGCTGTTTCTGAGCGGCGGTCGCTTTGCTGTCGGAGACCTGGATGAGGGGCAGGGTGGAGGCAGCCAGGAGACCAGCTCTGCAGGGCCTCAGGAGCCTGGCAGGGTGCTGGGGAGGCTGCCAGGTGGGGCAGGTGAAGACACCGCTGTCATCCTTCCCCTCGCCCAAGTACTGCGCTGTTTTTCAGCGTCACATGGCTTAGGTGAAACTTTCCTTGAAGTCCTTCAGTCAAGTCAGCCTGCGGCGCCGGAGCAAACCGAACCCAGAAGCCGCAGCGTACTCAGAAATCCCACCCGAGGGGCAGGTTTTCCTCCCAAAGCCCTGATTTTTTTGGGGGGTGGGGAAGGCCCCGATCCCTCGGGGCGGGACAAAGAGGGGGTCCAGCGTACCGCTGCGCGGGGAGACGGGGCTGCAGATGCAGGTCGAGTTGAAGGATGGAGCGAGAGAGGAGCAGGAGCGGGAGGAAGCGCGACCCGAGGCGGACGGGGGCCGCTCCGGGGGGCCCGCTGTCGCCCCGCGCTGCCTCCCGGCTGTGGGCGGGCTGTCGCCGCCTTCNGAGAGCGGAGCCCTCTCCGCCGCTTAAAGGAAGGGGAGGGAGGTTTGGGGGGGAAAGTTTAGCGGAGCGTGTTTGAATTAGGAGTTATCCCTAAAGAGCCTTTCCCCTGCTCCGATCCAGAGGGCAGCGCTGGGAAGAGGGGGCGGCGGCGGCGGGGAGCCCCGCAACATCTGTAAAACTTGAAGGAGGCGGCGGAGAGGAGCGTGCGAGAGAGAGAAAAGCAGAAGGGAGAACTTTTCCGACACGTGAGTATCTCGGCGCGATGTGTTTATTCCCCTCCTTCGGTGGCTGCGCCGAGCCAAAACAATGCCGGGCGGCGGCGGCGGGGCTGGCGTGGGGACGGGACGGAGGGGGTGCCCCCATCCCTCCGAAAACTGTTTGATACCATGCGGTAGATTTGGGGGGGGGATTTTTTTTTTTTCGTGGTTTTTTTTTTTTTTTGATGTTCTCCCTCTCTTCTTCTTTTTCTCCTCCCCCCCGCTCTTTTTGTTGAACCAAATCAGAGATGTCAGTCAGTGCGGGTGAGTCAGGCGGGATCAGATTACAAGATCACTGAAACTGATGTCGGATCCGCGCGCACACACGCACACACACCCACACGGAGGCAGAGGCGCGGGCTGCTCTCCGCGGGAGGCGGCCGGGGATAAAACAACCACCAACACCCGCCGGCCCTCCTCTGCCGCCCCTGGCCCGCGTGTGTCCCGTCCCGCGTGCGTCCCGTCCTCCTCCCTTCTCCTCCCGCCCCCGGAGAATGCCCGCCGGCCGCGGCGGGGGCCGGCCC
>VWZK01004151.1:235357-404923 GCA_013396935.1 Baryphthengus martii
GGGGGCGCCCCGGGGGAGCTCCTCGGAGCCGCCTCGAGCTGGCCCCGCGTCCCGTCCTCGCATCGCGCAACTTTGAAAGGGTCCGAGGAGAGCGAGCGGGTCCTCTGCGGTTTTAATTAGCCCGTAAAGCCGGGGTGTTGACACAACTCCCGCGCCTCCGGACGGGCTCGCAGGCGCTCAGCCGCCGCCAGTGCCCGCTCCCAAATCCTCTTACCACGTGAAGAGAGAAAAGGTAAAAGCAAATCCCGCCTTGTCCCGTCCCGTCCCTACCTCACCCCCCAAATTTTCTTTTTTAACTCTCTGGTGCGTAGTTTTCATCCGGTCCTGTGGGTGCAGCGTCCGTGGCCTTCTGCCAGTTTGTATGTAGATACATTTATGTAAAACATTTTCTCTCAGCTCCTTGCCAGCTGTTCCACATTTTCCAGCTGCCACTTCAGTTTGAAATGATGGACTGTACGGATCTCACAGAGTGTTGTAGTCCAAGGTACGGATAGTTGTCCGTTTTATAACAGTGTCACATTTTAGAGGCTTCTTCACTAAAGAGTGTTAGGTAGCAACCCGCAGCAAAATACTCATTGCTGTCGCACCTATGCTACTTCCCGCTTGGTTTTCAAGTCTCAATAAATACGATTTTTATTTTTTTTAAGCTTCGGCGTGCAGACTTCATTTCTTTTGTGTGTGCTACGGAAAAACTTGGAAGTGAAAATTTTCGGAGGCCTTGAGATGCATGGCTCATTAAATCAACAAACATTTTTAAGAGGGCACGGCTGCCCCTCTTTCTGTGTGTGATGTAGGTATCTGTTTTGAAACCGTTTAAGTCGGTGGAATAGTGAGACATCACCAAGTTTCTCTGTGTTACAAAATTGTTTTTGATGTGGTGTTCAGCGAGATTACAGCTCGAAATCTGCCAGAACTGGCCTTAAGTAGTTTGAATATTTGTGCAATTGCATTGTAATTTGGAAAGGTGCCTCACTGATTGATTCCTATAATTATTTCATTTAGGTCCTTTATTAAAAATTAATAATGATCTGACAGTTTCTTAATTACATATGTCATGATTATTTTGAAGGAAGACGAATGTCGTGTTTTAAAAGTAAAGTAACCCTAAAATGTAAAAACTGCCATGTCCACACCACTGTATTTCAATAGAGGAAATATATATTAAAAGTAATGGTGAATGAGTTTAGCAATGTAAACTGTAGGGAGCCTCCTGAGAGTTTGTTTATATAATGAAGGTTTGGGTTTATCTAGCTAGTATGTAAATACTTTCAGTTTGGTGTATAGCCCCATTCTAAAAACATAAATAATAGTAACTATGAGAGAAGCCTATTTTAAGGAGGAGGATTATTTCTTTAAAAGCAGGATTATGTGATTTTGAATGAGTAAGAAAAGGACTTCTTCAGTGTAGATACATTCTTTTAAGCAGCAGCAGTTGTAAAACTGTGGCTTAAGGTGTGTAAATGAATGCACTCTTGCATTCCAGTAACGGCACATGGTCTTCAGCGGGACATGCTGTTTCTCCAAAGCATTTCTGTGGAACTACTACAAAACAAAGAACATCACCTGCATTTTTCTGCTTAAGTGGAGTAATGGTTTTGGCTTGAGCAGGCGTGTTGTGGACAAGACAGCGTTTACTGCTCTAAGTAATCTTCAGTTGTGAAAGATACGTTGGGCATTTTCAAGCACAGGCACATTCCGTATCTAAGAAATTAAAATATCAGTGATTATGAATAATTTTTGTTTATTTTGGAATCAGTGTTAAGAGAAACCAAAACACTCAGTTTTTGAGATAGCGGTTATAATTTGTTCATCTTGCACGTTACTTAATTTTTTAACAAGATAAAATGTGTGCATTTGAGACTGACCCACAGAAGTTTCATTTACGCTTCCTGCTTCATTTTTGGGAAAGCTGTTCCATTACCTGCACTCCGTGGCGTGTTTGGATTTCATCCTGTGTGTTCAAGGAAGGAATGGCATATGTTTGTGTTGCAGTGCTAGTGAAAAGTTAGTCATCTTTGCCTGATAAATATGGAATCTGATGGTTATCAAAGCAGGATTTATTTGGAGTTATGGAAGGAAGCAGTTTAATAATCAGTGTTGCATGCACTCAACTATATGGAGACAGTAATATGCAAAGAAAAAGCAGACTTGAAGGAAAAGTGAATCAATGAGTCATGAAATCCTCAGGAAAACCTTAGTAATGGAATGTTAATGCTTTTAGACTATAGTAGATTATCTTAAAAGTCAGACTTTTCTTCTTTATGCAATTGTTGTAAATCCCTAGCTAAAGAATACTTTGAAGAAGGCTTTAGTTTTTCTGGCGCTCATATTCTGTAGTCATTCTGGTTGTTTTGGAAGATTCAAGAAATTTTTTGCCAACTTGCAGTTAGGCAATTAAAATGCTAAAATGGCTACAGAGGAAGCTTTTTATTCAACAAAAGGTTCAGCTGTAATAATGATTTCGAGTTGTCTTTTACCCATAGGTTTTATAGACATCCTCCCTTTGGACTTTGTCATTTTTATAAGGGAATTGATTTGTTATACTTTAAAATCGAATAAAATGAGACAGAATAAACAAAAATAGGGCATGGGTGCTGCTGCAAACTTTTCAAGTTCTTTCAGTGCATTTTTCATCTTTACTTTTATTTGATAGGTCTGTGAAATAGAGCTGTAGACTGGCAAAGACTTTAAATGAAATTTCACACTTTGATGATTTTTTTTAAACTTTGATATATTGACAGCAAAAGGAGCTGCAAAGCTTTTATATAACTTGAGCAGTAACGCCAAGCAGCAGTCAAACGTCTCTATGCATTTGTGTTTAACTGCAGAAGAAAAACATGTCCATGGGCAGTAGAGGGTTCTTATCAACTCCCTAATCCCAGATCCCAGCAAACCTTGAGGGCATGCCTCAGATCTCGCTGAAATCATTGTAGACTCTCACAGTTTGCAGATTAAATATGCTATGTGTTCCTGGCTCCAACAACAGTTTTATGAGCTCACTAAGCTTCCTGTTTTAAGATCCTTTTCTGAAGTTTTTAGGAGCTGCTAAAGGCGATGCTGTCTATGGCAAGTGGTACTTGTTAATTTAGAGACACTTTAGATATTTCATTCTGTCTGTAAAAATAGCCAAAATTGCTATTTCCAAATTGGAAGTCGAGTTGCACTGAAAAAAACCAAACCCTCCTTTAAAGAGGGATTCTGTTGTTTTCATGTGTTTGTCAGTACACAAGGTTACAAAGTTTATAGGAGGCTTGATTTGTTTTATCGGGGCTTGACTTTGACTGGGCTCTTTAATAAAAGGGAGACTTTTTCAGTTGTAATTCTAAGCACAATGCAGCTTTTTAGTACATAATTTCTGAGCCTTTTTTAACCAGTTGTATTTGTAGCAGCTCATTAAACATACCTTTGAAGTTCTCGTTCTCCTTTAAGTGTCAAAGAAGGCAAAACGTATTTTGCCAAGGGTGAATTTCAGTGAAACAGGTAGCTAACCCTGGGATTTGTTGACCTTTCAGAACGAGTGGCTTTGCACCTTGAATTCTGGGTTCGGTCGTCTTTTCTAGCTGCTAAATAGTTAACTCGTCTGTTTTATTCACTGTAATCATGTTTATGTATCTGGTGTAATAGTTTTAATTAAAAAGGAAAATACTTATTGTCCAACAACATGTGTCACGTTATTCCCGAGAGAACTTGAGCCAATTTTGTGCTTAAAGGTTATTCAATGAATGAAATTTTGAAAGCCCATTTGTCAAGGTACTGCACGATTTCTGTTAGTTTTCTACCCCCAAATTCATTGTCTGCATGGCCCAGTCATTAGTCATCAGTGTATTAGTGCTGCCTTCAGGCAATGCTGCCCAGCACTTCTTCACACCATTACAGCTCTAAAAGTGTACTCTGCCGACTTGTAGAATTACTGCTCTGGTTTCCGCTTGGCTGCCTTTGAGGTAAGTCCCCTCCCTACCTTCCAGCTCACTCTAATCCCTGCTTTCTTTTAAGGCCGCTTTCTGCAGAGATTTAGGGGGAAACTTCCTTAAAGATTGTGCTGGCATCATACTGTGGTTTTGTTGTGGTATACGCTGTACATATAAATTGTACCTGCAGTACCTTGAAAGTGTTTTAAATTGGCTGCTGATCTGAAGAGTCGGTTTCTCTTTTTAAGAGCAAAACAAAAAACGATGCATTGATCTTAAAAATGCTTGCAAGATTATTTAGATTACAACAAGGGATGAACTAATTGGGATAGAATGCGTTTGCCTCTAAATAGTTGCTGGGTGTCAGAACTGATAATATCAGAATCCACTACTAAGAGATCTCATTGAATAATTTTCTTAGCTGAAGTTTCCACTCTAATGTCAAGTTATTTTTTCCACAGAAAACCAAGACAGTTAATCCTTTTTTTTTGTTTTGTTTTGTTTTGTTTTTGTTTTCAAATGGTGATCAAAATGCTCTGTATTTTTTTTGGTGTCTGATGCTTCAGTCAGGGCTAGAGGACCCAACTAACCTTTCAGTGGATTAGAGCTGAACCTCCCCCAACTAGGTTTGCTGCTTCATATGATAGAAACCCTGTTTCTTTTACATACTGTTAATGTCAAGAAAATCAGCTACATGTAAAGAATACTTCATCCAGCTGCCGAGGGAACGAAGCCTTCATTAGATAAGATGTATGAATACCTGAAACCAAAGAGTCAGAAACACAGATCGAGTTGGTGTCACTTCAGTACAGCGTTTGCTGTTCTGAACTGCATATATTAAAATGAAATCTTAGCGCTGCCGATTCTTAGCTAACAGGACATGTGGTTTTGCTATGGATGTTTTTTTTCTGGGAAAATAGGACAGCTGTATAATTCTATGATTACCCTATTTGAACAGGGATAGTAGATTGCAAAGTAATTTCTACTGCAGCCGTTCAGAGTTGCGCTGTTGCGTTTTGTCAAGTTACAGAAATGTGAAGGAATCGTGATGCAGTTTTACTGCTACTGTGAGACAGGTGTAAAACCTAAAGTAACCTGTAAAAACTGAAGATAAAGTTTTATAAACTACCTTTCGCAGTTGAAGTTCTTCCTGGATATCTGGAGCTTTCCTAGCTCTTTTACGTGTTAAAACATCTGTGTTGGGTTAGAACGTGGAATTCTGGATGAAGGCATCCATTAACCTCAGAGCATTCTGAGGAGATAAACTGGCTTCCAGGAATGGGACTGGGGATCAAAACATGACACTTTCAAAAACATTCTATTTGATTCCTCTAATCTTGTTTTAAAATGCTAATTGTAAAATATGGAACAGAGTCTTTTTCTTCTTTCATTTGCATATCATAAGTTGGAAACAGGAGGCATATCTTTGCAATAGGTGTCTGTTGAACATAATCTTCCTTGAGCTCAGCTCCTGTATAGATTGACATTAATATATAGATCTAGTTTTAATTCTAAGGAAACTTGCATCTGTTGGGCTTGATGAGATAAAGCAAAAAGTGTGAAGAAGGTGGTCGTGCCATTGGGATTCACGTTTAGCTCTGGTGCTCTAAATTAGAATATTTCTGCTTTTTCCTGTGGCAGTTGTTGTGACTTCTTATTTGATTAACTAAATAAATCGTCGTACAAAGCACACCCATTACAGATGCTTGTAATTTTCTTTACCAAGCTGTTTTTCAACAAACTGGCAAGGAGGGAAAGACGAAAACATCCTGTATCGTTCCCAAAAGCGTTCCCAGTGCTAATAACAGTATCAGCGGAGGAAGTCATAGGGTATGTTATCAACACAGCAAGTCTTGCTGGTTGTTCTCCATGCTGCATGTTCCAGTCCTTTCAAATCTTCAGCATATGAAAGCTCTAATTCAGGTTTCATAAAACAGGTGTTTTACAGAAGGAAGCCACTGTACTGTTGCTTAAGTTTATTTTGGATTTAGTGCTGTGGAATTCCTAAAGAAAGATGGGGGTAAAAACTGAGAGTAGACTTGGTAGAGAAGTTTGAAGTATCACTGCTCATTTTAACCTATTGCTACAAACAGTGAAGTCCACAGGAGGTTTTCTGTTTTGTTTGTTTTTTTTGTTTGATTTTTTTCCCCTGTGCTAATTCTTTTACAGCTAATCTTACTTTGACATAATTATTAGAGTTTTTTTCTGCTGCAGAGTTTGAAGCACAGGGACATGTAGGATTGCAAAACAAGCAGTAACAGAGCTTACTCTGAATTTTCTAGCAATGTTAGGCAGTTTAATTGGCAAGAGTTCTGATTTCTTATGGGTAAGTGCATTACTGATTTTAAACCCATCCCCCTCCCCGAATATATTTACAGATTTGGAGACTTGAAAAACATGTGGCACTTTTTATTTTTTTAAGAAGTAACTTTTGTTCTTTCCATTGTCTGTATTGTAAGAGTCAAAATAAGGAATAAAGATAGCCAAGACCATGTGATTAAAATAACAAATGCTTAGATGCAGAGTTAATGACCTGGTTTGTTTGGTTTTTATGTTGTTTTTATTTTGTTTCTTTGCTGTTTGTTTACGTTTTAAAGTTCAGTTACTTACTCTGAAGACTCTTAGGTAATGAATAGATTATGAATTCTTACCTCAGAGGATACATCATGTGAAAACCATAAAGCCACCAAAATGTGTTTTAAGTTCTGGTTTCATATCCCTCAGCTTTGTGTTGTTTGTCCCCACACTACAACTTCTGTGAGGGATGGACTGGTTGCGTATGGACAGTTTGACTCAAATCCTTCAGTGTTCTTATCCATTACATTTTGTTTACTGGCTAAGAAACTATGAATCACTTCTTTCCTGGAGGAAAGCTGTTTTATTTAGATACAGAGTTTAATCTGTTGAAGTAATAGTAAAAACATTTAATTGGGTTTATACTTAACAGCTTTCTAAATCCCGTAACAAAAGCAGAGATAATCTACTTGTAAGAGTATGTGGGTGATGTGTATTAAAAGCAACTGAGGTGCGGCCTCAGTAGAAAGTGCCACTCACCGACCCTACGGTACGCCTAGGTTCGAAATGTGTTCACAACTTGTGGTAATCCAGTTTATCTGTAGCAGAAGGATGTAAGCAAAAGTAATTCCTCTGGAGTCGAGTGATTCTTACACTTGGTCAGTAGTTCAGTGTATGCCATAGAGTAGTTTCTCACTTAGGGTGTTAATCAGGAGGCTGCTAATAGCAGTGCTTTGCCCAGCCGATTGCCTTTGTGTTTGTGATCCTGCGTTATTGTTGCCACAAGCTATTTAACCTATCAGGAACAGATCAGATCATCATTAACCAGGCTTTAGGTCTAGTTGTTTTTCAGTGTTTATGGGAGAAGGAATCAAAGGAGTGACACACAGGAAAAGACAGTGAATAGTAATGAATTTGAAAAGATTGTGTTAATACAGGTGGTGCCCTATAACTTGGGGTAGTTTTTAATTTCAAGCAGCAAATCCGCCTATCTGATTCTATTGGGGGGGGGGCCCTGTTTGTTGTTTGGATTGTTTTTTGGTGTTTTTTTTTTCCTTCTTTCTAATTTTACTTTGCATTTCAAAACAGCTTTAGAAGTATGTGGTTAGCAACTAGTGCATTTATAGACCATGCCTGTAGTTTAAACTGAGATAAGTGTTGTGAAGTATAAAATACCTTTTTTTCCCCAACTTAATAGTTTGTTGTGTTTTTATGTATAGTGGACATAGACTCTAATTTGTGCCGTTTGTATTGGTCTTAGTCTTATTGTGACCAGTTGTCTCAACAGGGAAGAATCTGAACAAAATTAGCTCGGGAGTAGTTAATGGCGCTTGCAGAGTTCTGGTTTAGCTTACAAAGAACTAAGAAAAGATAAAACTATTTCAAAAATGTATAGTATTTAGATTAGTTCTTATAGCTATTATAAAAATGGTGAGATGTACCAAGAGGTTAAGGTTATGACCGGAAGGTATTTTTTTAAAACACCTGAGCACTTGTGTATTTTTCAGCAAGTACTGTCAGGGGTAACTTTGTGAGTGCAGCTTTGCCAGCAGGTTTGATGGAAAGCAATGCTGAAATCTAGGTGGGTTTGGGAAGTTAAATGTACCTGAATCAAGCCTCTATAAATCAGTGTGAAATAGCTCCCATATAATAGCCTAAGATTGTCTCATGTAAATTTTGCATTTGAATGTATCTGAACAAGACCGATTTGGTTTTTTATCCTTAAATAATCCCAAGGAACAGTGTAACCGTTTTTGATAAAATTGATAAAGGGTCCTTTATGGTTGAGAGAGGCTGTAATTTGCTGATTGTTCTTCAAGCCTCCCCTTGTGTTTTTCACTTTCATACAGTTGTGCCGTTCAAGATGTATTGTGTCCCCAAAGACTGCTTCCAGTAGCGTGGTTCAAAGTAGTACCAATGAACACCCTAACTACCCAGAGTCATTTCTGAAAAATTAAACATGCTATGTTTGCTTGCATGCTGATTGGGGCACTCTGGTTGCTGATAGCAATCAGTATGAACTTCCCTACTGCTGATGTAATGATGATGAATGCTGTGACACTGCTATTTCAGACAGCTCTTCTCAGCAGATGCAAACCACTTGTTAATGAATTGAATACAACTACAGCAGCATTGAATGAAACAGGGAGAGGATGTATTTTTTTTTTTAAACCGAACACATTAAAAGACACTCAAAAAATCCCCCAACAACCAGCAAATAAAGGCAGAAGAAGGTTTAACTTAGCAAGAAACATTAACCAGTCTAACATGCAAATTGAGAATTTTCGATCCTGAATCCTGCCCAAGCACTTAGTCTGGTTGGAGTCAGTGAGCCTGCTCTGTGAATAAAGATTTGCATGATCTGGTTTTTAAAACTATATGCAATATATACATGCAGTGATTGAAAAAGTGGTTCAGGGAGGAAAAGGAGCGTATAGCTGAAGATATCTTGGAAAATTTAAATGTATGTTCAGAAAGGGTCATGTTTTCTGCTCTTCCAGGCAGAGGGCTGCTCCACTGGTTTCGGTTAGTTTGCACTGTGAGTAAATGAACAAAAAGATTTTTTTTTTTTTATTCCCAGTATATTAATATGATTATTTTTACTACTGTGAGGCACAGTTTTATGACCAGCAGACATGAGGACCGGAAATTATATCATTCCAAATTGCTTGAAAGAATTACTTTGTTCAAAATACATTTTCAACATACTGTTATTTGTTGACACTCCTTTTAAAAGAGACAGTTCTCATTCAGCTAGCTCATTCCACTAGCTTATTCCTAAAATTCCTCCAATTTAATATGCAATTGGTGAAAGTTTACGTTTATGATCTAAAAAGAAGAGACACACCTGCAGGCAGGTTGCTGTTTTGAGGGGGATTAGGTTTAAAATGGGGATCTGGAATTAATTGTGCAGTGGGTTCAGGCTTTAGGGAAATTACAAAAGGTTCAAGCATGCTTGAATGGGAAAAAGCCATGAATGTTTGCTTTCAGGAAGGAATGTTTATCCCTCTATTTACCTATGAAAGTTCAGGCTTTTGCCCATATACTGTTATAACATTTTCTTGCTATTCATATGCACATGGAGATGCTGGATAGCTGACAGAAACTGGCTTTCTGGTTTTTTGAAAGCAGAGCTCCTTGCTGCGGAACAGATACGCGTTGTCTCTGGCCTAGGGACAGGAACAGGGAAGTCACTGACCCACATGCTGGGGAGAGCTGTGTGCACCATAATATAAACCAGTTTGTATTTTGATGTGAAGATGACGTCAGACTGGCTAATTTTCAGAATGCTTTTTGATAGAGATTAGCAGCCGGTAGAAAAAAATCTTCCCATCATCCTGGGCGTCTTTTTTTGGTGTGCTGCAGTTCTCATATTTCAATACAATTTCTGAGAGGAGATCTGAATCAGCCAAAATGAAGGAGAATGAGAAGTGTTTGGTTTGTGTTTTCAACCTGGGCTTAAGATCACCTTCAGGAAAAAAAAGATTTTTGGGGCAAAATACATATAGCTTTCCAGTTGACTGTTTCCCTCTCAGGCATGCTTGGCAAAGCATACCAAAAGACATACCTCTAATTATTAGCACTGCCATCTCTCACTTTACCAGCCGTTCGTAGCACCGTGTAGTTGCTGCGGCCTGGGAGCGTAACTGGAGCTGCTGGAATTCTTGCAGACGCCCTTGCCACACGTGCGTGGGTTGGGAGCGGAGGAAGGAAGGCACAGGAGGAAACGTCTGCAGCGCCGGGACCATTGGCTCGTGGTGCAGGGTGTAGAACCGAGGAAGAAGGTTTACTCTTGCAGTGTTCCCTCTTCCGTGCTGATGTGCATAAAAGCGGTCTTCTGGATGTAAGCTAACCAGACATGAATCAGAACAGGTACCAAGAGCAGATGTTTGTATTAGCTCGTGGCGAGTTCTGCAATTTTCTGACCAAAAGTTCACTTCAGGCTGCTACCTGAGGCCTCTGTTCTGTGCCATTGTCCACACTAGGAAGTGTAAAATAGGAAAGTGGTAGAGAGTCATGGAATTATGTCTGCTAGTCAGCCCTCCATTAAAGAAAACAACACCAGAGCACCAGAAAAATCTTATTTGAGGGCTGTTGGGGAAAGGAGAAAAACAGCCAAGAGAATGAATGGATGCCAGTCTGAGCAGCCACATGTTGCTCTTGAATTGTAGATGATCCAGAGGTGCTTTTTGGGAGATTAAAGCTGTGTTAACTCCTTACAGGACCTGCATTTCCTTCCTTTTCTGAGCAGTGGTAGGATCAGTTTGTAGTGGAGGTCCTGTCCTGTCCTGCCATGGTGGAGAGTGGAGGGAGGTGGAGATAAGTGAGGGCTCCTTGCTCATGTCTGCACAGACATCTGTGTGGCAGGAGGCAGTGGAACCGCTGTAGGTACCTGCCATCTTTTATGTGACCTTTGCCCAAATGTTTCATGCTGCTCTGCTGAGTATGTGGCTTCTTCCTCTCTAGTCGAGTAGGGAGCGTAATTGTTTCCTGTCATGACTTTTAGCCAAAAGAAACAGACTTGTGAACTGAGGAGAGAAGAAAGTGGGGGTAAGTTCTGCAGCTTCCGCCTCCAAGCTCTCAAAGTCAAACTGTTTGATGTAGATGAGGATGCCTCAATAGCAGACTTGGCCCTTAGATGGCAAAACAGAAGAAAAACAACAACTGAAAATGTGTAGCTTTTCTAATTCCTTCAGAAACATCATAGAAAGTTACTCTTTTTAGAGAATATTCAATAACTTGAAGGAGGACAGAGCACAAGAGAGTACATTCAGGGACTCATGCACTGGCTGGAGGCTGAATAGAGGTAAATTTTGGTGTTTCTATGACTAGAGCTGTACAGAGAAAACAAGCATGTTCTTGAAAGTGTGGGGCGAACAGCTTGGCAGCAGTGCCAGCTTCTCCCCAGTTCCTGCCAGTGCAAGGGACTGAAGAACCCGATATGTATGACATATACACAAGAGAACTGATGGTAGCTGTGGATGTTTAAGGGGAAGGGAGGAGAAGGCATATGAGAAATTTGGAAAGACTCTGTTTACAAAGCTCATATGAGATTTCTCCTCAAGGAGATTTGTGCACTCCTGGATACAAGTGAGGGCTGTTGCAAGTTGAATATAGTTAGATCTCTCCTACTTACTCTTTGAAGACACCTGATGTTCCCTTTTGTGTTCTGGTAGGAAATCATTTCACAGACCAGTATTTGTAGCACTTTCACAGGTAGATCCTGAAAGTACTCTTAGAAGTACTCTGCCATGGTAGGCAGAGCTTTGTTATTCCTGGCTTTAGCAAGAAAGAAACTCAGGGGAAGAAAAATGCCTTGATGAAGGTTAGACCAGTAGGTCAGTGGCAGAGAGTCTCTGCTATCTAGTGTTACTCCCTGGCTGTGCTGCCTAGCTAAGTAATGATTCATTTAGTGATTGGGCTCTTCTTTGATCCCTACTGTATAACAATGAGGCTTTGGAGTGTTTTATTGTGCTATTAAAAAGCACTCCTACTAGGGAGGTGGGAAGGGGAAGGTTTACTAGGCAGCTGTGTTTGTAGTGAATTGGCTTTGTAGCCTTTTTTGGGGTTGGTGTTTTGTTGGGGTTTTTTTTGTTGTTGGTTTGTTGTTTGTTTTTTTTTCTCCTAACTGTCAGAACTGGGGAAACAGGTTGCTAATGTAATTACACTTCATTATAGTTTATTTTGTGGCTTGTGTTGAAGCCTTTGGTTTTTTATTTCATTTTAATGTTGTTCTAGAACAGTGTGATTTCCTTCCGTTTCAGACCCCGTTAGCTAATGACTGCAGTGCCGCTCAGAGCTGAAAACACTCTCCTTGTTTATTATTATTTGTTGGTGTTGTATAGGGTCATGTTCAAACTACCTGAGTACTTCGGTTCTAAGCGTGGTGTGTGCTGAATATTGATGGTTTGTGTAAAGCTTACTTGGGCAGACTGGTGTGTGTCAAGCTAAGCTGCAGACCCGTGCTTGGGAATGCTTGTGCTCTTCACAGCCCGAGATCCCTGCAGCCTCAGGGCCCGGCGTGGATACGCTGCTGCACAGGCAGCGTTACCCTTTCGCAAGCTTGTAGGCTTCTTGGGTTTATGTCAGGAATGTAAAAGCTTTGAGAATAAGGAGAAGTGATCTGCAGGATATAAAATGAATCTATCACTGGACATGACGCTGAGAACAGCCAGGGAAGGCAGAATCACCAGACACACACCTCTGCAGAGTTTTCCATTTTCAGCATTTTCATGCAAAAGAAAGTGATCTCATTATCTGCCACTAGCCATAGTGTTTGCCTTTCCCTGTGGTTTTCAGGGAGTTGCTCCAATACGCTTTTGTTTGAGTTAGATTTCTGAACAAACAAAGTGAGAGATGTTTACATGAGTAGGACAAGGTGTAGAGATAGACAGGATAATTCTTGCTGCAGTGTGTTCGAATACTGTCAATGCTGAAATTTAAATATTTGGCTTCTACAGCAAACATGAAAATCTGTCTTGATTTCTTCTGCATTGCTCCAAAGTGGCTGTGGCCATAGGAGAAAAACATGGGCTTTTTTTCCCCCAGGTCTGTTACAGCTCTACAGGCTTGAAAAAAACGGACCTACTCGTCAAGCAGCATAGTGGTTTGTGATGCTGATTCTCTTTAAAGGCAAACATACTTACTTCTGGTGTTAGTATTTCCTTAAATTCCTGAGGAATTCATGCATGCAAACATGATGTGATGTGCCTCCAGAAATGACCCATGGACTGCTAATTAATTTGTGCTGCGGGCTCTTCTTCAGGTGAGAGGTGTGTGAAAGGTCTTGGACTCAAATAGTTTTTAAAGTTTATGGCTCTCTTGTTTCATTCAGGTATTAGTACAAGGAGAGCTGAAGTAATGAGAAGTCATCATGGAGGCGCAGTCCCATAGCTCTACCACAACGGAGAAGAAAAAAGTGGAGAATTCCATCGTGAAATGCTCCAGTCGAACAGATGTCAGTGAGAAAGCTGTTGCCTCCAGCACAACTTCCAATGGTGAGTAACAGCAGGGATTTACTAGCAGCCAAACCTACAGTAATTTTATGTTCTCTGCATTCCATGTGAATTGAGCATTTGCACCTGGATCCAGTGTTTGTTCTAAAGAAAGGCTAAAGAAAATGAACAAGGGGGGTGGTGTGGTGGTGGAAAGTGGTAGGATACAATAAGCTCTGTTTTGGCATCAGACTCAGTCTTTTTCTTCCAGATGTTCTAATTTGAGATGTAAATGTGCTAAGTTATTTATTATAGGAAGTTCCTGGTTTTGGCCTTTTGGAAATTGTCTTGATTAGCCTGGCAGAGCTTGTGAGTGCTTTGCATTTGGCCATTGAAATCTCTGACACTAGTTAGATAATTAGTTATTACAAAAGAGAGAGAAGTAGCTCTGTCAGAATTAATGGCAAAGTTTTTTTCCTTCTCTTTTACAAATAAACTTGCTCTTTGCAAAGGGCTGCCCCCACCTCCCCTAAATTCTTTAATGGCCAGGGACAAAACATCAAGCTGCGTGTATCCTCCTGTGAATTCATTTCAAAGTTGTGAATGGACAGCTCGTAGATTTGCAAAACTGCAGTAGTTTGCTTAGTTCTCCCCAGAGATGACCTCACTTGACAATTTTACATATTCCCTGCCTCTCCAGAGAGTGTGTAATCCCAGCTCTGCCCCTTGCATCGTTTAGGGTAAGAAGGCTGAGTGTATTGGTTCCTATTAATGCAAAGCTCCCTTTGCATTAGGAAAGAAAATTCCTTGAAAAAATGTGGGCAGAGTTTAGAGCTGTGAGTTTTGGATAGCTACAGATTAGCTTGTTTTTTGCAAATCGATCTGATATTGGCTATAAACCCGGAATATGTCTTTCTGCATATTTTGGAATCCTAGTGTATTCCTGGCGAAATATTTTCTGTTCTTTCTTTCTGTTTCCATTGTGCTCACTCATCTGGACTTGTGGTCCAGATCAGGTTCTCACTTTGATATCTTGAAGAAAGGTTTCTACTTTCTCAAAGAAACCGGTATCTCCCATTAGACTAAAGCAGAAAATACATGAATCCTAGAGCCATACTAGAGAGGAATCTCTGTGGGTTGGTGAAAATTAGATGGCACATGCCCAGTATCCTTCTGTGTGACTGAACTTCACATTCAAAGCAAACTCAGCACCTGCTGACCTACTAGTTGGAGTTGATCCCCACAAGGGTATAGAAACTCTTGAGCAGCTATGGAAAAAGTTGCATCAATTTTCTAAGGCATATGAAACCAGACCCTCAGCTGGTATAAGTCAGTGCAGATCTGTTGCTGTCAATAGAATTACAGTGGTTCACATTAGCTGAAGAGCTCCCCATTGTTGTTTTTCGGGTTTTGGGTTTTTTTTTTGATAATAGGATTTTCCACATTGGCCCAACTTTCCCAACAGATGCACACATAAACACATACGCGTATTCTTTGATGTGTCAGGGGTTTGTAGTCAGACCCAGCACTAGTGCATACGCTTGAGTGCTTGGGCTAGCCTTAACGTTATCATTAAACATTTAGAATTAGAGAGCTAAAAATAAAGCCTTCAAGATGTTTTTTGCCTAATTCTGACACTGATTTACCCTGTGGTCAATTAATTTTCTCTCAATTCTACCTATCGACTTTAACGGTAATATTAGTTCTGAACTACTAGCTTCACCTCTGTGGTGTATTACTGCATGTCAGGGGCATCAGACTCCCAAGAGCTGGAATGATTCTAAGCCTAATGAATAACTAGAAATTTTTGTCACTGGTATTTTCTCCTATTAATAGAATGAGATGCTAATGTAGTACACATCCTGGGGCCTGAGGCTGTGTATTGTTAAGGTAATGACAGTTACCTTTGTTTTTGGTGGGTGAGGGTTGGTCTTGTTAGTCTTTGTATTTAGGGAAGTCACCAGAATCTCCAAGCTTTAGGTTTCTCATCTGCTTTCATGTATAACCAAACAAATGACTTTCCAGACATACAGGGTTGGGCTTCAGAGGAATAAACAATTTCATTCCTTCCTGGATATGAAAAATTTCCTTAGTATAGAGACTCCATGGAGCATGTACCAAAACATATACCGATATCAAAACTTGAGGAACTTCAACGTGAGTTTTATTGTCGCAGTGTTTTAAAAGTTTTGCTTCTTGCAGATGTGATTGTTATGATAATTAGTTTTGGTTACAAGGAGCAATTTGCATGAAAGCTGAAGGTTGCATCACGTTTGCATCTTTTGTTCTTTAATGCCGAATGAGTATTACTAGGGGAACACCAGTTGATATAAGACACCACTCCTACAAAACATGCAGCT
Organism: Baryphthengus martii; assembly: GCA_013396935.1. Taxonomy (NCBI): domain Eukaryota; kingdom Metazoa; phylum Chordata; class Aves; order Coraciiformes; family Momotidae; genus Baryphthengus; species Baryphthengus martii. The sequence goes on from VWZK01004151.1 coordinate 251,075, forward strand.
TTTGTTGATTCAGTGCCCTTTTTTTGCAGAGGACTGTGTTAATGTTAAATGGTTGTGATTTGCATTTGAATACTCTGTTAAACAAGGTAAGATACTCTTAAAAATAACAAAAAAACTTGCTGCTTTCATCAGAAGACTGCTGTCCTCGCAGAGCAACATCTGCCTATCATACCAACGTCACCTCGTAAGCTGTCTAATATCAGTGCTTCTCTCCTTTTGGACAACACATTAATTAGCAAAGTTTGCAGGGTAATATGTACTTGAGTGACAGCTGTCTGAGGCGTGATGTAGAAACTCGTACTTTCTCAGTAACTGCTGTCTTGTGAAGGAGTCAGAACTTGGATCCTAAATAGATTGAAAGCTGTTAGTTATGGGTTTTATGCAAAGTTTACAGTCACGAACAAAGAAAATGTCATTGTTTCAACAGCTCCCAAAAGTGAGTAACACACCCACCCGTAGAATGGAGTGTGGAAAACTTTAAAATTAGATGATGTGCAAACTATTCACTGAAGAGCCTGGTGTAAATTTAAGTGAGAAGGGTATTCAGAAAGGGAGAAAGGTCACCCGGAATGGCAGTTCATGCGTTAACCCTAAATACCTAACGCAAGTTATGAGGCGCAGACTTGTGGGTGCCCCTTGGAAGGTACCAGCTCCACTGTAGCCTCAAACAACAAGCAACTCTAGGCTGGAGTTCACATTAGCCACTTCTGCTGCGTTCCTGTCATTACTTTATACACGAAAGGTTTCTGCTGCACTCTCCTAACTCCAAACTCTGATTATATTGCTGAGATGCTTGCACTGTGTTAGATAAGGGCCTGCCAGAGTTTCCATTATAAACCCCTAATTTTGGGGATTTATAACTAAGCCATTAAAATGTGCTCCAGGCCGAAACACGTGGGGAAGGTCTTAGTGCTGGAGCAAATTAAAACTTCTTTTAAAATACATGTAATCAAAAACATAAAAAAAAAAATCAAAAAAAAAATCATAGTTTGTAATAACTAACAAAAATCTTTGGTACACTTTGATCCTCAGTGGGACTTTGTAATTTGGGACCTCTCTTGCTTCGTTTTGAATTCATTTTTGTAAGCTTTTGATTTTTTTTTCTCCTTTTGTGTTTTGTTTTGTGGATCTCAACCAAACTACATGCAGTTTACTAGGATACATTTCTTCGCAAGTTGTTCCCTTTACTCGTTCTTCGTTTGACTTCTGTGTTCTCTGCTAAGCTAATTTCCAAGGAGGGGAAAACTACTGAAGCAAACTGCTAAGGCAGATGTGAATTGACAAAAGGCTGTGTAAATGTAAAATTTGTACTAGGGTATAAAGTAAGCTTACTTTTGTGTTTGGTGTGATTTGATAGCCTCAGACAGATCTGCTTTGCCAAAATAACAGCAACAACAAATAAATACAGTGTTTGTGCCATGACCATGTCCCTGGCATTATACTGGAGTAATGAGTCCAGTGTCCCGGATCACCTTGCTACCCTGGTGCTATGTTGTCAGGCCTTGTTTTCTCACACACGCGTCCCTACTGCTTTCTGGAGACAAAGCAGGAAGACTCTGTTCCCTGCCATGTCCGTGCATGGATTTAGGTCATCATCCTGAAAGTTGCTGTACGTGCACATAGGTTGCTATCACGTTGTGTGAGGAATGGCTTGCCAGAGATATCCATTGATAAACTCATGAGAATTTGTTCTGTGCTCCCCTTGGAAAGCCTTTGCCTGGTGTTGCGGGTCCTGAAACCTGCCCTGGAAGATGTCCGTTTGATAACATGGTACCTCCTGCAATGTCAAGTAATCCCAAGACTAGAGATGAGTGTTGCTGTGAACACCGTAAATGTTACAGGACTCCGCACCGTGACCTGCCTTGCCACAGCAGGATGAACGGCAGCGTGGAGGCTTATTCTCAGCTATTCCTCCAGTGCCAGGGCTGGCAGGGCAAGCCCTGTGCCTGCTCCTTGGCCACCGTGCCTCGCAGCCTGGCACACGGGCTGTGACTGGGACCAGCAGCACACTAGGCCTGTATGTCAGGCAGGCCAGTACCGGAGCAGAAGACCCCACTCTCTCCCCTGCCTGTGCAGCCGTGCTGCCCGTGCTGGTGCCATTCCCTCCCACGTGCTGGCATGGGAACTTGCCGGCCCTTCCCGGCCCCAGCATTGCGGGAGAGTCTTCAATACTGAAGCGAACGCCTGGCTTTAGGCTCAGGAATAGTTTTTTTAGCCCTAATGTGGGTATTTGCACGCTGACCGTTAGGCAGTTGCTTTAATGCTTTACCAGGGTGGCTGCTTCCACTCGATGCTCCGTGTTGTAGGTGAATCGGATTTATTTGTTAGAGCACTTCCTGAGAGATGTTGACAAAAAAAAACCATGCTAACCTAACACAGCCCTCAGCTGTATGCAATTTGTTTTTTGAACTTAATCCATAGCATGAATATAATTAATTTTTCACTTTATTTTCTAAAAAAATACGGGGAATTTCTGTGAGGGCTGAATTAATACTTTTACAAGGCAAAGCTGTACTTTGCTGTGCTGCATGGAGAACATCAGGAGATTGTAATACTGTGTTCCACCCTGATTTATTTACTGTTTGGCTTGTGAATTTTGTCAGTGACTAAAATGCTTTCCTCTTTTGCACATTTTGGCTCTAAACTGATGTTTTTAATGTTGCATTAAAACAATGCGGTTATTGTATGGGACTTCTTCAGTGTCTGACAGGCAAGCACTTATTTTCAGTTTGATGTGTTTTGTCTAGTTTTTGACCCATGAGCTTGTTCCAGTGTAATCTGATATTTCTTATTAACCTATTACTCTGCCTTAAAAAAAAGGTAATTATAAACGTATGTAGGTTGTGGACTGGACTACCTTTATCAGAATCAGATAGTTATTGAGAACATACTTTAAAGTGATAGAAAGCAGAAATTATTATCTTAATGGTGATGTAACTTAAAACCGAGCTTGATAGATGAATAAATGAGAGGAAGTTCATGCGTCCACTTTGATTCTTTTGGAAGAAGAGCCAGCTTCATCTAGATCTCCTTTTTCTTCTTCTTTTTTTTTTTCTTCTTTTCTTCCCAGTAGTTCTTTCAGGGTTGAATGAGGGAAGTATTCAGCAGTCTGCAACCCCATAAGAATCACATTTCCTGTTTAAACTTTCAGTTGGTTACTTGTCCTGCTGCTTGCTTTCAAGGTCACCATAAAATAGGTGTTAATCATAATACCCATTCTTGGCCCCCTTGTTGGACCGATGTACTCAGGGTCCTGTTGAGAGGTCAGGGTTCAAAAGAAGTAGTTAGGTATCAAGAAGCATTGCCTGTACTATTTTAGTGGCCTGCAAACTGAGTCCCGAATTGATTAGATGAGACTTGATTTTACAAAGTGATCAGGAGATACCCTTCTCTCCTGAAATCAAAGGGCATGGAGAGGCCCTTTTCATTTCTCATTTTCAAGTCGAGGAAACAACATCCTGTAGTATTAGATATTGGAAGTGATGACTTCAGTGTATCGTTTTTTTTTTTCTGATGGTTTTATTTTTCAGCAAGACAAATATTACAGGTAATTCTTATCTGTAATGGTGACATACAGCAGCATGAAATGTAAGAGTAAAGTAGTCACATGTGGTAGCACAGAAAAGTAAGGGCAAAGACCTGAATACTGGTAAGATTCTTTGTAGCCTTCTGTTCTAATGATCACGGCCAGCTTGTAAAAGGAGAAACTAAAAGAAGGTGCCTATCCCTGGGGAAGATAGGCTCTCCTGATGCTTGGAAGTATGGGAAGCAAAAGTATTGGGGGTTGTAATTAAGTGGGAACTGCATGTCTTGGTGTAATCTGATGTGAGTAGCTGATTAAATACGCCTTCACTCAGAGTAGTGCACCCGTGGTCCTTTATGTTTGCTAATAAAATTTCAGTCATCGAGTTAGGGATGATTGTAGACTGTAATAACTCATTTTGCCTGTTACTATTTTCTAGTGTTGTTCCTTGTTGAGCCCGCCCTACCCTTACCCTGCTCTAAAGCCCATGATCTGCAAGTGCAATACAATATTGCTTCATTAATTCTGCCGAGATTTCCCTCCTTTTTTCCCCCCCTTCTCTCCCCTCCCTGCAGTGGTTAATAGCATAAGGGATATTAAATGTCAATCCTCCTGTATCCCTTTGCAAGTTCCAGAAAGAGATGATTGAGTGGCTTATCCCTGCAATCACTGTAATCAGTAAGTAATGACTTAACATCCTGCTGGATAACACGAGGTGGAATCGGGAGAAAACATTACTTAGCAGCAGAAGCTTGCCACCTGGACAAGGTAGAGGTTAAATTTAGGGAATTATACACTGGGGATTTTTTTTTTCCTGAAAAACAACAGCAACAAAAAAAATCAACTCAAAAACCACAAGCGACCATATTACAATTGTACTTGGGTTTTGAAATGAGCGATAATAATAAAAAGGTTTAAAATAGGTCTCTCCAGTATGGCAACGGTACAGTGCTCTGCAGCTTGTGCTTTGCAGGAGTCCAGTATCAATCAGACCTCAAAAAAATTCAGGCATCACAGCCTGCAGTACTGGGGAAGGAGGGGGAGGGAGGCAACCAAGAGGCTTGATTTTTAGTAGGAAAAAGGCTGCTGGCAGCTGTAGCTTCAGTGCTAGTGCTGGCCTTCCAGAAAGGGGCTCGCTCGCTGCCTTTAAGGGCTGGTCTCTGGGGAAGGTGAAACCCCAAAAGAGAAAGGGCCTCCTGCTGACCTTGCCCCGCTGTGGCAGCCCGTGCCAGCAGCCTGGCCAGGCTGTGCAGCAGCGCTGCTGCTCCAAGTGATGGCACCTTCCTCCCAGCTGCGGAAACCGGTGTCAGCAAACACATGGGTGCCAGGCGGCTGGGGAGGATTGGAAGGGCACTAGAAAAGTGAAGGTAGAAAACTCTTGCATCCTGAGAGTTTTCCTGGATCCTATAAAGAGACCAGACTTTGGAATCTGCAAGTGAAAGAGCTGTGTGGAGGAGAACTTCTTAAAGTAAATAAAAAGAATTTGTAAAAATCTTTCTAATTGACTCAAAACCGGGCAACCCCTCTGGCAGACACAGCATTTGGGTTTACAATTTTAGCTGTGTAAATTAAGGCAGTTGAAGTAATTAAATTACTTGACAGGTTTTCAAATAGCATTTGTCTTTTCTAGATGTTTTCTATTTCATATCTGTCTCTACTTAAAAGGAAATAATCAGGCATCAGTCATGTGTTTGATTATATCTCTACTCTGTATGTTTCTATTTATTTTCCCCCACCTTTTTTTTTCTTTTCTTTTTTTTCTTTCCTTTCTTTTATTGTTTTTCTTTTCTGGCAGATATATAACCTCAGCTTCTGCTTACATAGAAATTGGTACTAAATACACGTGCCAATAAGTGGAAGAAGTGTGCTTAGGGTATGGTATGTGATTATGTGAAGAAGGTATTGTATTAAAACTACATTCTCTGTATTCTTTCCAAGCCATATCTTATTATTTTGGGGTGGGGGTGGGAAGGGAAGCAGATGCATTCTTTTGCCATCCTAACTAACAGGGAATGAGATGGATTTTACTGCTGTGTTATTATCTTCTTTCCCATTAAAAGTCCTTGCCTTTGATGTATACTGCAAGTGGTCACAATTTAATTTGCAGATTCTATTTTTGTTCATAAGGCTGGCAATTTGGAAAAATGTTGATGTAGTCATAAATGTGATCTGGACCTACTGATGAATGCACATTTCAAGTGTACAGAGGCACTTTGGAAAAGAGAAGCGTATAGGAAGTACTGGATTTTGTTCAGATGATTTTAAAATTTGGCTTATAAATCTTTGTGGGTCAGATTATCAAAAAGCAGTTACTGATCTTGTGTCTACAATCAGCTGGAGTCTTACTACACAGGAGCTGTGTGTGCACATTCTTGCACATACCAACCACTTCAAATACTCTGGGTTCCATTCATTTAGTAGGACTTTCCATGCATGTTCCACATGCAGCCAAGTGGAAAAGGGAACACTTAAGTGCCACACATCCAATAGCTTGAAAATGCACCCAGATATCTCAAATTAAGGTTTGGTGGTTTGTTTTGTTTTTTTTTGTTTTGTTTTGTTTTTTTGTTCTGATTCATCGAACAGATTTNTGAGTTCCATCCCAATTATTAAATCTTCGGAGACCATTCCCACATGGTTCTGTAAATGGTAGCTTCATCCTGAGTTCTTTCATCTCTTTTCCTGCTCTCCTGGCTTGACAGTTGAAAAGGTCTGACTGTGCCACACAATGGTTTGATTGGTTTCTCTAGGGGAGGCTTTACCCTGCCTCATCATTCGCCAGGCAGGTGGACCAGAAAGTCTCTTGATTCTTTTGTTGCCTCTCAAAGTCCGAGGTCTTTGACTGAATAAATCCTCCGTCATGGGATAATTTGCTAAAAGGAGACTGAAAGATGTGAGAGAAAAGCCTCACTACTTGGGTGCTGAATTAATGAAATAACTGGGCCTTGGAGTTTGCAATTGAAAAATCACCAGGAATGCAATGGGTGGAGACAGGCTTCAGAATGCAAGCCCGTTACTTCCCCGTAATAAACTATGAGAGCTTTAAATGATATTACTAAATACACTGGCTCGCCTGGCCGCCTCCGGTTATTTGCATTTGCAGCCCCGTTCGGCGGGGGAAGCCCGAGCAGAATAAAAGCCGTTTTGGTGCAGCGCCTAGTTAGTCATTAGATTATTACGAGGGGCTGGAAAGAATTCCATATGACAGAACTAGGGTTGAGTTAACACAGGACGAAAAGTAATTTACAGATAGGCTGTCCTCAGCCATCTTCGTAGCCCCTGATAAGGTTTCATTTCAGAATGGATAGGCGACATTTCCACTTACGGGCCCATTCTGCGACACCTGTGATAACAGCTTCTGGATCCTAATTGAAATTGGTTTCAAAATGGATTTTCACTTTTCTCTGTCTGTGGAAAATATTGAATGGACTCAGAGCTGCCACAGAGAATCCCAGACCTTGGAAAATGGAGCAAGAAGCCAGGATCATCTTTCATAACTGTGTCGATGATATGACAGTTTTGTTATCTGTCTTATTAATGAAATCATTGATCACCTGATGAGGGAGATAATAAACTACATTTTTGCTGCTGTTCAGGAAGCTCAATTAGATTTTTTAAAAATACAGATGGGGGAAAGCCAAGCCAAAACAATGAAGTGAATGTTTTCAGGTCTATTTTCAACTTTGCTTTTCTTGAAGATTTTTAGATGGAAGATGTCTCTGAGACTGTAAAGTGCTGACTGCATCCTGGGCTTACTGAAAGTAAAAAGGAAAAAAAAAGAAAGCAAACCTGATGCTCAAGTTAAGACTTAGTTATTGTTTTTTTTTTTGTTTTTAACAAACCGCACTAAGTAAATAACACTTAAGTCCTAGTAAGTGCCATGGAAACTCAGATGAACTGAGAAACAATGGAGCTCAATTTTAGCTGAAGTGGGATTAGTGATCCGAGCTCTCTGAATGCCCTGAAGTGGACAAAGGCTGGTGCTCAGTGTAGCGCATGCTTGCCGTGGTGCTGGGCTTCTCCGAAAATTATTTCTTCTTTAAAAACAGGCATCAGCCTTTAGCTGTTAAAGCTGCTCCGACATTTCTGAAAAATAAGTGTTGTTTTTTTTGTTTTTTTCCCCATACTAATGGACTTGAGAAGATTTCTAAACACAAGCAAACGTAATGAACCGCCTGCTTGGGATAAAATGTGCATGCAGGCTTCGAAAATAAAACCTGAAAGGATTTTGTGGCGTGTTGTTTACCCGACTGTTCTCTAATTACTGGGAAAAGAAGGAAATCTGTTGTTTGTGCTGGGTTGTTCTGGAATGTACGCTGTATTCCTTGAGGAAGGTGGGAAGGGATAGTTTTTCTGAAGAGGGATGCCGGTGACTTCTCCTGTTTCACTGTGAATTGTATCCTAGGTGTTTTCTTCAGTCCCTCCGCCGGTGTGGGGTCAATCTATCCCCCTTTTTAAGCTTGAAAGCGGAGCTCTGATCAAAGGCTTGAATGATGTCACTGATCTCTGGTGATTGATTAGGAACAGAAGTTCTGGAGCATTTTGCATGTCCGCCTTTTCCTTATCACTTCAAATCCATTAGTGCCTACCCATTAGGGCAGCTTTCAATCAGGGGGAAAACAACCCCTGCACACATAGGTGTGTATATATGCCTCCCATGTATATNGGTGGTTTGTTTTGTTTTTTTTTGTTTTGTTTTGTTTTTTTGTTCTGATTCATCGAACAGATTTTACTGATGGAGTTTTTTCCAAGATGAGGTGATAAATTGCTGAAACTTTAGTGTTGCGAACTGTGCACTCTCTCTCTTGCTCTCTCTGTCTCTGTCGTGTACTTGCTTTTCTGTGCTTTTCCAGCGTAGGGGTTCATACAAAACAACAGAGGATTTTGTTCCTCTGGGCCTGGCTGGTAGTGTTTTCCCCTCCTCTTGGTCTCTCTCTTTTCTTTCCTTCTTTCTCTCCTTTCTCTTCTCTCGCTTTTATTTTCCTTCCCCCCTCCTCTCCCCNTACACTGGCTCGCCTGGCCGCCTCCGGTTATTTGCATTTGCAGCCCCGTTCGGCGGGGGAAGCCCGAGCAGAATAAAAGCCGTTTTGGTGCAGCGCCTAGTTAGTCATTAGATTATTACGAGGGGCTGGAAAGAATTCCATATGACAGAACTAGGGTTGAGTTAACACAGGACGAAAAGTAATTTACAGATAGGCTGTCCTCAGCCATCTTCGTAGCCCCTGATAAGGTTTCATTTCAGAATGGATAGGCGACATTTCCACTTACGGGCCCATTCTGCGACACCTGTGATAACAGCTTCTGGATCCTAATTGAAATTGGTTTCAAAATGGATTTTCACTTTTCTCTGTCTGTGGAAAATATTGAATGGACTCAGAGCTGCCACAGAGAATCCCAGACCTTGGAAAATGGAGCAAGAAGCCAGGATCATCTTTCATAACTGTGTCGATGATATGACAGTTTTGTTATCTGTCTTATTAATGAAATCATTGATCACCTGATGAGGGAGATAATAAACTACATTTTTGCTGCTGTTCAGGAAGCTCAATTAGATTTTTTAAAAATACAGATGGGGGAAAGCCAAGCCAAAACAATGAAGTGAATGTTTTCAGGTCTATTTTCAACTTTGCTTTTCTTGAAGATTTTTAGATGGAAGATGTCTCTGAGACTGTAAAGTGCTGACTGCATCCTGGGCTTACTGAAAGTAAAAAGGAAAAAAAAAGAAAGCAAACCTGATGCTCACGTTAAGACTTAGTTATTGTTTTTTTTTTGTTTTTAACAAACCGCACTAAGTAAATAACACTTAAGTCCTAGTAAGTGCCATGGAAACTCAGATGAACTGAGAAACAATGGAGCTCAATTTTAGCTGAAGTGGGATTAGTGATCCGAGCTCTCTGAATGCCCTGAAGTGGACAAAGGCTGGTGCTCAGTGTAGCGCATGCTTGCCGTGGTGCTGGGCTTCTCCGAAAATTATTTCTTCTTTAAAAACAGGCATCAGCCTTTAGCTGTTAAAGCTGCTCCGACATTTCTGAAAAATAAGTGTTGTTTTTTTTGTTTTTTTCCCCATACTAATGGACTTGAGAAGATTTCTAAACACAAGCAAACGTAATGAACCGCCTGCTTGGGATAAAATGTGCATGCAGGCTTCGAAAATAAAACCTGAAAGGATTTTGTGGCGTGTTGTTTACCCGACTGTTCTCTAATTACTGGGAAAAGAAGGAAATCTGTTGTTTGTGCTGGGTTGTTCTGGAATGTACGCTGTATTCCTTGAGGAAGGTGGGAAGGGATAGTTTTTCTGAAGAGGGATGCCGGTGACTTCTCCTGTTTCACTGTGAATTGTATCCTAGGTGTTTTCTTCAGTCCCTCCGCCGGTGTGGGGTCAATCTATCCCCCTTTTTAAGCTTGAAAGCGGAGCTCTGATCAAAGGCTTGAATGATGTCACTGATCTCTGGTGATTGATTAGGAACAGAAGTTCTGGAGCATTTTGCATGTCCGCCTTTTCCTTATCACTTCAAATCCATTAGTGCCTACCCATTAGGGCAGCTTTCAATCAGGGGGAAAACAACCCCTGCACACATAGGTGTGTATATATGCCTCCCATGTATATGCGTGTGCAGAGAAAAGGAGTAGGACGGTGTACAGGCTGCATGGTCTGAGTTATAAATGTATTTTTCTTTAATATAGAAGGAAACAGTTTTTACTGGTCTGTGTTGATACAAGGGATATTTATTAATTGCTGAGCTCGTGGGTGTCATCCTCTTCTGTTCTTCTGCAGCTGCTTTCTCAGATTTAAATCTCTGTTGTCAGTGGAGTTTTGGTTGCTTTACCTTCATCTGCTGTGGTTTACGCATAAGGGAGCCATGCCCTTGCTTGTTGTTTCTTTGCTGTGCTTGTGACGCGTGTTAAGATCCACTGTGTGTGTCGGTGGCTTAGAGATACTTTTTAACTAGAGATTGAAAACTAAAGATTTAAAATATATGTCCCTTGGAAGTTCAGAGTTAGCCAGGATACGCATTAGGCTGTTAAGAGAAAAGATTTTTTTGTTCATAAAGGAGGAGCAGTCAGTCCTCTGGCTGTCAGTGGTGTGGGAGGTCGGGCAGTGGGGTTCACTGGTGCCTGTAAGGGTGGTGTGCGTGAGCAAGGGGTACAGGGCTTGAATCTGATTTAGCTGGAGTGTAGATCAGGAGGACGGGTGGTGCGAATCTGGAGTCCGTTCCCAAATATCCCGCTTCTACCAGTGTATTGTGATTTAAATGAGGAACTTAAAAAATCTACATAGGCTTTAAAAGTCTGTAGTTAATTAATTATCCTGGTAAAGGGAAGCTTTCGGTATGTAGAATAATTCAGAAATGTTAATGTTATTTTTGTGTATCTCTTTTCCCCTTTCCTTTTGGTAGGTTGGCTCATTTCTCTCTCTCTCAAATCTCCTTCGCTCTCGCTTCTACTGTTGTGCATTTCACACCAGGAGATGACAAGTCTTGTGATTGCGGCAGAGGCAATTGAAAGAAAATAAAAAGAGAGTTCTTTTTCTCTGGTGCTGGCCCATGAACATACCGTAAAAATTGGATTAGACACACCTAGAGTTGGGATTGATTGCATCTTGAATGGGAAATTAGAACATCTGAAAAATTCCTTTTTGGATGGAACAGAAGCACAAGAAGGAAAAGTTGGATGGAAACCAGAGAAGAACTGTAAATCACTATTAAAGTTACTTCCTATGGTTTACCATTGGCTGTCAAAGAAAATTGCCTCGGGCTTGTTTATAGCTAATTCCCTCTATAGAAAACTTCAATTTGTGGACTGGCCTCTGAACGGGATTGATAACTGTGTTTATAGACCAGGATGGGTATCTAAAGATAACAGATAATGCAAATGAGCCTTTTTTTGATAAGCCAGGGAAGCAATTATGGATACAACTTGGTTGATGGATTTCAGAGTGCCTTTTCACAGATTATAGATTTTTATTTTTTTGCATTCTAGTTTTCTTAACGGTGTTAGAAAAACAAAATCAAAGTCATAGGAATAGAACTAAAAAGATGGAGTGGCTGATAGATAGAACCAGCTTTCCTACCACTTGTAAACGTAGCAAATCAGATTAAAAAAATAACCAGGCAGTCCTCAGCCTTCTCTGGGAGAAATATGATTTGATAAAAATGTGTGTTTAATATTCAATTTTCATTTTCATCCGAAGTGTGTAAACCTAGATGTCCTGTGGGAGTTTACAGTCCGCTCCAACTTTAACTCAGATAAAATGCTCCTCATAAACTTCCTTGCTACTTTTATTTTCAAATTTGTGTTTGAAGGAGGAGGTGCAGGACTGGACCCTGAGAGGTGTTTGAGGCTCCCCGGGTGCTCAGCACCTGTGGTGGTGAAGCCTTTAAGCCGGGGCAGGTTTCGGTGCTGACCGCAAGGTGTAGCTGTGCAAGGCGGGCTCTGGAGGTGGCTGCTCCACCTGGCACCGTTCCCTCTCGACTCCATGGATTTTTCCATTGGAAGTGCCGGGGAAGCTGAGGCTTCTCACAGCCGGGAGAAGACCTCAGTGGGCATGGTGGCAGCTGGATGGATGGGAGAGGAGAGGACTGGCTTCCCCACCTCAACTGTTTCTCTCAGCATGCCTGTAGCCTGGCCCGCTGCTCCCGTGTGTTTCGGGCAGTGTTCCCGTGCCATCAGCAGGCACTCTCCTTACCCCGTGGGGCTTGTGGGGCTGCCCTGAGGAGACAGAGCTGCCTTCTCCATGCAGATCAGGGGCCATCCACCCCTTCCTGGATTAGGGCTCAAAGCAAGGAGCATAACTTGCAGGATTCACAGTGAGACAAGGACGAGACAAAATTAACCCCATAAAAGGTGAGCGGTAAGGTGTGTTCATAGTCATGATTTCATATTGTTCTTTAATGTTAAGAGTCAGCTTATTTCATTTAAGGTTCCAGTCACTGAAATACTGAAAGGATTTTTAGCAACTTTAACTAGTCCAAGCTTTACATAGTTAATCTTCTGTGTCATTTTCCATTCTCCTTATACAAGCCATTGTCTTTTAGTTGGTTCCCTGCAGTGGGACATCTGTGCTTCCAACACCCTTGGCCACTGAATTACAGCCTTCATCTCTGAGACTTGAGATACTATCTCATGAAGCTATCTCAGCACCTAATCCTGGAAATGTACTATCTTTTAGCATCTTTCAAACACCAGAACGGTACAGGATCATCGTGCCTCTGCCAAAAAAGCATGGATCTGCAATCCCTCAGGGGATTTCTCCCAACTTCATTCCCAGCATGCATCCCAGTCTTAAGTTAGTGCTGTGTTTTCTAAGTACTAATCAAAGAAAAAAAATTATGATAGGTTTTGTTTAATATTTTCAATTTGATGAGCATCAGCCTCTTCTTCTGACAGTCTCACTGAGCTTAAAATACCTGTTCCAGGACACCATTTTGTTTGCTGACATGATAGAGGTTAATGCTGCGTATACAAAAGCGGAAACAATTTAAAAGCCCTGTTCTCTGCTTTGAACGCTTTCTTTTGATTGTTCAGAGGATAGGGGAGGTAGGTTGGTTTTTCTGTTTAAATTCCCAAAGACCTTTTTCTTCAGTCATCTAACTTAAATCAGAATTAAAGCCTTGCATACGTATCCTTTGGCACCACAAACTTATTTACTTTTTTCTTTGAGAAATAACCATCAGTGTGAAGGATACCAGAACATCTCAAGTAATAAAAATATTTCAGGGGACTACGATTTATTGTTACATTTATGTTCAAGGCTCAAAACAGATGCTAAAAATAAACCTACTCTTAAAAAAAGTAATTATTATAAGTGAATAAGAACATTGAGCAAAGATATAAAAAAATACACCAGGTATTTACAAACAAGGGGGAGAGAGAGAAAGAGTGAAAGAAAGGAGAGCGGGACTTAAAGGAAAAGGAAGGAAGAAGGGAAGGAAGGAAAAAAGTAATGATCTCTGTGCCTCTCTATGGAGCTCTCAGTGGATTTCAGGTGAATTTTTTGGTTGTTGTAGTTGGACTGAGAACCTGTCAAAAATCAGTATTTTGGCATTATTAGATGGAAGTTATTGTTTTTCACGGGACCAGGACTTAAACTGCAGGGATCTGAAAGGTTGTATGTAGGCACAGAGTAGTTGATAACAGAAGAACTTAACATGATTTTTTGTAATAGATGACTCTGAGAAAAACATTGTATTCCAGACTCCTTAATTATAGCGGAAAACTGTTACCTTTAGACATAAATGTTAAACATAGAGAGAGGAACTGGAATTTTTTGAGTGTCTGAACATGATTCAGGCTGCTGCTTTTGTGTGTGCATTTGGCCAGGTGTACTGTGTTGGATCTGCATTGCTTACCCTCCCAGATGCCCACACTCTTGGAAGTGAAGGCAGAACCTCAGCCGAGTGCAGGAACCAAGCAGGACACGGACAGTGTTACCTGCTGGCTTTTTTTCAGTCCCAGATGAGTCAGACTCACTGGCCAGGCCTCTGTGGAAGTGGGGTTGCCTTGAGCGTGTGCTTGGTGAGGAGATGACGGGCGTCCCTCCTGTCTGCAGGTCTGAGGTGTGATCTGGCTGTGTGCAGTACTGCCTTGTACAGATTCTTCTGGATTTCCAGGAATCTCAGCTGCTGTGGAAACCAAGCCCTTGGCAATCTGGTTGTGAGAGCCCCCTGTCTTCCAGTATTAAACTTATTTTAACATAGAATGTACCTACATTTAGAGGAATTGAAGGAAAATCCTTTATTTTGTTGGGCTTATATTTTGTTTTAGCAATAGAGAGCAACGAAATTGCTTTTCCTTGGTTCTGCTGGAGTTGTTGCAGAGCGCAGCCGTGTGTGCATCTCAGGCTGTCAAGCTATAATTGAAAGGGAGAGTGTTCAGAACTTCCCAACAGTTAACTCTTCTTCAAAATGTAGGGAGTCCTTGAAGTTTGGTGGGTGTTGACCAAAGTAAACACAAGTCGTGAAGAAGTATGAAATCATCTCGCTGGAAATCCATTTCCCAGCTTTCTGTCCAAGCCTTCAGGTTGTAGTTTTCTTTGCTCATTCTGGAGGTCAGGCAGAATCGGTTTCCAACCTGCAAAACTGAAGCATAAAAATAAAACTCTGCAAACACCATGGTAACATTGCTTCTTCTTCTGTTCCCTTCTCCTGGGTATTTCCATCCAGTCTAAACTTTCTCTTAGAGGGCAGCAAAGTGTGAAGTTGGCTCATGTGACTACTACCACAAGATCCCAATTTATTGCGGGGAATGGAGTTGAAAGGGAGAGATGGAAGGAGCTGGAAAGGGAAAAGGGAGATTCCAGTTAGGGTTTACAGTGCTTTTATTAAACTCTTTTTGTTTGTTTATTTGTTTTACTTTTTTTTTTTTTTTAAAATGTTGTCTGGTACAACATTTGGTTTTTAAAACCAGTCAGAGGCTTCTATTCATAAACCCCTATTTCTTTTTGTTTCAGTGCTGGAGATGCCTGTGAGTGACTTAAAACTCAGGGGGAAAGGAGAAGGATGTTTTACATTTCAGTATTTTAGGAAATAAAAATTAGTGAACAGTAATAGGTGTCTGTTCTTCCCCATTCTTTGCTAAAATGCATGGGATGTGGATCAAATGACTTTAGTCAGTGCTCAGCATTTCAGCTACCTTGAAATGGGAGACTGCAGGCAGTTGGATGAATTTGCTGGAAAGTTGCCCAGTTTCACTGCTGCTTATATAAGCTTGCCCGTGTCCTCTGGGGAATACTATTTTGTAACATGTTGAATCAGGATGAGTATCCCTGTGTTCCCTTTAGCTCTGGGATGCCAGAAGCAGATGAGTGGTGGTGGTGGTGGTGGTGGTGATGATGGCTGTCTCTCCTTTCTGGGGTTAATGAAAGACAGTCACTAGGGACCTTTGCCAAATCGGGGTGCTACCTCTCTGCTTTGCTATCCTCTGAAAATAACATGCAATGTACATTACTCACAATAAATAGTTATGGTTGAGTTATAAATTACTCTGCATGCCTAAATGACAAACTTGTGGAGCCAGCAGAATTAAAGATGTGTGACTCCCTTCTTAGACCGCCTTCTTGTTGGGTTTTGAGAAACAAGTCATCACAACTTGGTATATATGCTGTTATTTTATCCCTGCAGATGTATGTTCACCTCTTGGCTGTTCTAAGTTAAGATGAGATTTGAGGCCTTGTCCTTGCCTCCATTAGCTATCTATTCTTGTCAAAAGGAAATCCCTGCGAGTTTCACGCTTTTGAGACTGATACTGTAAATTCACGGTTGGGGCAGATGAGATGGCTGTGAATCTGTAAGCACTGCAGACTGGACCTTCTCATCTTCATCATGCTTATGGAGGCAAAACCTTTCTGTTATGAACACACATCCGAATTCCTTACTGGAACCCACAAACACGCACGTTGGACAGGCCTACACACGTTCCAGTTTGCCACTGCCTCCTTCTGCTTGGGTTACTTAATGCAGAACCGTGAAGCCATTCTCTTAGAAGTGTATCAGTAGATAGCAATCTTGCTTCATTATCTATTGGCTTAATTTTATGTCAAGAATTGCCCTCAGCTTGGCAATAAACCCTTGCAATTGGGTACTAAGTATGATGATGGTAGTTGTTTACATTTTGCAGTGCTTGTGGAGGGTTGGAGTGCCCTGAGGACTCCAGTGAGGCTCGGAGTGACAAAGACAGTACATCCTGTGGTACATTTCGGGGTAAAAACCCCACTTGTTAGGGTATTTTTGATCCAGAGAGGCATTTAACATGAAGATCCTCTCAGTCAGAGCAGGGAGATGCACTCCTGACTAAGTGAGACCTGCAGTGGAGCAGATCTGTTGAGGGCAGTGTAAAGAGGAGGCCGGGAAGGGGGTTGCGTAGTGACAGTGGTCACTGAGCTGAGGTGACACAGGTCACCTCATGGTGTTGTATAGCAAGTACTTACCTTATCTTAATTCCTTGTTGTCTTGCTAAACTGATGGGGTCTGTTCCTCTTTTGCTCCTTGCCTCAACCCCACTAAGCTGGGTGGGGGAAATTTCATTGTGTAGCTCTTTCCAAACTCACTGATCCAACCTTTTACTGTAAAATTAACTTGACACAGTAATTGCCTGAAGGTAAGGACCTGACCTAAAAATCTCAGATCTACATAATGTAAAATGGTCTTTGGATGCTGATGGGCGTTACTTACACAGGCTGCTACCCTGGAACCCTTGTACGTATGTGTGTTGGTGGGACTGGGATATTCCGTGTAAATGCCGGTTGTAAAATAGTTATAGGTTGGATGAAAAGGAGAGGAGAAGCTCTCGCCGCCTTTTCATCACATGTGTAAGAGGAGATTTCTCCCTCATGGTTTACATGGTTGAATGAGTTAGAATAAAGTAGCAGGTGTCATTCTGAACGTGTGAGTCTGCACTGGCGGGAGGAATCGTTCGTATGGCTTTTGCATATGCTCAGGGAGTTGCTGTTAAGTCAATATTTACTTCTCAGGGAGTAAATGCCAGAGTTGTGTCTGAGAGCTACTACTGCTGCATCAATGAAAGAGTTATTTGCTATGTCATCAAGTATCTTACAGTGCAGATTCCTGGAGTTTTAAAAGTGTTGTGATTATGAGCTTGTGGTAAGTAGCCGGAAACAGAAAAGCTGTTTTTCAGCAACTCTGTACAACTTCCCAGCTCGTCTATTTAGAAATGTTGCACTGTCACTCTCTAATGTCTCACAAACAGCTTGTCAAATGTTTCTCCTTTAGGATCTTCAACAGCACTAGTGAAGATGTATGACAGTTGGCATCACTGAACTTTTTGGTTAGAAGTTTTAGTTTGTTTGGCGAGGATGATTTGAGGAGAGAATTTGGTTGATAATTTGTGGAGCTGTTTTAATTAGCAGCCTTTACATCTATACTTCGTTTGGCCTGGGTAGGACTCCCTCTCAGCAGACAAGCAGTGGGCTTCCCTGAGGGTAACAAAAGTCTGATAGGAGGTAGATTGTGTAAGACAGTCACGATGTGTTTTTTGTCTGAATGCTAAAGAATGCTTTAAAAATGCTCTTTTTTTTTTTTTGTATCAGATCACAGTTACCTTCCCAGGGACCCACCTGAGCAGCATTTATGCAGCCAAGGGTGGAAGCTGGTGATCTCCAGGTGGAAACGTGGGCTGCAGTGGCAGGTCAACGCTGGGCACACCTGCCATGCGCTTGTGTTTATGCAGCAACTCATTGCTCCCTCTTCCCTTGCTTTCTACACTTTGCAAGGTGGTGGGAGGTGTGCAGTATTTAACCTCTGACTGCATTTCATGGGAAGCTTAAAAGTCTTCTGCGAAAGAGGCTGTAGTGTCAGGCTGCCTGCGTCTTGTTCCTCTGCCTGTAAAGCCAGGTGGAGCATAACCTTCTTGGAAGCTGGAGACTTCTATGGGGTTCAGGGCCTCATCCGCAGCGTATTGAGGTCAGTACCTTCCTAATGGGCTTTGGCTGAGTCCCTATGAGAACAGGAGCAGTTGGCCCACAGAAACGATGCTAACCCATTTTTCACGCTTGCCTCCTCTCTACTGAAGGAATCAGTGGGGAAAAGCATGACTCTTAATGACTGCTGATTATAAATAATTAGGAGTCATTCAACATTTAGGCTAACATATTTAGGTTGTGATGTGTTTTGCATTTATTAAGTGCTGGCTGCTCTCCTGTGGCTTGGTGTCTTTGCTGACTAACTCTCACCAGTTCCTTGTGTAAACACTGGGGGTTAGATGAGAAGATGGGCCCCCAGTTTGAACGCTTTGGCATCCCATGGAGCCTGGCTGCTGTGCGAGCCATTCTCTGCTGTGTTGCGCGGTGGAACGACTGAGTAGAAAGTGTTGAATTTTATCCGCAGTGCTTGCGGTTACCTTAGTTAGATTTTGCACGGAGTGAGAATTATTAGTCTGTAGGTGATGCACAGTAGAGAGCTTAAACAATTCAAACAACATTACTTGTGCAAACTCGTAACACATGGAAATGTAGCAAAGCCAAGGACTTTTCGTTTGTAGCACAGAGTCCAGTAAAGATCAACCAGTCCGTATTGCATTCATGGTGCACCAACCGTGCTCTTTTACATAACCATGAGTATATTTTTGTCATCTCTGCAGATCATGTAACAAAATGATAACAGATGGATCTAATAAATATTCCAATAAGCACCTTCATGTGCTGTTTACTGTAAAGTAAAATTAAAACCTTTAGCAGATGTTAGTTTTTCAGGGAAATAGGTAGAAAAAGAAACACATCAAAGCCTAGGTGTAAGCATTTATATGTACCAAAGAGAATTTTTAGCAGATAAAAAAAATAAAAAAAGTCTGGATTTGCACTTCAGAAATGGCATTGTCTTCATCCAGTTCATAAATGTGAAGCTGGGGTGAAACTACACAGTTAAACTGTGATATGACAAAGGCAATGTATAACCTCTTTAAAGTCTATATAAATCAAACCTTTAACCTACTGCTTTTAAAAGGGAATGCCTGGAGGATGCTTTTGTGTAACATATTTTTTTTTTTATTCCATTTAAATGTAGATTTTTAAGGCCCTTAGTATAGTGGTGCATCTTTTGCAATGAAATGTTAATCAGGACTCTTTTGTAGCAACTTGGTCGGAAGATAAAATATTTAGTGCTGTTGTATACTGAGCCCACATTCCTTACGTACACACACAGGCTTTCGCTCCCTCCCCCTTTCCCTCTCGTCTTTCCCCCCTTTTTTTTAATCCCCCTATGTGAGTTGTAGGGAAATATTTTTATTTAATATTTGAAGAGCTGATCTGTACTTTCCACTACTGATAACCTGACTTGGTTACATCTCTAGCAGACTGCTATAGAAAAGTGTAGTACTTGGGTGACGGAATGTACTTAATGTCCAGGATCAGTCCCTTCCCCATTTCTCCTGCATTTCTGAGTGGAGAACAACGATTTGAACTATGTCGAGGTAAGTGACTTTGCTGAGAAAATTTGTGATGTTACTGGAGATCCGAATGTCTGTTTCTGTTGATTACAGTAATCCTCAACCAGTTGGTCCAGCTGCATCCTACAGTCCCGTAAATTCCTTAGGTTTTGTTTTGTGACACTGTGTAAGCAAAATGCTGTCACGTTCATGGTAGTGTGTGTGTCCTGAAACATGCACCCCTGCTCCAAGGAACTGGGTTATTTAAGTGTGTAAATCTGAGGGTGTGCATAGACTGCTCACACATTGAGGGCTTAAATAATCAGTTTAGTTACTAAATCTCTTTTTTTTTTTTTTTTTTTTTTTAAGGTTTGTATCTTTTGAATGAAGAAACAGGGAAAGTAAATTTTGTGCTTAGTAACGTCCCATCCTAATGAGCCAAAGCTGATTTCTGCTGGTGTAATGGGTCAGTTTGGTCCAAGGTGAATAGTTGTTTCACAGAACTCATATTTCATTTAAAGTATGATTGTTACTTTCTGTCAGATTTTTCTTGTTTTTTTTTTTTTTATCGTTCTAGATTATTTTTTGAATACTTGGATATTGTGTGGCTTGATAAAAGCCATAATGATAGGGGTGCTGTAACATTAAACAGATTTCCACAAAACCTTAGAGTTCACAATACAGAAATGATCTTCCTTGACGTAAGGCTTTACTTCAGCTGTGTTTTTTGTGTATTATTTTCATTTTTTAACAGAACATGGTAGTCAAAGAGGTCAGGAGTCAGTCCGTCAGAGAATGACAATGTGGGTTTAAGGTCATGGGGTCTGCTTTTGGTGAAGTCCTGACCACAGATCTGGACTGTGAGGATGAGGGAAGCAAGGGAAATTGCCCAGTATTGGTGCACTAGCAGGCATTTAGCATGGAATTGTACTTTGCATTGTCTAAACTCTGCTTCCCCAGAAATCAGTGGGAGATTTCTGCAGCACAAACAGCTGCGTCAGTGCCCGCAGCCTGAGGATCCTTCTCTTCAGACTTGGCGGTGGCCGCTGGACTGAAAACATTCGTCCTGTTTATTTTTACCTCTTTTTTTAGCATGAGGCGGGAAAAAGCCCCACCAAACCCCGGGTGAACTCAGTAACGGGTGCTTTGACACCTTGTCAAACTTTATCTCTTAGGCTCTCACCCTGAAGACAATGCTGTCTTCCCAACTGCCCCAAACTATTTGCTACAGGCGTATGGTACTGTGCAAACGCAAACCGAG
Organism: Baryphthengus martii; assembly: GCA_013396935.1. NCBI lineage: Eukaryota > Metazoa > Chordata > Aves > Coraciiformes > Momotidae > Baryphthengus > Baryphthengus martii. Next base: position 271,735 of record VWZK01004151.1, read on the forward strand.
CTGAATGTTTGAAATTGAAAGGCAGATTGCATCATTGTGCTTTGTGTGTAACACACCCCAAAATGCTCAAGGATACCTCATGTGGGGATGGCGGTGTTAAAATATTCCATTTTGGAAAACTGTGCCAGCCGTGTTCAGCTGATCTCACGATAATCACTGCATTAAACTGGCAAGTTAAAGCCAAAATAATGCCTGGGGTTTCAGTTTTGTATTTAGCAGGAAGCTAATACAAATACTTTCTGATTTTTATTTTGCTAGTCTCTTCCAGTTCTGCAGGAATCGCCAGAGCACCCTGAAAAAGAAGTCCCTGGCTGTTTTATGTGTGAACTGCTTGTCCTCGAAAGGAATTGGTTTTGTACAAAATGAGCAGGCTGAACAGCCCACTGCTGTGTAGGCTTCAGATTTTATTTTGTCCTCATGAGTCCTGAGATTTTGAAAGAATTTGTGCTCTGCAGCTCTGTGAGGAGAAGGTGGTGTTTCTTGCTCCATTTCACTGAGAATTTTACTGGAAAGTGGGGACTGAACTTTTTCTGTCTGATTTATTACAGTGCTGCAGTTACAACTCTATTTGTCAGTGACAACGCATTTTTAATGGTATTTTTTTTAGTTTTATAATAAGGAGTTTAGGTCTCCAGACCTGAAAATAAAATGGTGAGCAATAACCTGCAAGAGACAAAATAAAGCAGGCAGTGCTGTTCTGTCAAGGTATGGCTGTGCTGGAACACCAGAAAGGTCAGCTTGGATGCCAAGAGGGAGCTACTGTCGTTAGCAGACCAGCTAAGATTGGCTTAGCAGCTAAATGTGTTGTAGCATGCCCTAGGAAGGCTTTATTATACAGAGGGTAATTTTTGTCCATGAAACTTCATGAGATAAGAGTCACTGAAGTCACAAGTGAGCAGCAAGAACAATGACCCCCATTGATCGTAACCCAGTGCAGGCGAGGGGGAAGCTCCTCTCCCAGGACTGTGCTCCTTCAGACACTTGGATGAGTTTTATCTTGATGTTGCTTCACTGAATGGCTCCTCTTGGTTTACACTGGTTTCGAGTGAGACTGGAAACAAGCTTTGCATGGTGTGCTCTTTGGAAGTACATTCTGAGAACTTACCCAGGACTATTTGAGCATCATGTAGGATCCTTGAATTTTTTAAAGGCAATTGTGATTTGCTCCTGCTGTAATCAGCTCCACAAGGCCTTTCAGTCACTTACCACAGCTTTACAGAGCCTGTAAATGCTGTTCCTTAATTGCTTCTGAGCAATAAAAGGAACTCTTACACTAGCCAGATCTTCTGAAAAAAACACTGTTAAATATTAAGCTGTCTCTTATGGTTTAAATGAGGCGGCCTTGTTTTGTAGGGAGCAAGAGCTGAGGACCGAACCAGTTGCAATCTGAATCTGATCAACTTGCTATGTGACTTGGGTCTTCATTCTTTCAGGGCATGTTATTTTCCTCTATAAAGGGAGGATTATATATCTAACCTATAAAGGGAGGATTATATATCTAACCTATAAAGGGAGGATTATATATCTAACACAATCTTCTTTTGTTTAGGAAGAGCTTCACATACAGAAGGTTGTTTTACATACATATTTAAGATGGTACCTCGATGAGCACGTGGCTCCTTGTCCTGCTTCCTGGAAAGCTTTGGTTTTACTCTGAAGCCAGTTATCACACTGATTCACTTCGCCAGAAAAATGAGATCTTTTTCCTTTCCTTACCAACCCTTGCTGAAGGAGGAGGAGAGGAATCAGGGCAATAAAACAATTTGCAGCGGTTTCCACCAGCTGCCTAGAGGAGGGAAGATCTTTTCAGTCTCTCAGTCCCCCCTCCTGGAAGTGGAGGAGTGGGAAGCACAGGGTAGTGTGCAGGCTGCATCCCCATGAAAGACCACTCTGAGCTCCTGCTGCTCTCCCCTCCCAGGCCTTTTACCTCCATGATGTGTTGTCTCTGTGGTAACAGACAGCAGGTATTAGAGCTGGAGGTGCTGGCAGAGGCGGCGGCTTAGATCAAACTGGTCTTGCTCAGAGCAGGGGTAACGCTGTAGATGTTTCTTCTGTTAGAGCAAGGGAGAAGAAATGAGGAGGGACCTACCGTGTGGTGCAGGAGGTAGTGCCTGTGCTTTGCTAAGACGGCAAAGGTAGTGAGGGCTCCTAAGCTCAGGCAGCTTTGCAGCCAGGCAGCTACTACCCTGTTTCAGGAAAGATAATGAACTCCCACCAGCTGGTGGTGCACCAGCCCAGTTCTGACCTGGGGGAATTCATCTTTCCTTGCCTGTGCTTTGCAGTGGCAGATGGAGGCATGGTTTGGTCCTGGACTGGGAGAACTGGGCTGCAGGGTGTTGGAAAATGAAGTGGGGAGTGGTAGAAGATGGCAGGTGAAGAAACAAGGAGACTTCCCTACAAGGTAAAGGAAGTTACATGGTGAGTGTTTTTTGGGGAAAGAACATCTGTGGTGAATAACAACCAAAATAGAAAAGAGAATGGAGGAAAAGAACTGAGGTGAGAGAGAAACAAACAGAAAATCCCCAAGTAGGGAAAAACATATAGGAGAGAGACCCGTCTGGAGAAAAGAGGAGACAATTTATTGGCAAACCAACATGCTATTGGTTTAACGTACTGAACCCCAGCTTCTAGCCCTACTCTTCCTGCTTCTCCAACTCAAGAGTTTCTTTCGGTCTCATTAATGAAGTAATTCAATACTGTGTGTGGAAAAGAGAGACAGCATTTTTACACCTATAGAAAGAGTGATGTCACGTGTTTTGGTTAGGATGGCGAGAGTTACAAAAATAGTCTGTATGAGTGTTTTTAAGTTGGAGGAGATGGTGAGATCACTGCTTGAGCTGAAACACAGACGTTCTGCTGAAGCAACTTCATGCATGAGAAGTGGCCTGTAGAAGTTGGGGTTTTTTTTCCATCCTTAAGGAAGCCAAACAAACCTGAAACAAAAATAACTTCTCCCACAGATTTTTTTTTTTTTATGGCAATCTTCAGGCAGGCCCCAACTGATGACTCTTACGACAGGAAACCTCAGTTTGCAAGTATTTTGAGAGTCACTAGGGTTCTCATTATCTTGAGTCTACAAGTGATGAGTGGTGTAGTGTGTAGTGGTAAACATGGAAGTACAGCAGGATTTACAAAAACAGCATAAATCAACTGGCATTGGCTTTTGGTGGCAGAGTTCCCGGTGGAGTTGCCCAGCAGAGGACGACAGGAGCTGTTACTAGTGCAGGACGATGCTCTACTGCAAGGAGGGGAGATAGGGCTACGTGAGTGAGAGAGAAGGGAAAAACAACATGAGGAGTTGCTAAATTGGCCAGAATTTGGAATCCTTACTTAACTGGGGCATAACATGGACCCAGTGATGAAGAAAATGTGCTGCTTTTCCTGGTGTTTTTTGATTTTATTTTTTTGTAATGTAGTTCTTTAGATTTCTTTTTCATGTTGCACTTCAGGTCTGGTATTTCTGGTTCTTTTCACTAGCCTTTTCTGTTTGCGCGTGCTGTACCAAGACTGGCCTCTCTTTCTTCTCCTGCCTGTACCTCCTCTGCAGTTTTCTTCCCTTCCTTGCTCAGTGCTACCCTTTTGTCCATCATCTTCTGATTGCCTAGCTAAGTATTTCTCTTTGCCATGTCCCTGTTGTTTCCACCTCGTTTGCTCTTTTTTTTTTTTATGTGGTTGCTCTCATATGCTTGTTGTGACTTTTTTTTTCCCCCCCTCTCATTTTCCTTTGCATTTCTTTGGTTTACCCCATTTGAGACTGTCCTGCAATTTAGGCCAGTGTCTGCTTTACCTTTTTCTTTGTCTTCCCTACAACTCTCCCCACTGTTCTCTTTCTCGTGATTCAGCACAATTCTTGCATCTCTCAGCTTGGTTGTCTATCTTGGGTTTAACCTTACTTGGTTTCAGCAGTACCTATCTCTGAAGCTTTGTTCCCTGCTTGATACAACTGGAACGGAATTTGCTACCTTCTATATTCTTAGAACTTTCTAGAGCTGTTCTTCAGCTTCCTCTTACTTGCAGAAAGCAATTCTAGTTTTATTCAGATGGATTAGAGATCTATCAAAGATTCCCGTTTTCTGCTACCTATATAATGATATTTTAGTTTCCAGTGAGAATCTTCAGCACCAAATTTATGACGCGACTCCAGTCACTATGCAGAATGGAGAGAATGAAATGGGTAACATTGCTAGTACATTAAAAAAAAGGTGGAAGTGTGTAGATGAGATTTTTTCTTCTATTCATTCACCATCCCTAAATCCTTTATCCAGTTGGCAAAATGAGAACTCCTTTATTATATGCTGCTGTTTAAAAATTAGTTGGGACAAGATAAGGTGATGAGTGGATGCCTCCGGGCTCTGATGAAAAGCTATATTTATTTTTTTAAAAAGTCTTCTCATTTAATGAAAAACAGGCACCAGGCTAGACTGAGCATGCCCTCAAGATATGCCAACATACACAAAACACAGAAAAATCTGTGAATCACGTTGCATAGATAGTTGCAGATACTGGCACTGCAGTTCTTCCTAGACACATGATGGTGATGTTTACAAGCTGTAGGCAAATTCAAACTTGGTTTAGAAATGAATGTGGTAAAGATTTTATTGTTGCAAGGTTTGCAATAAGCAATTGGTATCTTTGGTGTTTTGTGTTCATTTATCGGTAGCGTGTGTGCCCAAATAACTTTCTCTGTTTATAAACATTTACTTCAATGCCAAATGTTGGTATCAAGATAAGTGGATTTCTTAAATGCCGTTCTGCCAAGGTTTGTTGGACTTTGATTAATCCTGCAAATGCTGGTCAGCAATTCTGAGGTGTTGCTGTTGTGACAGTGAAGGGGCTGCACTCTGATGTGTGGTAAAGGTGCTGCAAAGTTTGGCATACGTGCAGAATATGTTTGCAGGGACGCTGAAACTATTTCATAGTTATCATTTCCCTCACCTGTACTCTGCCTGCTGTTCTGTTCTTGTTATCATTTATTTCAGTGTGCTAATTGGTTGCTGTTTTCCAAATAAAGCTGACAGAGAAATTGTTAATTCCTTTCCCACAAGTGTCCTGCTTGTCAGAGTTGAGAGAAGCTAGCAGAAATATTCCCAAAATAAAGCAAGTGTTTCCTTTAAGACCACATGTGGAACAGCCTTTCTCTCTCATTCTGCCACCGTGCTGGAGGCTGGTTTGGGCTAAGTCAGCAGGGAAGCTGTTAGCTCTGAAGATCTCAGATAGGAATATGACTTGTGGAACAGTTTGTCCTATTGAGGTGTCAGCACAGCAGCCGTGCTCTGCTGGTCCAGCAGTGGCGAGGGGCACAGCCGAGGGCTACGTGAAAGCCAAAATAACTAAATGTTCGCCGTCAGCGGGGCTGGTGGTGCTGAGCGCAGTCTGTGTAGGACCAGTAGGAATGGTGGCATCCATACTGTTTATGAACAGAAATGATACAGAACAAATGTGTTGTGGTTCATAAACAGTTACCACCATATTCTTTGAACATGATGATGAACACAATAGAGTTAAAATGTACATGAGTCTAAATGTGGTTTATTCTGTGGTATAAAGCTGCAAGAGAAAGTCCCCCGAGTTCTGTGTTCTCACGTCCCCGGGAATGATACAATTCCACAGTAAAAGGTCAGCCCTTACTGTAACATAAAAAACAAAATATGGAGACAGTTTCTCCAAACTGAAATGGGAGTATTTTTTGGAGAGGTCGCCTTGTAGTATTTGGAGTAGTTTCAGAGACAGAACAGTTCAGCTTGCTGAGACTGATCATAAATTCAAGAAATAATGGAGAAACCAATTGCCTTTATTGTTAGATTTCAAGCTCTTTCTACAGCTACCCTCTGCAGCCTGGATGAGGTGAGTGTGGAGAAGAACAGCCTTTGGGTTTTGTTGCAAAAGGGGGAGTACTGACATGTGTGTAGGGCTGAGTTACTAGTGAGGATTTGCTATTTGGCCACTTGTGCTCGTTAGCGTGCCTTTGGGAGGCAGGGAAGCTGAGGACATGACTTCTGTGAAATTCACTGAAATCCTTTAACTTAATATTTCATAACATTTCATTAACTTGTGGAGACAGAATCATATTTATAGTTTGTGTTGTGTATGCTGCCTATCTGTACTTGTAATGTTATAATACAGATGCTTGTGACTGCTCCGTGCTGAAGATGGAGTAGAAGATGGGGGATTATTCACTGTCCTCTCTGAACCTCTAATGGCGTGGAGAAAGTGGTACCGGTGTGTACATGGCAACTTGAGTGTGACTGGTCACCTGTATTTAAATGGACAGATCCATGAATATTTTGTTAGTCCATACCAGATTATTTCCAGGAAAACCTGGTGCACCACTGCTGACCTGACTCCTCGCTGTGCTCTGCTGACCGGTCACATAATGACATCTTGCTTGCTTGAAGCTGCTAAAATGCATTAGACACAGCTAGAAGATGTATGTAGTTATTCTTTCTGGACAGGTAGTTTTTGTAGTTGCTGTCATATTTTATGTAAATATTAAGAATGTTAGATTCTAAGCCGATCCAATGACTAACTTGTGAGCAACCTCAGGAAGTTTGAGTGACCCTGCTGTATTTTCCTTTGACATGAATGATTTCTGGGGATGTGAGTACCTTTGTGTTTGTGTTTTGGTTGGTTTTATTTGTTTGTCTGTTTGTTTGTTTTTTAATACTCTGAGGCAACTCTTTGGCCTGTATAAAACAAATTTACATTCTTTGGCTGTCACCTCGATGGTGCTTACTGTGTCAAGAACAAGACTCGGTGAAAACTTTCTCTTCAAGGATCAGGCTGCACATTTTGTCTTCACCCAAGAAGGTGGGAAAGTTTTATGAGTGGAAGAATAACAGCACAGATGTTAAATGAAGAGGTATAATATTGAACAGATACAGATATGTGTTTTGCTTCTGTTTTTCAAGGTTTAAGATGTTCTTTCAAATGGAGATCTCACTGGATGATGCTGTTTTACCTTGGCATATGTTAATAGCTGCCCTGAACCCACTTACACTCCTGTGCAAAAAGAGATTTAATGGTGCATAATCAACTTTTGCCAGATGCTTAACAGTGCAAAGCCTTTAACAATTTGTACAGGAAAGGTATAAACCAAAACATTTGGATTTTGGATACAACAATTCCATCTGACTTGATAAAAATTGACGCAAGAGCAGTTGGCATAAAATTTAGACTGTTCTGAACTAATACTGACCCAGTATTTCAAGTGAGTGTGTGCCAGAGAAGCACAGGAGGTCACACAGAGTAAACGCTGATGTTAAAAGCATTTCATTTGGGCCAAGGATTCTTTTGCTTTTTAGCTCACCAAAAGGCGTGGGATTTGGTAAAATAACAGTTTTTACTGCCACAACAGAGGAAGAGGTTTTTTTCACTGTGTGGGCTCTAGTACTTCAAGGATGGTGTTGAGTGTTTTGAGTGGGGTTCTGACAAACTGCAGCTGCTGGGGTGTGATTCCAGCTCTGCCGCTGATAGCGTAACCTCTCTGCCTCTGTGTGCACTACTCCAAACCCTGGGCTCTGGGCACTGACCGATGCTGCTAATGTCCTTCAAAGGCATCCCTCGAGCTGACTGTCACTGTCATACTGGGAAATGCTGCAAGTCTTGCAGAATGTGGTACTGTTGGTTGAGGGTTCCTCTGTGCTCAGACTTTGCTGTAGAAAGGGTGGATCTTTAACCCTTACCTTTCAAGTGAGCTTTAATAAAATGTGAATTTTCTGCATCCGTAACCAAATGTTTTATTGTCCTGGCAGCTGACCTGACAGTTAAGACTAAGATCACATTCTCTAGTTGGCACTTTTACTTTACTTCTTTTCATGCTAGAAGTGAAATTACCTAAAGGAGAAAGAAGAGGAAGTAAAAATGAGGAATTTATGGGGTAGTACCAGTTAAAATTCTTTCTTTCTTAATCTTGCTCTCATGATGGTCCAGGTACTGCAGTATCATGAGTGGGGGAGTATATTTATTCTATCCCAGCTTTGATTTCTTGCTTATTGGCATACTTCAGGAATGCTGGGAGTATTTTGACTTTCTTCCCTTTTGCTCAGTTCCATTCACAAGAATCTCACATTCCTGCAGTTATATTCATACTTCAAAGAAGCAACACTTCAAAGCGATGTCCTTATGGATACTGTAACACCAAACTTGCTCTTCCTTTAGCCTCAAATTTTGTCTTTTTGATTCTTAGAAATGTTCATCTCTGCTAATGAGAGATAGCTGTCAGGGCTTTTAAAGAAGTCCTCTGTTGAACCCTGCCTCCCTCCTCTCTTGCCATCTAAGTTACAACTTCTAAAAAGAGTTTATAAGCAGCGATGTGGTTTGGATCCTGAGAGCTAATGAAGGCCAGCAGCCTAGGAACTGCGCAGATCTGTTTTCTGTTACTGGATGGTTGTGCCTTTATTTCGATGGGCTACTGTAGTCATCCTTCCATACTGGATTTGGGCAGTTTTTCTCTCACCCAGTTTCTTGCAGTGAGATGTTCCAGTGCGTGTTGTCACCAGTCTGCTTGCACTCTGCCTTCTACTAAAGACCCGAGGAGTAGCTGGCCAGGTATTGCCAGAAGTGAGTTCAAGAAGAGCACAAGCAATTTAGCCAGGGCCCTTTCAGATGGTGTGTGGACACAGCTCAGTTGTTCTCGTTACCATCACAGGTATGCTGATGGTCATCTATTTTGAAGAAATGTACATACTTTATGGATAAGACCCCTCACTTAAAGGCAGGAAATAAACTACAAATGATTGTATCTGTGGCATACAGTTGTGTGCAAGCTTGGTAAGACAGTAACCTTGTTTATTTCTGGCTGTTCTGAGATGGAAGAAATGTTGTTTATTTGTAGCTCTTCCAAGAGATGTATAGCACTGGTGAAAACAAGGATGTTGTTGTGATGCTTTTGTGTGCAGTGGTGTCTGGGCAGCTTGGCCATGGGAAGAGGAGGTATGGGCAAAGGTTGGAACAATGTGCTACACTCTCTTGGTTTGGATGGATGGATGGACAGATGAAAAAGGTTGTTAATGAGAGAGCTTCAGGCTTGTCGTTATTTAGTACGTGCTTTTTGCTGGGAAAATTGGATGCTTCAGAGAAAATAATTGTGATTGGTGTGGTAGTAACTGTGAAAACACCAGAGTGGGAGGCTTTCAGAGGACAGTACAATATTGATGCCAAGCTGCGATAACAAAGGTCTACGTTAAGACTAGAGAAATGACTGTCTGTATCCCCATAGTGCAGCCTCTTCTTGCTGTGCTGTTAGCAGGGCCCAATTAGTATCAAATAACTAGTCTGTCAGAGTTGGGTGGGTTCATCAGACCTTTTTGTTCAAAATTACTGGCTTGTAGTTGTTTTGGCTGTTTCTAAGCTCGTTGCACTGGATGCAGTTGTCATCAAGATAATGCTGGATGCCATCACTGCGGCATATTTTTCTTGTGTGTGAAGTTTTTGGAGTTTATTTGTAGAGCATTTCAACATCAGCTCCTTAACAGACTTGTCTTCCCTTGTTTTTCACCCACAAGATGCACCCTTCTTGTCTTGCCCGCAGGCTCATGCTGCTGTGGAAGGCCAGTGCTGCGTACAGAGCTGGGTAGCCCGTGTGGGTAGCAAGCATTGCCTCTTTGCTCTGTGTCACCTCACCCCCAGCACCCTGTTTTCATACAGCAAAGAGCATTTTTTTGGCCTGTATTTGCATAAGCTGCCCCCGGATCCTGTTCTCTCTCAACATCTCTGTTACATTCTCATTCACTACTGGGTTTCTGCCAGCCAGGTTTATGCTTAATATTGGCAAGATGTAAATGCTGAATCAGTATTTGCACATTCTTTTATGCAGATTTCTTGTTGGTTTTATGTTTTGTTTTTTTTTTGTTTGTGCAAAATGGACAAGTAGCATTCCTAGTAATATGGACTTTTGCACAGGCACTTACATGTGCAGTCAAATTCACTGCTGCATTTGAAACCAAGCTGAGGAGGTTGGGAAGGGAATGAAACCCTTCCGAGCCAGTTATAGGAGATGGTAGACAGTGCTCTGTTATTTTGGAAACGTGAAGCGTGAAAACCTGAGATACATTTGTTAGCTTTACTTAAAATCGCTATCAACTTTTCTTTCTGAGCAACTGAATTGATTTCAGGATGGCAAAGGAAGGGGTGATAGGGCAGTGGGAAGGAATTATTTGCTCACATGCTCACATTTTATATTTTACTCAGCAGTGACTTTTTGCTAAGGAAAAAAAGGCAAGCAAGAAAGGTGGCAAATAAAAGAAAAAAAGTGGAATAAGGAGAAAGGTGGGAAAGTAACACAGTTATTCTTGTCAAGTTAAATTCAGTCTTTGTCAGAGGACTTTTGTGCTAGACACGGAGTTCCTCAAATGCTGGTTGTGTAAAAATGAACAAATTTTCACAGCGTTATGTAAGGCTGAATTTTTACCTGTTAGTTAGCTCTGACAAAGCCATTCTGTTTATGTATATGGTCAGAGAAATGATTTGCTATTTAAAATAACCATGTTCAATCTGCATAAAAGCAGGAGAAGTTTTATTGTTGTTAGAGCTCATAGAAGCCTTGATATGTTTACTAACAGGAAGAAATGTAACTCTGGTTTAAAGAAAAAATAGATGCAAGCCATATGTACTGTGCACGGAAGGAAGCATCTAAAATCTGGTTTGAGTAAAGAACTGTTCTGTGATCCCTTTGTAGAGCAGAAGGGGGAAGTGTTCTTTTTTTTTTTTTTTTTCCATTAACAATTCCCTTGCCCCAATTTTGCTCTGTGGTTGATTTTCTCTCCAGATTTGTTAGCTGTTAAGAGATGGCAACAGTGTTTTAAACCTTATTATTCCTCAGTGGTAAATACAGCCTCCACCAAGTTTGAAATGAAACATTTTGGCAATGCAAGTTAAAATTCAAAAGATGAAATCTAAATGTATACCGGCTAAGCACAAATGCTTGAGAATTTTTAATGGATTACTAAGGTTACCCTTTGCCTTATTTACAAACACCCACACTTAAAACAGTCCCACGATTTTGTCTCCTAACAGTGTGCTGTTTCAAAGCTGTCTTAAATCAAGTTCTGTGAGTAAAGAAATCCAGAGTAAAAACCCTCTAATTTGTACCTGTGTTTCTCTAACATGGAGATTGTCCTGGCTGCGTAAGAAGAAAGACAAGATGTGATTTAATTACTTCACAACTTTAATAACTCATCTGGGAACAATGACAATTGCACTGTACAGTTCAGCAATCTTCACTGGAGCCTGGACTTAAAAAACCATAATGTTCTCAACCAGGTAGGGTACATGTGCTTTCTCCTCTCTTTGTGTGATGAGGAGACTGGTGGTACCAGACAACCCCCAATGTAAGTGATGTTCCTCAGTCATTATTGGAGGTAATGGTGATGGAGGTACAGGGGAATATACAAAAGCTTGCAACCTTTTGCTGTCCAGGCAGACTACCCCAGCAGCAGTGGGAGAAGGCACGTTCAAATGGAAACTGGAAGGGAAGAGTGAATACTCTGACTGTTGCATTTGAGAGACTACTTTGTTAAAACATTAGTGATGCCAGTTAAACATGACAACAAAGTAAAAATTTTTTGAACTTCCCTTTGTGAAACTCGGCTGTGGCTGAGACCTGAGGCTAATGCTTAAATATAGGCTCTCCAGTAGACCTCTAAGAGACTCAGATTGTGCAACCTGAAAAACATTTTTGTGGTACTCTTGAAGGACCCATTCTGAGAGGCATCACTTTGTTCAGTTGTGTGTATATATCTGATAACAGACAGTTCCTGTTGTAGCGAGTTTGCAGTCCAAACAGTCAAAAGAGATACAAGCAGACCGGTGGAGAAAGACTCGGAGAAGTAACGGGCAGCACAACACTCAAGGAGATCTTGTTGTCTTGCATCTCCAGTCTTGTGTGCAGGCACAGACTAATACCAGTTGTTCGCTAGAACACACTTTCTTTCTAAAGGAATTCAGTTGCTAGAAACAGCCTAGATCAGTAAATCATGACTGCAGTTACTTTGTCCTATACTAAGTAACCATTGGTTTAGGCCTTGATTTTTCAGATGCCTAATTTGAGGAGACTCCGAAAATTTTTGGATGGTTCATTGATGCAAAGGTACTGAATGATGACGTTTACATCTTGGGCACCCAGCTGGCTATAGTGAGGTGGCTCTGAAGTGATACATCCGACCCAGAGAACGTTTTTGGGAATGGGGCAACCTCAGAAAATGCCTGTAAAGCTGGAAGTGTTTGGTGTTCTCCTTAAACTTCAGAAAAATACGGCAGTATTGATTTGGTTGTGTTACCTTACCTTTGTGATCATAGTTGATACCCCCTTATGACAAAACTATAGACTATATACTTGATTAAAATAAACAATTGAGATGAGAAGGCATATTAATCACTTGTGGGAGTGATACTGTTTGGTTGCTGTGTCAGTGTTGCTGTTCCAGTTTTTGGTACTGTTTGGCCTGGCTTCTTTAGCCAGTGAGGAGGTGATCTGGTCTATCCTAAGCAACTACATACATCACTGGGACTTCAGTTTTCCTGTGAAAGATTAGATGAATCGTTTGTAAGTGGTAATTATTCACTGCTCTTCAAATTCCCCTGCAATATTTGATTGCTGTAACAAAAATAGAGAATGAAATTTGTTAGCTTCCGTTGGCCGCTTATGTTATTGAAAGATTAAATCACACCAGGCAGTTGCAGAAGTAAATTGAAGCTTGGATGCACGTATTATTATTACTGGATGGTGAAACTATACTTTCGACAGAAAACTATGAAAAAACACTTTGCATTCTCCCTATGACTAGAAGTTGGGAAGTGGATTCACCTTACCTACCTTTATCTTTCTGAAAGGTAGATGTCCAGCTGGTGTTAATCATCCAGGTGATCTATAGTCAGTGGTGTACATCCAAAGGATGAATCCTTCCATTATGAGACAGGCTGAATCACCATCTGGAGGTGTCTTTTATCAGCTAATGACAGAAGGAGCCTAGACAACTAGATTACATCAGAATTAGGTGAGATGGATCATGCTTTACTGCTCTGATTGTATGAGCTTTCTCAGCTTCCACAAACTTAACTGCAACCGTGAGAATTGCAGAAATAATTAATCCTCAGGTATTATTTTCCTTCTTCCTGCAAAGCATGTGAGTGGACCTTTGGTCTGTGTATTTTATGTCACAGTTACACCCAGAACTCTCATTATTTGGGGCAAGTCAACACAATAATATATGGTGATTTTCTTTGTATGTGTCTTGCAGCTGATTTTCAAAATGACGAGCACTTGTGCACGCTGACAAGTGCAGCCGTAGGTAATTCTTGAAAACATAAACTATATAAAGAAGATCCGATGCTGAATACTTTGAAAACTTGTGTTCCCAGACTGTTTAGCCTGGGTGCCTACAACTAGGGACACTAAATGGGTAGTCTCTCCAGGTAGTGGATAATACCATCTCTTCACCTCGCAGAACTGCTCTAAAGTATGTTTTGTTAATATTAATGAAGCAGTCAGATATTAGTGTGATGAGCACCAGAGAAAGCCCAGGAGGAAATTAATAATTCTATCTAGAGAGCTGGGCTTCAATGAAGCACAGCACAGGGAGCAGGGAGGCCACACGTTGAACTCGAGAGGAAAACCAGATAGTGACAAGCTGCTTATTAAACACACACTGTCCATCCTGTGCGCTGGATGAAGCTGAGGTCCTGCAAAACATAAATGGGATGTTAATTTCTATACATCTTGAAGCAAATGGTACTTACATGTGTCAAGTCATAACTGATAGTGCACCAACAACCTTAATTTTGCCATCTCTCTTTTGCAGCCTTGATGTTACATTCAAATTATCCTCTTTCTTGTATTATTTATGTTCTAATAGCTCCGTGTGTGCATAAATGTGTAATGCTTCATAAACAGTATAGGATAGCTTTGTTTTACGCTTGCAGCAAAAAACTACTCTCGAGTACTTACAAGCAAGATGTTACAGTTTGGGAAGTGGGAGGATAAATGAGCGATTGCCTGCTACAGAGTAGGTGGTTGCAATTGTGTAATGGACTTTCTTGACTGATGCTCCTCAGATGAGTAGCTGCAGGACAGAGTCCTAGGTGATTAAACAGTGTTACTCGATTTTTTTTTTTTTTTTTTTTTTTTTTTTTTTTTTTTTTTCTCTTTCCCTCTTTTAAGGCATATTGTTGACACTCTTTGTTCTATTGCCTAATGGTTTAGAACCCTGCTCCTGTTCCATTAAATTTTAATTACTGACTCCTCCTCAGTAATGAGACAACTTGCTGGGCCATACGTATTTTATAGGTTTAGGATGCAGATTGTTCCCAGCTTCCTTTGGCCCTGCTTCTGCTGTTGTTTCTGCTTGTAACTTCCACTGAAGTGAACAGTGATCTTGTCTTACGGAGAAGCTGACGAGAAAGACCTTTTGCCAGCTTCTGATGTACAAGGTTGACGTTTCTACAACCATGCTCCTATTCTGTGAAGATGACTATGATCACTCCTGGGCTACACTTTTAATCACTAGCCTTCATTAAACCTGTGCGTGCATGGTTTTCCTAATTTCCAGTTTGTGACAGTTTTTATGATCAGCCTGGCAAAACAGACTCTATAGTCGGTCTCCATTTTCATATCTGCATAGAGTTCTGTGAGTGGCAGACAAGCCCGTTGGGTACATGAAAGCATTCCTGTGTATTCTCTTCATCAGTGGTTGACAGGAAGTGTGGAAGACAGCTGCCTGGTCCTCAGAAGAATGCTCAACAACTTGCAAACACTATGGACATCTTAATGATCCAGACCCTGCTGTAGTTCACAGAACCGCGTGTGAATCTGTTGCCATCTGGTGCTGTAAATTGTAAGATTTATCATGAAACTTGCTCTGAGTCACATCCCTAATCAGCAGCTCTGCTGGAAACATAAAACTGCTTGGAGTAGGAATGGACCTTACTGGGAATTTCCTCCAAGGCATGGCTTTCTGTCTTGATTTTCTTGTGTCTAATGAGATGCTGCCTCTGATCGAAGATTTCTCTCCTGGTGGGACGCTTATTGCACCTTGCTACTTAACTACTTTCTTGTATGATAAAGAGAAATCACTCTGCAACCTTGGCGTTGGAGAGGCTGGTAATAGAACATCTCCTCCACGTGACTGCTGTTTTGGTAGAGATCTAGTGTAGAAACTCCCACCTCAGACAAAAATGGCTTAATGCGCTCAGTGGGTTTGAAAGCTGTGGAGAGTAGACTCCAAACTCCTTTCTGCCTTCCCTCAGTAGTTACTATTTGTCCGTGTTTCTTTCAGAAGGGAGGAGAAAGAAGGATGTGACATGGGAGCAGAGCAGTCCCTCTGAGTACAATTCTGTACTTCAGTATGTTGCTCAGTGTTTTACTACATGCTTACAACATGCATCCTATTAATATAAAACATTAATAGGGTACTAAAAATGCTAGGAATCCAGACTTGAGTGTCTCTTCGCCCTTCCCCCGTTCTTCCTATTTACCCTGAAGCTTGTAACTTGGGGTGCATAAGCTACTGCAGTTGAAACCCTAATGTGTTGTCCTGCCTAAAGCTGTATGATGCTCTATGAGGCAAAGTGTTTAGAGAGTCTTGTGTGGACTTCAGTATGAACCAAGTTGGTATGTTAAAGCATAAGGGCAAGTTAAAAATCAGTGGTGTTCAGCCACCTACCTGCATGTTTTGCACTGCCTTTTCTGCAGGAGGCATGTTAGCGGGGGTGCCTTAGCCAGCCTTTGGTAAGGTCAGGCCTTTAAATTCTGGCCCAGACAAATAGACATCCAACTTACGAAGGTGGCATTGGACCTGCCTTGTAGAGCAAGGGGGAGTGTGTGTGAATCCAGGAGTTTGTGGGAAACGGTGAAGGTTAGGAGTGAATAAACATTCTTTCTCGCATAACTTTTCCAATGAGAGAATTTGAAGCTCTTCTGGGATATGCAGACCCAGACATAGGAGTGAGTGGTGGCATGTGTGACGTATGTTTATTGGCATCTGTTTACATAATTTCTTTATACACTTGTCTATTCTTTCTTTCCCCACTTAAAAATGACTGT
This sequence comes from Baryphthengus martii, assembly GCA_013396935.1. NCBI lineage: Eukaryota > Metazoa > Chordata > Aves > Coraciiformes > Momotidae > Baryphthengus > Baryphthengus martii. Next base: position 287,771 of record VWZK01004151.1, read on the forward strand.
ATAACTCAAGTTATGTAAACCAAAGGGTAGCGGTGTGATACAGGCCATGGTCTGCCCCCTTGCAAACCAATTGCTCTGGATAATAAAATTTTTAAAATGTACGAAAGGAAAAGAAACAAATAAAAGGCTTCATATGTTCAGAAATGTGGACAGATGAATTGTGAAGAAGCCAAGAAGTGAATTTGGATTTTTGCTGCTTGTTTGATTGGCAGCCAGTTATAAAAGCATACAGCGATAGCGTGCTTTGAAAAGTCGGTGAGCAAATGCAGGCCACGGTGGAGAGCTCAGTTCAGCTGTTTCTGAAATTACATAGACACCCCTGATTTGTGCCAGTTAGATTGCTGGTTCAAGGCTTTGGTTAATATCAAAAGTGGTGCATGTGCTTTGATGTTAACACTCTTTAATGTCCAAGTTTACATCTTTGTTTCCATGATTTTTGAAGATAAGACCCGAAGGAGAGGGAAGTATGTAGTTCAGTGCAGCTGACAGTGGTAACCTTACTGCTCTGGAAAAGGTGTTTTTTTCTAGTCTTTAGAAAGGAGTTGCAACAAGCAAGCCCAATATGTATTCTGGTGTGTGAAGGCTGTGAGATGTCAGTCTTTCTGCCATGAAAACCCAGCATTTTCTAATGGGAATTTCTTCTTTACAGCTAGCTGGTTTTGATGTTACAATTCTGGTGCATCTAAAAAGACTAATTGAATTTTATAGGACAAATGTGTTAAATCTCATATCTTCTGCAAGGAGGGCATGTTAATAAAACAAACGGTTGTGGCGCAGTGAACAATGTTGTCATGAGTGACTGTAGAAGCACCTTCAGGTATTTGGGCTACAGGTTATCTGCTATTTTTCAGATTTACAAGATTTGTGATAATACTGATAGAAACAATGAGATTAGCATAAAGCTGTTCTTAAATTGAACGATTTGGCAGTACGATATGAGAGAGATCTGTATTACAGTTCCAAAAGACTGTAGTTTCTTTATAAAGGAAGCAAATGAATTCTTGTTGGTGCTGACAAGATGGACCTTCTGTCCTGCACTGGTTAAGACAGAGTGTGGCCAATATTTGGGAAATAAACTTCAAATATTTAGTAATCTGTAGAGGACACTGGTAAATCAAGTTCACTGCTATTACTCAGTTTTTCCAGAAAGCTAATTAAAAGCCATCATGCGGAATTTAAGGTAGTTCAGATATGAAGAGTGGGAAGCAGTGTGTTTCAGGTGAGGTTTCTCTGCTAATGATCTAATAGGCAGAGGAGAGCTGGGTGAGGTAGACATCGTGAATTTGGGGCAATAACACTTCAAAGGTTGATTTGTTTTCTTCTGATTTTTTTTTTTTTTCCTTCCCTGCAGAGGGATGTGATAAATAGCTGTTAGTCAATAGTTATGTATTTGTGGACAAGTTGTGCAAGTTGTGGACAACGATTTTACATAATAGAAATGGGAGGCACGCTGCATTTTGCAGAATTGGAACATTTAATATACAGGGTGATTCATAGGGCGGTCTTGGGCTGGCTGTTCAACATATTCTGCCTTCAGAGCTGAATGTTTCTATATGTAAAGCAAATGGACCTTGAATCCTTCCATCATTACTGTGCTTATTTACTATATAAAAGTACTTTTTCTCTTATGAAATCAGTTATCAGCATTTTATCCTTTTAGTGAGTGAGGAAGACAAAGTTGAGAAGGGAAGTGGCTCATAGAAGACCAAGGTGAGGTTTGAGAAGCAGAAAGATCTTCAAGTCCAGAGTCCACTGTGAATTCTGCCATAACAATTTTACTTGTGCAGGAACTTGGAGGTTCAGTCCCTCATGACAGATGCGTGTGTGAAATGGTTGCGGCAGTTGCGTTTTTCCTTTAAAAAATGTTTTGGTTCTTTTTCATTGTTCTTCAAAAGGAAGCACTGTTTCTGACATCGGTCTTTTCTTTTTGCCTCACTTTTATTGAATGTAATAGGGCCGCACGTTTTTATCGCAAAAAAACTAGTAACAGAATTGGAGGAAAATGGGGTTTAGATTTGATTCTCCCATGATGGGGAAAAAGTCTGCGGCGCACTTAAAAATAGTTAAATTCTTAGCGGTACATTTACCAGGTAGTCCTACTTTGTTGTTATTTTGAAATTGTCTCCTTTCAGTAAGATTTGATAATTCTCTTTTGTTGTTGGAACACTTTCTGCATTGGAATGGATCCTTCTTTACTGGCTAAAGTTTTGCATTCTTTCTCAGTGCACAGACGTGATTATACTCCTGGGCAGTGTGCAGTGTTGTTTTTTTTATTTTTTATTTTATTTTTTTTTTAATTTTGCTTGTTTGTGTATAGTCAAGTGACCTTCACAGGTGATTCCCTTTTCTTTCCCCAACCTCTTTCCCATACAAATCACACTTATTTAACTTCTTGCAGGGATGAAACTTAGTTTGTTTTTCTCTGAAATGAATGTTGCCTGAAAATCCAAGTGGTCAAAAATAGTAAGGAAAAGATAATAAGGAAACATTGAAATTGCCAGATTGTGCATGGACGAAGCCACCAAAACATGATTAACAAGTTAAGAATGTTCTTTCTGAGCTGCCGTGGCTAGTATAGTAGGAAAAGAGGGTGCTGCTTTAATAAAATCGCTCTGACATTTTGTTTCTGAACACGAGTGTTTTTCTAACTTGGCATCTTTCTGTTCTCTGGTGTCCGTTTCGTAACGATAAATGGAAATACATAATATTGCTTAAGACAGTTTTAAGCACTTAAGTACCTGCATGTGGTTGGATTTTTAAAAAGCTTGTGGCAATCTTCCAGTAGCTTTTAAAATCTGTTACACAGCATTAAGCTTTGAGAGACAAATGAAGTAGTCATAAAAAGAGAAGTCTTGAAACCAGTTTTGCTCATCTGTAGAACTCAACAGGAAAATGTTAACCATTAGCTAATTAATTAATCCATAAACTGATCTGGTTGACATACAGTTCCTCTTGCTGTGGAGTTGTACTGAGAAGCTGGAAAAAGATGGTGTGCCTCAGACTTTCTTGCCTTTTCTCTATTGTAGCATGTAAGGATGGTAGTCCGGCCAGGGGCTGGACCTGCTGTCCTGGGGAGAAGATCCCAGAGGCTAGTGAGCTGTAGTCAGTTATCTTAATTCTCCAACTCCATGTGTCACAAACCATCTCTCTGAAGCTTTTACAAGTATTCCTTCCTGTAGGTGAGAGGAGTGGGCATCATGATATGGAGAATTCGCTCCTTCCTTTTCTTTCAGGCTCTGTGCTCTCCATCCCTCTTTGCCCACTCACATGCACGCATCCTTGGACGCAGGGATGCTTCCTTGTGGCTGGCAGTACTAGTTTTGATGACTGGAATGTGCAAATAGGAATTATGTGAAGTAGGGTGGCAGTGCAGATTGGCCACAGCTCATGCATCCTCCTTAGTGGAGAATACTGAGAAAAACATAAGCAGAAGGAGGGAAGACAGCCTGTGAACTTAAACACTCCCTGCATCTACTTTATAGGTAAACAGATGGCATCAGGTTTAGGGTTCTCAGAATACCAAATTCTTGGGAGAAAAGTTGTGTTGGTAAAAGAAATATTTGACAATATCTAGATTAGTAGCTCTACAGTTAACTAATGTGCTAATGTCCAGAAAAGCATTCAAAGCATCCAATCATTTGGTGTGCAGGACTCAAGTTTTCTAGGGAGGATTTTTTTCTTTGCTTGAAACCCCGCGTCCTTTGCTGTCAGTCTTGCATTAGTTTTGCAGCGTTCTTCTCTTATTTAGACTACTGGTGAGGAATGTGAAAAGTCTTATTTCTGTGTTGAGGTATCCAGCATGCCTGTGTGGACACTTAGGCACAGGCATCTACGTGTCATGCAGAGCCTTATCCGCAGTCGGTTGGATTTTCTGGACTGTAAGGTGGAGCTGAATTTATGGCCACACATGTGTATATAGAAATACGTACACATCTGCACACCAAGATATGCATATGGCATTCAAATTTTGCCCCGAGATCTTGATGAAATCACTGTTCACAAGTGTGGTTGCAGGGCAGAGTAACCCATAACATATTTCTGAACAACTGGTACGCTTTGGGGGCCAGAAGTACAGCAAACGCTGACTCTTTACTGCAACTGTGTGAAAGGATGCAGCAATAAATAAATTTCACAATAAAATAGGTGCTGTCTGCCATCTAAACTGAAGGGTTGCCATGGCTCTGGGTTGTCGCAAACCACTTAGCGGTTGGCTAATGATTGCGTTTAGTAGTTTGAACCTACCAAAGGAAAAAGTGAGAAGAAATACCAACTCTGTTTGTTTGCAACACTAATTAAAGTAACTTTAATTTTTTTTTCTTTTTTTTATTCTGTCAAGGCCAAGGTGTCTGCGCTGTAGATGTTACAGAGGGAGATGATGCACCAAAGGGTTTATAACTCCTGTTTCACTCTTCTGTGGTTTCTAAGCATGGCTAATCAAGTTTATATCAGGCTACAAACAGCTTTACAAAACAGCTTTAAGGCCCGGTGTTGCTGCTGGCTTGGTAGAAAGTGACAGTACCACAGATTGTGTCCCCCAGTGTCTGAGTGAAATGAGACAGTTACCCTCAGACAGGCATAAATGCTCTATTAGATGGTTGAGAAATACATTTTTTTCCCCCCCTTAAGCCCTCCTGGGAATTTATTGTAGCGCCTTTGATGTAACTAATTAGCCCGCTCAAAGTAAGCAGTGACTAACAGTCTAATAACTGGCTAATGGAAGGAACTTCATAACGTTTTCAAATCAGGATCCTTTTGAGTGTTTTGCAAGAGGCTAAGGAGCTTTTCTCTTCTGAGCAATAGTTGCCAATAGTCAGATTCTAATGTCCGTAGTCTTTCTCTAAGTTATATTTGAGTCTCCTGGCTCTTTGAAGAGGCTCGGTGCTGGAGAAGAGCAATAATCCTGGACATATTCTGCAAGTGCAAAGCTTGAGTTTTAGCCTTGAGCAGCGGACTTGCAGAATATGTTCTAGTTTGCTGGAGCTGTTGCACAGTGACTTGTAGTCTTTGCTGAATTTTGTAAGATGGACTGCTTTTTAAAAGGGGAAATGAAAAAGTAAGATAGTTTTTACATGAAAGTTGTCTTTTTTTTGGGTGTGTGCAAGTTCCCAGTCCTCAAGTAGCAAAATCAAGAAAAAATTTACTATACCAGGAAATGGAGATACTTTAGTCTACCTTCTAGTTCTGCAAATTTAAAAGGAGAAATCACACGCTACATGTTAATTTTGCCAATTAATTCTACCTTCAAATGTCTTCTGCATTAAGGCTTTCTTTTTTTTTTTTTTAACTCTTGTCCACTGAAACTACAAAGCACTTTTAGTACGAAGAGTCCCTTTTTCATCAAGCTAATGATACAGCATTTCCAGATGCTAACAAACATCTCCAGTACATTCTCAAGGCGCACAGACCATTCACACCCGACGGCTGGAGCATTTCTGTTGATGGACATGAATCTCTCTTGCTCTACTTGCACGAGTAGTTTCACTGAATCACCAGGAGTACAATGTGAGTAAAGCAAGAAGGATTTGGGCCTTATAAGCCCCATGAAGGTGAACTGACAAGCTCGCCACCTGCTCCGTACCTGGCTGCGGGATTTAGTGTTTCTCCTGGAGCAGTCAATGTCGTCATCAACACCTCGAGCAGAGCAGAGCGCTGGGGGCTGCTCTCGCCTGCGGTGTTGAGTGTCACGGCAATAACCCACTGTCTGCCATGGGAGAAACACGTGGCCCTGAACTTGGAGTCGGAGAAAATGGCTTTCAGCTGTTTTGATTTAAAGTGTTTGTTTTTGTTATTGTAAAGCCTGTATGGAAAGACGCTGGGAGGGGGCTCGTTCAGAAGTGAGGCTCCCGCTTCTTTGGAGCCTGACCTTGCGAGTTGCTGAGAATTAGAGCCTCCAGTAGCCTCTGAGACTCGCAGCCCCGCGGGCTGGGGCTGGGCACTGCAGAGGCTCAGGCTCCACGTACCGGCAACTCGTTCGCTCAGCTGGGCAGCTCTGGGTGAACTTGGCCGACGGGATACAGCAGTAATCTGGTTCGCAGCAAGCAGCTTCTGTGGCTTGGTCCAAAGGCACTGAAGTGAGTGGGATGGCTCGAGTGTCAGGTCAGTAACTTCTGGCATATACCCAAATGTTACTCCTTTTTTTGTGGTTTTTTTTTTTTTTTTTATTTTTTATTTTTCCCCCCCATGTCTTGTATGATCAGCACCATGTAGGATCAGTTGCAAGGTAGCCAAGCCCTGCCTCCTGCCCTGCTTGGTGAGGACTCTTTCTCACCTGGGTGAAAGAGCCTGAGGACTGACAGGGAGATTTCCACAGCAGCTTTCTGTGCTTTGGTGTGTAGGTAGCTGTGTCAGCAGCTAACTCTTGTGTTGCCTAAGGGTTGTTGTGGTTTGGTTTTTTTTAGCTTAAATGAGATTTTTACCAGCTTCCTGTGGATGCGGACTCCTAGTCAAGTCCAGTAGATGTTTGCTTGGATGAAACTCAAAAGGTGGTTTTATTTTACAAAGTTTCATGTACGTCTGTTTAACTTAACCACTTGGTTTTAGTTGGGAGGAGTTGAGGAGGCACCAAGCGGTGCAAATTCCTCAGCTTAATCGAGAAATCGAGATAAGGACATCACTACTAACAGGGCTTTCTCTGATCTAAGTATATGAAGAAGTTTACCTGAATTTTAAGCTGCTTCGTACCGTTAGTAGGTTCCCCAGCAGTCTTGGGGAAGAGTTCCGTGCACAACTGGAAAATACCATGAGCCATGTTCTGCTGTTAGCAGTGCATCACTGACTTGGTGGTGGAGCGGTGTGAGCTCTGTACTGGCCCAGTCGTGTCTCCTCCAGGTCAGTGGGAGCTCTGCCATTGACCCACAGGAGCATAGATCAGGCTCTATTTCAAAAATCATAGTAACTCTGTTGATGTTCTGTGTTCTGACTTCCTCTGTACTTTCCAAAAAAGGACTAAGTTATGTTGTGCTGTAGGTGCAGTAAAAATGAACGTACGTCTCATTTGTGGAAAATAATGGGGGGTGGAGTATTATGTAGATATTGTTGGGATTGGGTCTGCTTTCAGCCTCAGTGATAAATCCTTTTCCTTCTAGTGAAAGTTAAAGGTGACAAACAAAAGTATAACAGGTTTCTTAAAACAAATGAAAAAAAACAGAGAAAAGAGCTGTGTATACATATTCTAAAGGTCACAAATCAGTTCCTGGAAAATACTATACGTATGGTAATGCGAAAATAACTAAGCTGAAAATCCATTACAAATGGGAATACAAATCTATACATTTTCAGTGGTAAGCTCAGATAATGTATGCTATTTATAAGCACACAAGTCTTGTATAAGGTATGCTTAAGCATTGCAAATAACGTTGAGTACCATACTTGTTATCTAACAGATTTTGTAGCCTCTCTTATGGTTGGAGTCTATTTTTAAAACCAATTATGCGCATTGTGCTTCATATCTGTGTTAGTGTTTCCAGAGCGCGTACCTCATGTGCAGTTGCTGCAAATGCAAGAAAATAACAAGCTTGGGACCAAGAGTACCCAATTTAAACTCCTGTACCCACCCAACCCAAAACTTTGGTCACTACACACACTGTTTGTAAAGGCAGGCACAGTGCTACAGATGTGTTTCCTCCCGCTTTTCTCTTAAGGTGTCCAGAGAGTAGTGATCAGTGTGTGTAGGCAAGAAGGTGCAGCTACACGTCCTAATGAGCTTGGTGGTTGCCCTGTTGCATTGTTTCAAGGAAGAAAACACCAAGTTCCAAAAACTTAGACCTTCTTAAACATGAGGAAATTGCTTTCTTACTTAGGTATCTGTTCTATTAAGAATCTAAGCAGTCGATGTTTTTTACATTCCACCTCCCCATACACTTCCTTCTGGCTCTCAACGACGTAAAATGCTACTTTTCTGGGAAAGACTGATATTCTGACTTCAGTTTTGTAATTTAATGATGGAGAGTTTCCTTAGTAAACCAAATTTAGAGTACTAGAATGCTTATCTTATATCCAGACCTTGAACATAAAAGGCATTTTATACCAGCAATTGTTCATTTAATGAGCAATTGCAGAGTGCAGGACGGTTAAGGGATTGAGCTATATGCACCATTATTGCAAGAAGTATTCTGAAATACCAGAAATAGGACGTAAGCTCTGATCAGGGGGACTGTGAGCACAATTACCTTCTTTTCAAATCCTTCTGTGACACTGCGGGAGGAAAAAGGACTTTGAAACTTGAAAGGAAAGAGCTTGCTTTCAACCTCAAAAGCTAGGAGGAAAGGGCTCTGAAATTTGCTCAGTATTCCCAATTCACCATTAGCCTGTTTCTTCCTTTAGCCTCAAGGCATTCTCCGCTTTTTGAAAAGATGTTAAGAAATTCAGTCACAATAGAGAGCCTAGTTTTGAACATGTTTCACTCGGTCCATTGAGGTCTGGTCTTCAGCCTTTGTGTGGGGTGAATTGAGCTGAGCAGCAAGCTGGTTGGGGAGAGGTGAATGAGCAGTCTCTGTGCAGTCACAAATTCTGGCAAAGAAAAGATTACCCCTTCCTTTATTTTACAATATGCATTCCTGTACAATCCTGCTAGTGGCAATATGCGGAGCCGAGCTTGTGCTTAGGTCAATATGGAGCACTTGGTTTATAGCAACTCTTGTTAAGTTTGTCTTGTAATTGAAGCTGCTGTTGACCTTGCTTGGAGACCATTTGTAAAACCGTTTATTTAGCATAAACTGAAATAATAAACCCTCCTTCTCTTAGGCCAATTGTGATAGGGTGACATTAGTTTGATTTAATGATTAGCCGCCTGACCCCTCAGCTAGAGAGAGCTGCTTGAATAGGGAGAGTTCACTAGGAAGCACACAGGAAGAATACTAATGAGCTTGTTAAATTTAGCATGGCACCAACCACTTTTAATTCCTCTAATGGGAGAAGCACTGCCACTGAGAGAGAGGGAGGGAGACGGGGAGAGGGGGGAAAAAGGGAGAGAGAGGAAAAGAGAGGGAGGAATGCCCATGTCCCGGTAGCCAGAGAATTTTGGTCAAGAGAAGAGCTTGGAGGGAGCGTCAGCCAGGGTCTCTTGGACTGAGTTGTAAGTACCTTATCTTTTCTCTTACCCAGCCGAAGCGCGTCGGCAGATCGCTCGTGAGATGGGAACGCTCTCGGCAAGTTGCGTGTGGAAATGCGGCGATGGAACTTAATACATAAACAGATTTAACTGGGCTGGTGTTGTCTTGTTTAAACGAGGATCTCTCTGAAGTGTGTAGAGGCTCGTTTTTAGCGTGCTGTATCAATAGATTTCAACTTTTTGTTTTCAGTTCCTGAGTTTAAGAGGTTTAAAGTAAAAAAAAAAAAAAAAAAAAGCTCCTACTTTTGTCTTAGTCTACAAAAAAAAAGAAGAGTTCAACAGGGAAAGAAAGTTTTAATGGATTTTTGCATTAGGTTTTGATTTGTCCTGGTTTTTAATTTTCTGGGTAAATTAGCTGAGCAATTAAAAGTGTGTTTTTTCAGGCATGCTGTCCAATGTGAGTTTTTTGAAAAAGCTTGTTGTTTAAATGAGGTGCTCCTTGGTACTCAGCACTCCTAATAAAAACTGCTTTGGATCAGAATAACAGGACTAAACCGGTGTTTCTCGGTGGATGGGAGAATCTTGCATTAATGTGGTAGTTCCAGGCTGGGAACACGTGTCTCTGGCCACTGGCTTGTGAAGACATAGTAGGGTATAGATGAAGAAAGAGAAGCTTATGCAGATTACTCTTGGGGCCTGATTACTTTTTTCTTTTTTTTTTTTCATTTAATCCCTCTCTCTCACACCCGCAAAAGGTGGGATGAACTGTGCTGGAGTCAGTGGAGTCCCACCAGCGGGAAGCAGGAGGAGATAAGGGAGGATCAGTCCCTTTCACTCTGGCGTTTGTCTCTCTGCAAGATTTTAGTAAATCGGATGTTTCCTTTGACCCTAAAGCTGCCCACCTCTAAAACGTGAACGGAGCAGTAACGGTTGTCGTGCGTTTGGCTGTAAACCCCTTTGGCAGGCGCTGCCGGAGAAGGGGGCTGTTTGCTGACAGTTTTGCTATAGAGCCCCACTTGTTGCCATGGCGGGCAGCATGTTTCTGTCAGCAATTTGGCCTTGCCCACGCTCGCTCTTAAAACTTTCTCGAACGGTTCAGCTGCAACAGAACAAGATGAGACAACCTTCGCCTTTTGGCGCACCGGAGCGGCTCGGCTGCCGTTGTGAGAGCTGGGAGCGTTGCTGCACGAGTTGTTTCCCGCTCGGCACCCGGGGAGCTGCTGCGAACCGCTCGCCGGTTCCCGTCCGGGAGCGCGGGTGCTGTCAAGGTTCTCAGCTGCCCCTATCAAAAGCAGCTCAGTGGTGCGGAGCATTTAGCGAGATGTTTGCCTGTTGAATATGCCTCACTGTAAAAATTCTATCGTGTTTACATAAAGGGGATTTTTACATGGCAGACAACTTACAGAAATGTTTGACTTCTAACGGCACACAGCAGTAATTTCATAATGGGGAGAGAGATGGTTGTTGCAGAAGGAAAAATACTACTTTTTTGTTTCTTACTTTTTTTTTCTTGAGGCACCAAAAGAAAAGGAAAGCTTAATAAAACAAAACACGTTTTGACTTTAGTTTCAAAGTTACTGAAATTAGGTTTAGGATTTCATTCGGCAATTTGGAAAATCAGCTTGTTCCCTAGCAGTCACTAGTACCTTGATTCATGACACATGCGTGTTTTGAGAAGGAAAGAATAAAAGTGGAGCCTGCAGACAGATGGCAGCTTCTTGTTGTATCCCAGGATAGCAGTTTTAACAAATATTATCTTTATATGGAAGAATAAAAGAACTGAAACTCTATCTGATCCTCGGATTGATTATACAGTCGCACAAATCACTCCCGCTCGCTGCTTTCCATACTGTGGTAGCACAGGTTAGCTTGCTCTGCTTAAGGGTCTGTCAGGATTTCAAATGGAGTATAATCCCCTATTTTTACAAGAGTTTACATCTCATGAGTGAAAGTTCACTCTAGGTTGAAGACTCCAGCTAGAGAGAAACGTGATGGAAAATATGACTTTGAGGTGATTAATTTTTTATTTATTTTTTTTTTAGTTATACAAGCAGCTTTCTAAAAACCTCATATAAGTTTTAAAGTTTTAGACTCCCTTTTGCAGTGCTTTAACTAAAACCAGCTTTAGTGTAAAAAGTTGAAACCTTAAACCCTGCTAATCCAGAGCAGAGACTGGTGCCTGTGCATATTAATAAAAAGTAGAAAAGGGCAAAGGGTTTAAACTCTGCAGTGTTGTTGTCCGTTTCCATTAACTCTTTCTCCTCAGACCCAACCCTGGAAATGCTCCGTATGGAGAATTACTACTGGCTGTAAAAAGAATTCAGTCCCTGGAAGATGCTGATAAGTCAGCAGACCCTGGTCACAGTAATACTTGGAGATAGAAAAATAATTAAGCGCTCAATAGGCTACGCTGCTGGGTTTTCTTCTTGTTGCTACTTGGGAGCAGAGGGGGCAGGGAGAAGCCTGGTGAGCACTGCATTCAAAGCCATGGTGCGGCTGGTTTGTGCATAGAATGGCCAAAAGTCTGCTCCTGCTATCTGTACGTACGGAGCCTAATTCACGTGAAAGCGAATAGGTTGAGTTACGCTGGTGTCAGGGTTGGTTAAAGCAGTCTTCTGGTGAATTGCAGGCTGGCGTTTTCGCTGCGTGAATGAGTACACCAGGGCTAGGTACAAGGCAAAATTTAGCCCTGACCTCAAATCTCTGACAACTGAAGTGTAATCTTGGCACTGTTGTCAATGATCCTTCCTTGCATGTGGGTTGTAGAGCAAGCGTATCTTAGTTTTATTTCCTAGGGGTGTTTTCATTTCCTTTCTTGCTGCCTTTCTTGTGCCCGATGTTTAAAAGCTGAGGTTTCCCATTTACTTGAGAACTGCCGAGCAACTTCTGAAGCTAAGTATATTTATCAGTATTGGTGTACACCCACATGTGCAGCACGGTTGATTGAACAAGGCTGTACCTGGAGCATAGCTGTTGGCCAAGGATTACAGCCAGCGTCGTGCTTGTTTAGAGAAACATCTCTGTATTTTAAAGCCATAATGCAACTTTAGGAGAGGAGAAAGTTGTGTGGCTAACATCACTCCTCTGCCATATGGCACGTGTGAAATGTACCCAGGAACATGCATCTGGCTTTTGAGAAACAGAACTTTTTGGTCTGGTTTTCAAAGGATACACGTTGTCTCTGGGGTTAAAATTTGCATTGGAGCAGAGCTGATTCAGCACCTGGTCCTGGCGCTTCCTGCACAGGAGGCTGACGGAGCCATTATCAGGATGCCCTTTTCCCCTCTCAAGTGGTACCACAGGCCTAGAGGCTTGCTCCGGGCTAGGGATTGGCTTTGACCCTGAAGATTTTATTTTTATCCTCGCCTTTTTCTTTTCGTCTTGTTCAGGAAGAATTTGTGGGTTTTTCTGTGTGGCCATGGGAAAAAGGGAGGGGGAGCGTGCTCCACCACCCTTCATATATGCCCGTGTGGTGACACTTGTTAGGTCGGGTGGCCTCACTTGTGCCTCCCTCATCCTGCTACATCTTGAGCATTTTTACCCGTTTTACTGTTGCCCACTTTACTTCTGATCACTGACAACCTTCCTGCAAGGCTCCAGCCTCTCAGGCCAGCAAACTTCCAGGGACTGGAGCTGGGCTCCAGAGCAGCGGTGGGTGGCTAGGTTTGATTTAGGCCCAGCCAGTGGGGTTCATCTTCTCCTCTTTATGACAAATCGCCTTTTGCCTCCCCATAAGGCAGGCCAAAGTTCCAGCGTCCTTGTCCCTGAGGCAAGAAAACAGCAAACCTGTGTCTGTTCCTGCAGGATTGATAGCCCCACCGGTAGGAGCATCGGCGCAAGGGTGACGATGATCTACTGCTGAGCGGCTGCCCGCTCGGAACGGGCGAACTTCCCCACGCCATCTCTCATAGCCACACATGCACCTACTGTCACAAACTTACAGTGTGAGGAGGAGGGTGGAGGGGGAGAACTTTTCTTTATTGTGTTTGCTATAAATGAGCTAAAAGTGCGTGTCTCTCTTTCTCCTTCCCTTCTCTCTTTCTTCTCCCTCGTTTTTTTTGCAGAGGATGAAAGTCCTGGGCAGACCTATCACAGAGAGAGAAGGAACGCGATCACAATGCAGCCGCAGGGTGGGCAAGGCCTCGGCAAGATCAGTGAAGAGCCTTCCACGTCGAGCGAGGAAAGGGCCTCATTAATCAAGAAGGAGATCCATGGATCTATATCGCACCTCCCTGAACCTTCTGTGCCGTACCGCGGGACGCTTTTTACCATGGACCCCCGAAACGGTTACATGGACCCTCATTACCGTGAGTATCAACTGCTGGTTCGTTTAGGGATGCGAAGTTGGAAGGCTGTCAAGGCTGTCAGATATAATGTAATTTTATTTGTCGCCTTGCGTTGTCTTGAGGGAGAACTTCTTTGTCTGGGGGAGGGGGGCTGAGGTAAATACAATCTTTTTTCTGAAGTTAAAAATCAGGGTACAGTTGCGTTGCAGCTTGAAATTATCACAGGCCTCTGCAAAGCAACTTCCACAGGACATCTCATCTGTTGCTAATCCTCCTCAGCCATCCAGGGTTGCATTTGCTCCACCTCCTCAATACACGAAGAAAAAAAAGCCTCATTAAAGAAAGCACAGAAGGAAAATGAAACAGGCCTTAAAATATTTCTTTTAAAACCATGTTAAAGTATGTTAACAATATTAAGAGGAGGAAGGACTGTGCCTTGTACAATGAGAATTTAGGGGACGGACTGAAAGGTTTATTTCCGTGTTTTGGGAATTTTTGTTTTGTTTTGGAGGTTTTTTTAGGGATTGGTGCATGTGCTTGAGTATGCAGGCTGATGGAATGGCTTTGCAGTTTTCTTCCCCAGCTCCAGTTGCCCGAAGTTGTAGGGGAGGAAAAAAAGGCAAATGACTTCAACTTCTGAATTCCTGCTCAGGCATTAATAAAAAAGTAAGAAATTAACTGACACTTGAACACAGATGTGGAATGGATTTCTCCACAGGCAAAATAGGAGGGAGCTAAGCAATTTTTTTTTTTTTCATCTGCTTCTAGTTTACAAAAAAAAGAAAGAGAAAAAAATCATTTAGTTGTGTAGTAATGAAGTACATCTTGAGGTGTCAAGGCTTGTGCCTTTTGATTATAGATTTATCACCCAGTCAGGGTACAGATTTGCCATTTAACCTTCCAGTCTCCAGTTCCAGATGATAGGCTTAAGACCCACAAAGAGGGGCCAGTCTGTGTTACGTTTTTTGTTTTTTTTTTTCTCCACATCATTCAGAAATTTTAGTGTTTTAAGGCAAAAGGTCATTAGCCAGACGACTGATTAGTGAGGACAGCTGATTAGTGCATGTTTTTTTGCTAAAGAAAGTGCCAGGGATAAAAGCTAATTTTATCCCTTCATTAGTTGGGCTAGCAGCAAAGGGGAATGTTCACTCATCAGGGTGCAGATCAAAGTGTGTCGTGCACAACCTTAAGTCTCACCAACCTCCTTTTAAAAAGAAAAAAAAAAACAAAACCGGATTGTTAATAAGGATGTAGTTATTACAAAAAAAAGAACACTTGTTGTCTTAATAATTTAGATCAGTGTTTAGGGGAAAAGTTTGCAGTTGAGCTTTTGAGCTCTCTTCCAGTGTAGGGAGTTGGTTTCTGTACACCCTCCTCCTCCTCCTCCTCCTCCTTCTCCTCCTCTCTCACACAGCCCCACTCAGAACACTCTAGGGGAGTTACTCATCTTTTGTGAGGAGGATGTGCTGCAGCACACCAGAGGCAGGCTGGTCTGCCAGAGATGCATGGAGGTGCAGAGCAAACGGCTGCCCATGAGCAGCAGTGTGCAGAAATACTGGCTTGCGGGTTGGAGACACCATTTGTAGCTTACGGTTTGTTAATGCAACCCACAAATCTCACTTAATAAAATCTTGCTTGGGATGCAATATAGTTTCTCTGTTTTTAGGCAGTACAGCTGAGGAGAGATGAAATGTGTAACAAAAACAATCCCCTAAAGAAACAAGAACCCTTACGCTGAATTTAGTGGCAGTGATTGCCATTTTCACCATCTGACCGGTTGCCAACTCACCTCTTAAATCTAGTTTAAAGTGTTATTGATACCACTGAAGAGTCACACTGGGGGGGAAAAAAAAAAAATGGAGAAAAAAAAGAAGAGCTAGCTGGTCAGAATGTGTCTGAGTAGTTTACATTTAGTTAATTTTTTTTTATTTTACTGATTTTTTTTTTTTTTTTTGACAAGAGTTCTCAGGATTTAATGATGCTACTGTGTCTGTATTGTGACCAGTAACATGAGCTAGTTAGGAGGTGTGTGCTACTAGAAAAACATTGATGTCAGAAGTTAGGAGAACAGAAGAAGTTATCCAGCATATAACAGGAGAGAACCAGGAGATGAGTTAATTTTAAATGAGCAACATGTTCTTAAAGCAGAAGCCTAAGTCAGAAAATATCAGACGGGCAGACCTGCTTCATTCCTGCTGTAGTGAGTTCTACATTTGTACTCACTGATTTATAAAAATCCCTCAAGCTATTAATGTCATATAAAGGGCCGTCATGCTTTTATTTACCTTTAATAAATGTGAGACAGATGGGACAACTGAAGAGACAAATGTCTAGTTAGATTTATAGGAGAGCAGACAGGCTCACTGAAATTTTCCTAGTAGTTGTATCACTTCTGTGTGTAAGACATGCTTTCATCAGAGTGGTGATGGTATTCAGGCTGACACTTACAGTGATCCGTATGAAGAAGGCTGAGTAAACACACCTCAGTCTCACTGTAGCAACAGGTGAAAAACCAGCAAGGCTGTCATTCCCTCCTTTAGTTTCTTGCTGGTTTTGCTGGGCATATGGATATAAAATGCAGTTTTAATTCAACCTAGTTGGGTATGTGAGCACTCACAGTAATTCCTTAGTTTCCCTGCGGTTGGAAAATGCAGACTTTCTTCAAGATGCCTAATTTGTGCTTCTATTTATACCTGCTTTGTATTTAAAAGTGTGGGCAGGCTTCCTGTAACACAGGAAAAGTGAAAATAATTTTTTTGAAGAAGGACATCTGTATATTTTTATGGCAAGAAAAGAAAGAGAGCATGAGTCCATTGTGTGTGGAACGCTTGTCCCCTCCAGGAGCTGCAGTTATTAGAAACAACTTGAATGCTTCACATTTCTACATGTAAATATGCGTGTGTCTCTGTGTATGTGCATTGCAGGATTTTTTGTTCTTATAATATTTTTCCTAATTAAAATGACTGATGTTGTAAATGTTGGAAATAATAGTTACCATATAAGTGGAATAAATACCTCATTGAGGGGGAGTTTGCTCTCCTGCAGAGTGTGGGTGGGGATAATGGTTGTGCTTCAAGTGGACCAGCTTTTCAAACAGCTGGGATGAAACACGCTGCGGAGCTGGCGGCCCTTCTGCACTGAGAGCCCCTCAACCATTTAGTAACAGAGAATAAGGGAGCAGCCTCGTGCTCAGCTCACAGCCCTCAATCCTCCAGGAGATAAAAGGGAAAACAAACAGGCCTAAACCAGAAATTTTTGTTTTCTATCTTTTATTATTATGGATTTCTTAAGCACTATTTAAACACTGCTCAGAAGTGTGGGGGGTTTGTTTTTGTTTTTTTAAAAACTTTTAAAAAGCGTTTTTTCTTTTTAAAAGCTTTAGGGCAGATGACAAAAAATGCCGGAGTTTCCTTATATATGTTGCACCCTTTCTTTATTGAGGAGAGCAGGGTTACTGAGCTTGATCAGTTTTTCTTAAATGGATTTTAAACGCTGTGTTTCTCAAACACTGATTGCAGTGGTAGTTGGAGCCCCTCGTTAATGTAAATTCTGTCTCTAGAGGTAGGGCTGAGGCAGGGGAAGTGGGGATAGCAGCTTCCCTTTGTTATTCTCTTCACCCAATTTTAATTCCCACGCAGATTTATGGCAGTGCTAAGACTGCCTGTCTCACAAGTCATTCCTCATGGAAAAAATGAATCATTCCTGATGTAAACACTTTGATTTAAAACATACTGCTGGTATTCTTCCCTGGGTTTCATAGCTCATCTGAAAGACTTGTTAGTACCTAATTAGTAAAGCCTGAAGAACTGTCTTAAGTAAAAAGCGGTGAGAGTTCAGTTGGCTCTGATCTAAAAATCTGTAAATACAGGATTGGCCCTGGCAAGATTCTCGTTCTGGTACATCTCTTTATCTCAATGTAGGTGAAAGCAGGAACTCACTTTTTTTCTTTCTTCCCCCCCCCCCCCCCCCCCCCCCCCNNNCCCCCCCCCATCCCCAATACTGAGGATTTATTCCGATGGTTTTGAAGCTTCTGTATCTGTCTGGGGAAGTGGGAACTGCTTATTGTACACTCCATAGGATTAACCCTCCAAAGGTATTGATTGCCCTCAGTTCCCACTGACTTGTGCTTTGTAAGGATCGGGCCCTGCATAACTGCTGGGGTTACATTACCCAGTGTTACTGTCATCTCCAAATCAATTTGCAGCACAAACAAAAGACCACAGGCAGGAAAATACAGTGCTGGTTCACTAGGTGCGCTTGTTCATTTACTGTGTTTTAATTTCTATTGACAAGAATTTCCCTTTCCTCATCTCCGTGTAGAAAAGGAAAGGCGGGGTACGAGTGGGGAATTAGGTTACGTGCAAACTGGTAACTGGAAACACTGCCTTAACATGCAATAATGAGAAAGCAGTAACTTTTCATGGCAGTGTGGCTTGAACCACGATGGCTGGCTGTGTGTGGTGCATTGGACAGTGAGAGCAGTCCGAGGCGCCACCAGCACATGAGCTCATGGAAGGAGCTCACCATTCAAGCTGGTGAAGGATCTGGAGAACGAGTCCTGTGAGGAGTGGCTAAGGGAATTGGGATTGTTTAGTTTGAAGAAGAGAAGGCTGAGGGGAGACCTTATCACTCTCTACAACTACCTGAAAGGAGGTTGTAGTGAGGTGGGTGCGGCGTCTTCTCTCAAGTAAATAACGGCAGAACTAGAGGAAATGGCCTGAAGTTACACCAGGGGAGGTTTAGGTTAGATATTAGGAAGAATTTGTTTACTGAAATGAAAGAGTGGTGAGGTGCCGGGATGGTCTGCCCAGGGAGGTGGTGGAGTCACCGTCTCTTGAGGTATTCAAAAAACGTGTAGATGAGACACTTCAGGACATGTTCTAGTGGGAGCATGACAACTTCTGCAACCATGACAGTTCTGTGATTCTGTGATTTGCTTTGTAGAGAGGGGAGCTGGTGGCCTTCCTCGTCATCTCCCTTGTGCATCTTGGAACTCAGAGGAACAAGATAGATGCTTTTGTACAGTCCCAAAGCAGACATTTTTCTTAGCTCACCTCTGTAGCTTCCCGGTGTCAATGGGTGGCAGGAGCCTGGGACAGCTTTTTATAGCAGATTTCCCCCCTGCCTTGTTGGAGAGCAGTAGGAGACTGTCAGTGAGGAATCCTGATAGAGATTTAGGACCAGGGTCTTTAAAGACATTTAGGGGCTCCTCAATTTCAAAGTGAGTTTGGCCTCTTAAATACCTCTGAAAATCTGCGTCCTACTTCTTCAGCTCTTTCTGCAGCATTTTGCAGAGGAGGGGCTTAAGTGCTCCAGTAACAAAACTCTGCACTGACAGTGATTTATGGGGTGGTTTCCAAATGTCAGGGAGGGGTTGATGAAAAAAAAGTCTAAAGCTTTTACTACAACTCATAGGGAAAAAAAGCCTCTAGTATAAAAGTGAATGTCAGATTACTGGTGCCGGCTGAGCAACTGAAATCTTGGTTTTTAAGAAAATTAGCATGTTTGCCAAAAACATTTTTGGGATAAAAATCTAAAACGTATTAGTATCTTTCTTTCAGTAGCCTCCAACAAAAGATATTACAACTCTCAAAATCAAGCTTAGGGTCAGAGACAACTCCAGCGTGAAACTCAGGAAGGTGCTGCAGACCTTCTAAGCTTAACAGCAATTTATAAATGGAAATATCTTCTCCAAGGTGCCTGCCAGGTTGTGTTTGGGACATTCTGCTCATGACAAGTACTCCTGCCTATTTCTTTGGAGCCCTTCTGTGGAATAAGGAGGGTCTCTTGAGAGCCCTGGAGTTGGTGCCCCTGCATGATGCTCTCCTTTGGAAGTAGCAATTGCACCCATAGATTTACAGCTAGAGGTGGCACAGAGAGGTGTCCTTTCTTTCTCTCCTTGGCATGGGACAGACCGCAGAACTACCAACTACTGAAAGGCCTTGAAATGTACTGTGGTTGAGAAGCTGAAAGGTGATCTTTTAGGTTTGTTTGTTTTTTTGTTGTTTGGTTTTTTTTTGCTTTGTTTTGTTTTTAAGTTTAGGTGACTAGGTATCTTCAAATAATTAATACTACTTGTAAGGACAAGAAAAAAAGTCAATTTAATTGGGAAACTGTAGGCAGTGATAGGGAAAGAAGTAATCCTGTTTGTGTGGAGGGTAGCATAGGATATTTATGAGATCTCTTGAGGCTCTATAATTCTGTTGGACTCCAACATTTTAAAGTTCTGAGGATCACATTTTAACATCATCTCTCTGTGGCATCTAAGAGAATTTCCCTGCCAGGCACTACTGGTTATGGAGCCTTCTAAGCAGCAGATGAGTTCTGTTAATCTCTCTTTGTTTTTCGTTCAAGTGCATGTAAGTTGTGGGGTGAGGTTTCTTGTGTCTCGCTTCTGACTTTTATTAAGGAATAAGGAAGATAGAGGACAAATGTGAAAACATTTACTTCTTTCACAGATTTGATTTGATTGGTCAGCTAAAGCTTTTTTAGATGCTTTACAGCATGCGCTTGTTGTATACTGCCTTCATGGAAGGAGACAGAATACATTGCTCAAGAGCCATAAAATCCAGAGTTAATAACTCTGGAAAAAATAAATAAAGCCAAGAAATAATATAATCCATCTCCTTAGCCTCAAGGCAGATCAGCTGTCCCTAAATCAGGAGAGAATGAAAAGCTTCTTCAGAGTTGCTGTGTCCCTTGATAGACTTTTCTGTCTGTAAGAGCCTCGTGACAATATCTGTAGTGGGTTTGGACTGATCTTGTGTCACTGCATGGTAACTTCTATAGTATCAGCAGCTGGAAGGAGGGGGGGAAAAAATCAGAAGTCATAAAAATCTCAGTTGTAAAGTCTCGATAAAATTTCCTCTGCCCTCGTAGAGATCTGCTAGCATGCAGGAAGTGTGGTACCTCCCATTGCTCTGTTCTCTGAAAAAAACCCAACTATGAAACTCTCCCCGAAAACCCCCCAGAACCCCCCAGCCTGACACATACTGTGCTCATTACTGCCATTTCAACAGGCAAAAGCATTAGTTTTCTCTTAGTTATCAGAGTGATCTTTGTGCTGTTGTTGAGGCTGTGTAGCATACAGGGTTAGCCAAGAATGACAGGTATGTGGAGAACTACTGGCCAAAGGAAGATAAGCATCGGTTGTTCCAAATTTTGAAGCATCCCGTAATGCTTGAGGTTGCTGTCTTGTCAGTGAGCTTTCTGTGAGTGCTTTGCCCTGCGAGCATTTCTTGGCCAAGGGGACACAGTTTGAAAAGCAGCCTCTTGTACTTGGCTGCTTAGAGCTTTCAAAAAGGTTCGTCAGAACTTGCCTTCGTGCCGCTTTTGTTGTCAGATGTGTTACCTGCATCTGTAAGAACTTTTGTGGCTGCAACAACTCGGGAGTCTAGGCGCAGAGCATGGGGAACGTGTGAACCAGGTACTGGTTTAGTGATTGTGATTTTCACCAAGAACTGAAGCAGACTTTCCTGAGTTGATGAGTCCAAGCCATGTACATCACCACTGCGTGGGGCTTTGCACTGCTGGGGAGATGGTTCTCTTCCGTTGGTGGCCTTCCAGCTGGTCAGTGCAATAGAGAATTCAGTTGCCTACGCAGAGGTTTCAAGTGCCCTTTTCATACCTGGGAGGTTCCTAGTTGGTCTATATCTGCCACCTTGCAAAGACTGGTCTCCAGGACATGCTACCTCTTATCTGTTAACTCTATGTGAACATCTTGGATATCTTAGGGGTCTAAAATGACACTATGTACCTGAGTCTAGGCAGCCAAATCTCTGTCAGTCTTGTAACCAGGCGTTTAGATGTGTATGTCCAAATGTAGAAAATAAACGTTCATGTTCAGTTCTCTTTTATCTCCATCTCCACTGCCATTGTCCGGCTCTTGTGAAGGAATCTGTGGCAGTAATTGGATTGCAGACTAGCTAGTGTCTACTGGGTGCTCCTCTTTCATATATCCCTTGTGTTAATTTTCTTGTGTCCTGGGTGCTTGTCACTGAGATCTGGATGTGCACAATTCTTCCTTGCTGCTGCCCTTGGGACTAGGGGAGGGCCCAAATGTGTGGGCACTGAAAGAGGACTTTGTGTCCCAGAGGATGGCTCAGGCCATGCGTGGGGGTGATGGCAGCATGGGGGCACCGTGGACCCGCTCTCCCCGTGGAATAGATTTGTCAAGGGAGGTTTTGGATGGCGGTGTGGTTCCGGTTGACAAGATGCAGTTTCAGTCTTCCATGGGACAATCCTCTCAGCACCAACTTTAGCATCCTGTTGGGAGTCTAGGCCTTTACTTTTAAGACAGTTTAAATGCTTTGGTTGCGGAATCATTTTCATGATCAGTAGTGGATATGGCTTTATTCCTATTGATTGAACTCAGTGCTTAGGAGGAGAGCCTCTTAGCCATAGCCTCTGCTTCCTTTTGTTCACACCTAGCAACCCAATTAGCTTCCTTTTAGCCTGGCTGTTGGGTAGTTTACACAGTACTCTCTAAACTCTTATTAAAACACTGCTCAGATTGCTTACAACTGGGGCTCTTCAGCTTGCTCAGCATCTGACTTCAGAGATCAGGTCAGGAATGCTTCTCCCTTCAGTCACTTACACCTTTTTTCATTGTGGTCATACAACTTCCAGCTGAGGCAGCAACCACTGGTGCAGGGAACCAGTACTGTGCTAAATATCAGTATATTGGTAAGTGTGTCTTAGAGTGCAGCAGCTGTACTGCTGTGTGGTTGTTGGCATGTGTGGTGGTGGTCAGTGCACAGCAGCAGGAAAGGCAGTGCGTGAGTGGCCGTCCTTGTATGTACAGGCCTGTACATCACCTTCGTACTTCCTTTTGAAAACACTTCATCACTTCAAAAACAAAAAGAGCAAGAGAATGTTTTGTATTGTCTTTCAGAGTTTGTCTTGCTGAGTTTTTGGATCTCAGCACAGAGAGCTCCCCAGATAATGGAATCGTTTTCTGATCTAAATTACGCTTGTTTCCTGCAGCACACTGGATAAGGTAGCAGAAGAGATCCTCCCTTGTTCATTCTGGTTTCCCTTTCACATTTCAGTGCTGCCCTGAACCATCATTTTTCCCAAACAGCTGAACGGCGCTGGTCCAGAACCCAATGAATTCAATGAGTCAACAGCTGCTGGCTTCGATGAACACTCTAATAATCCCCAGTTGCCTTGTATTCTACACTTTCATTTTACCTGCTCCTGATGCTAGTTGTCATTTAAAATCATAATTCCCAAGGATCCATGTTACCATTTTGCAGATGAAGAGCTGAACATTGTTATTCCTCTGTCTACATTCCCCCGTTGAAGTCGCTTATGGTAACCAACCAAAAGTAATGGCATATGACATACTTGGAAATAAATGGCTGATTATGGTAAGAGCCGAGTGTAACACCGTACTGAGCGTTGAAGCAAATAACTGATGAGGTAGAATGCGTTGAAATAAATTTCGTTCCAGCATGTCACCCTCCCTAGTGTAAAAAGGTACTGTGTTTGATTTGTGTGGTGGTTTCTTCACCAACTTGCCTACAGATACAACTGTTGAAAGCTTCCAGCTTCGGTCTTGACTAGTGTTGGACTAGATGTTGTTGAAATGAAGTTGGGTTACTTCGGTGAATAAGGTTTATTGGATCAAGGCCTCTGTTATGTGTAAACAGTCACTCACTTCACCGGGATGGACCGGCATGGTACAGTGATAGGAAGCTGTTGGCACCAAAAACATGTTTCATGCTGGACGGTATTTGAGTTGGCATCAACACCAGTGATCTACAATGCTTTTAACAATAAAATTGGTGCCAGACATCGAAAACATTAATTGCTGCTATGATAGGAGTGGAATTTTTTTCTTCTTTTAACTAGAAGAAGGAAGAGGAGCACTAGTCATATATCACTGGCTAGTCATTGAGCTGCCCAGTACGTGGGATGTTCGATTTGGAAACTCTGATGTATGGCCTGCTCATATATGCCCCTATTTTGCCTGAGACTGGCAGTGACCATGGCCTGTGCTTATTTTTACTCTTTCAGGCTTTCATTTTTGTCTTAATTTGTTAACTTGAGTACAGAAAATTTAAACAAGCACATAAAGCTACCTGGTGGAAACTCCTTATAAATAAAGACCAAAGTCCTTATCTAGATTTGTCTGCTCTAATGGAAAAAAATGTGAAACTTGAATGAAGCCAAAAATGCTGCTGCATGAAAGTGTTTCTGGGTTCTTGTGAGGAAATGGCAGATCTCTTCAAAGGTGGTAGTTAGTTATTGTGTCCATCGCAGATGAACACACATCTGGTATTTAGTAGTGCCTTCCATTCTCTGTGCATTATAAACCAGAAAGGAGGCTGAGGGCATGGGATGCTGTACTGGTTCCTCCCATGGATGTTAGTGTATACTACTCTGAAAAGGTGCTCTGCACAGGCAGGTTAGAGCATGCTCAGCCTCTGCATCCTCACCAGCCTCCCTCGCTGGGATTTTTTGGTAGACAGCCTGTGTCTGTGTCGACAATTGCCGATGTTGTGCCAACAGATGGGGCTTGCCTGGGCATGCAGGTTTGTGCTGGACCAGAGGAGTGCAGGCCACTTGCTACTGAGGCCACCTGTGAAGGCCGGCCAAACACCAGGCTGGCAGGCCTTACCTTAAGGGGGTGGCCTCTGTGCTGCCTTTAAGAAATGATGTAGACATGGATGCTGCTTGTTAAGGCCACACAAGGTATTGACACAGCTCTTGGAGGAAGACGGTCCTCTGAAACGCTCGGTGTGCCATGCTGGCTGTTGAAAAGTGACTGTTGCATTTTCTTATATGAGGCTGGTGGTAACCTGACATTGCTCTGTGGTCCTGAAGCACAATAGCCTTTGTGGGAATTGTCAC
This sequence comes from Baryphthengus martii, assembly GCA_013396935.1. Taxonomy (NCBI): domain Eukaryota; kingdom Metazoa; phylum Chordata; class Aves; order Coraciiformes; family Momotidae; genus Baryphthengus; species Baryphthengus martii. The sequence continues at coordinate 311,963 of VWZK01004151.1, forward strand.
ATGGCTGGGAAGAAGTCATCTTCAACTATAAATTCCTTCTGAGCACACCTCTAGGCCAGGTTAATTTGGCAACACATGCTAATAGGTCTTGGCTCCAGAGCATGCTGTGGTCTGCTCAGTGTTTTTCACGCAGTGCTTTTTTAAAATTAACATTCAGACCCTACATATCTGCTCCTTTTTTGCTGCAGTCGCTGCTTATCTGTGTGTAATGATGAGAGATCAAGTGTCCAGCTCAGCTGTTTGATGCAGAGTCTTGCCATTTACATGGTTGGTTAAATTCTTCCAGCTGTGATTTCCCAGGAGACTTCAAAACCAAAAGGTGCTTTCTCTTTCCTACTTTCATCCTGCTGCGTAATACTTCTGTGAGCCCCACCTAACTGCAACTAAGGACATCCTTTTATTTTGTCAGCGTGGGGAACTGAGAGGTGCTGCTGGCAGACTGCATCCTCTTCAGCCTAGCTATACTTTGCTGCTGCTTGTTCTGACAGTGCCACGCACAAAAAGAAAAGGACTTAAGAACTGGTCCAGAACTGAGTGCAAGAGTGGGGAACCAGAGGTGGGAGCTGTAGCAGCTTTCCTCCTCAGCCCAATCTTTCTAGGACCGTGGTAACTTGTATATCGCAACTTGTAGCTATCAGAATCAAATCTGATTACACTCCCTTGAGCCCGTCTTCAGCTCTCTAACTCTGGCTGATACCTGCTGCAAACACATGCCACCAAGACGGTGGGAGGATGGTTGCCGGCGTATCGCTGTTTACAAACTGAAAATCTGATGGGTGACATTCACGGTGCAGCCGTATCCCATTGTGTGGGCCGGGCATGTACTTTGTGTCGGCGTGTGCGTGGGTCTCGGGTAGCAGAGCTGCTATTTTATTTGAACTGGCCAACTCTTTATTTTAATCTCAGGTGAATTTGTCACTGTTATAGTGTGCTGGACAGTGGTATTATTGGATACGTGTACAATATGGGATGCATGCATACAGTAATTTAGTGTTTTCTCTGAGGCTTGTTGCTTCCTGGTTATTTTCCTGCTTATTTTCGTAATGTGATTTTTTTCATATACTTCTGTATTATGAACCTTTTTGTTTTTTAAGCTATCTCTGATATGCAGCTTTCATATCTTGGCTCCCAGCAATGTTGAACCTCATTGTAAAGTCCCTTCGTGTAAAAGCCATCTAGTTATAACTCTCAAAAATAAGAGGCTTGTCTCCTGAGGACAGCTTCATATTGCGGGTGGAGTATAATCCTTAACATTGTTTTTTTGCTTTCAAATAGCTGGGGACAGTAAGTCAAGGAGTGAGAACTCCCTTTGTTTCATGTAGTGTGTGTTGCAGGGGAAGAATGTAACAGAGCAGAAAATGAAGAAAGACATAAAAGAATCTCAGCTCAAGGAGGTCAGATCCATCACAGGCTTAGCGTTGCCTTCAAAGATGCCTGGGACAGGTGGCAGTTCAAGACAATCAGAGGAGAAGCATCCGCTAGCGCCGAGATAAGGGATTCTTGCAGAATCCTGCTATCTGGTCCCAGTTTGCTTTGATGTAACTCTGCTAGAGAAGACTTCTGGGAGCAGGCTACTGCTTCCCTCCGTGATAGGCTGCTGTTGTTCAGCCTTTTAAGGTCTCATTACAGTGGTCCTTGAGGATTAATCCTCTTTAAAGGTTTACATGGGAATGGTTTTGTCTGAAGGGCCAGCCAGGGACCTCGGTACCACCTGTACAAAGCCTTATTGCATTCTTTCATTCTGTTTTTCTAAGTGGCTCATATTTAACAGTATTTGACAGAAAGTAAAACCAAACATCTCGCCTTTTTTTCGCTTCCCTCTTTGGCTATTACGGAGTTTTTGTTGAGCACAGCTTGAGCAGTCCTTTGCAGACACCGAACCATTAGCAGTAAATTGTACGCTTCCGGTTACTCTACTTAGCCTGCTGCTTTTGGCAGTCCTGCTTTTTCTTTTCTTCTCTTGCTCCCACCCCCATTTCTCCTTTTTAAAGGAGGGGAGTGATGATGTTTGGCTTCAGGATCAGAAATCATCCCATCGCCCATTTGTTCCCGTGCCTGCACCTAGTGGATTTTGTATTCACATCATTCTGCTCACGGAGGAGAGTTCAGGATGCAGGAATACTGTAGATTATTGGCGTTAATTTATTAAAAAGATGTATCTGCACTCGTAAGGGTTTGTTTATGAAAAACATTTACCACTTTCATCAAGGGACAAAGCTTACTTGCAGTGAAATTGCAGCGGGCAGAGCGCAGCGATGACGCATGCAGGAATCACACCCAGCTTTGGAGATGCCATGGGAAGCAAGTGCCTTCCAGCAACTTGATATATTCTGTTATTGGTACTGTTTCTCTGTAACTCTGCTATAGAGCTATGTTTTGGAGATGGAAAAAAGGCACACAGCCTTGGTTCCAAAGAAAGGAACATTACTCTGAGCTGGATTTTTTTTTTCAGTGTCATTCATTATTTCCCCAATGGAACAAAGTGCTACAAAGTCACTTGGTACTGTAAGATGGTGGTTGAGGTAAAAGACAAAGGTTCATGTTGAATAATTGAAAAGAGTATCAATGATCCTAACAGGTAAAACTAAACTTACTGATCTGAGTGAGGGTAATAAATACCTTCAGGGACTCTGTCTCGCAGTGGAAGTTCTTAAGTTTAGCTCCCTGAACCCATATTCAGTAACTTGATGGCCCTAACTCAAATCATTATGAAAGGTTACGGTATATTTTATTTTTAAAACCCCAATGTATTTCTACCTAGAAAATTCAGGAATACCTGTAAGTTGACTACTTTTGAGCTGTGCATTGTTGCCTTCAGAGTACCCGGTCAGTAGTTACATAGCGATTGTGCTTTTATGAAGAAAAAGCAAGTGAAAGAGCACCTTCACAAGCCTTCTGTTTTTTTTCCAAGTGTTCTGTTTGGAAGTTATGTGGTATGTTGAAAAGTGCTTGTAACGCATGTATAGCAGATTCGTTTTCTTTACGTATAAAAATATTATAGGAAGGCCTATAACTAATGGTAGCTATTTAAAACTGTATGGTGCCATTATATCCATAAATATGCCTGTGACTTTCACGCACTCCCACATTTCCAAACTGCACATAATTTAAGAGTAATGCTCATATTTAAATTTTACTGTATTTATAAAGATCATTAAATTCTGTCCAGATGAATTTTTTCTCTAATAGCTGTTTCTGAGGGGATGAGAGAATAGGAGAAATAGAAACTACAGGGGAAAAAAAAAAAAAAAAGATTAACTGAAATAAAGATAATAAAATACATCATGATGTGAGGTGCTGTAGATCCCTTCAAGAAGACCTGTCTTCTGAAGAAACACAGGCAAATTCTTGGCAGCCTAACTTTATACACACAGACACACCTGTCTGATTTATAGATACACACACAATCAAGTGCTCTAGCTGTAGTCTTGATGCATATATTGAATATGTATATAAATAGAATAATCTATACTTACTGTCTCTAAGATACAAATGCTTGGAATAATGTGATGTTAATCTTATGCTCACTACTTATAATCTCCTGTTAGAGCTAGTTGTCAGCAATTTACACTCCTGTAGAACTATTGTGAAGGTTGTTGTTACGTTTCTGACTTTATACAATACAGGGAATGTGAGATTTTAATTTTTTTTCACCTTATGACAAATGCATAAAAATTGCCAGTGCTAAGTATTTAATTCCATTTAATGGCTGTTTGTGAAATTTCAGTATAAGGTGCCAGTATGAAGCATCTTCTCAGACAGGAATTCAACATCGCAGAGCTGTCAGGTGTGTTTCGGGTGGAAAAATGTGCTTGGCTACTCTGGCCCAAATTGTGGCCTATTCCTTAAGGAGCCCTGGCTTCTTTTCTTTTCCATCCTAAATGCAAGTGGGCTGGATGGGACAAAGGGAAGGTGCTGGTTTCGGACAGCTTGATGGGGATGTGATGCTATGGTCCAAGGGCTCAGCTGCTCAGTCTGCAGCAAGGCAAGAAATGGATAGAGTTGCCTTCTGGGCCCTGGGGCTGCCTCCTGGGCTTGTCACTATCCAGGTTCTAAGGAATAATACCTCTTGGAGAGAGGGAAGTTAAATGGTCAGCTCTTGCAGAGTTTGTACATACACCATGGTAACATTTACTAATATTAGTATTACTGTTTTCTAAATAACAGAAGTGCCTAATAATCAGTGAGGGCCAGCCATCCTGGGAGCTCAAACTGTAAAGTTCAGCCATTCGTTTGTTGTGAGAGGAAAACAATGTATAAAAATGAAAACCTGGTGAGGTTGATTGTGTTGGTGTGTTTGGTTTGTTCTGTTGGTTTTTTTTTTTTTCTACTGGGACATAAATCAAAAATCTGGTACTTGGTTTTGCTCAATAGGAGAACAAGCATGGAAAACATAACTCCTGAAAAAGAGCTTTCCAGAAAGTTATAATTGGCTAAAAATAGGGTCTTGTAAGACTGTATATAAATACACAGCAGGTGCTACCCAAACCTCTCTCTCTATGTGTATAAATATATTGATGTGTACATATATATGTTTGTATTACATACATGAATTTCTTTGCAGCTTTGGGGCTTTCTCCCTCTCATTAGTCTAAAATATTTCAGTGGTAGTAAATTGTGTGTTTCATGTAGGTTATGTTAGAATCTTACCTTTTTCATTAGGAAGGAACAAAATCGTAATCAAAACTGATCTCTGACTACCAAGTGTGGGATGGACTAGGAGTTGTTTAAAGCAAGTCTGATGGTTATACCAGCTTGTCTTTACTTGCATTTAGAAGAGAGTCACATACAAACTGTATTTTTTGGGGGAGGAAAGGAAAGAAAATCTTTCCATCTGCTCAAGAAAGCAGTTTTCTATGATACTAAAGGATTTATTAAGCATGTTTCCTCATAAATAAAGTCAATCTAGAGCAGCTAGTAGCGGAGAATATTTTCATCATTGACCCACGTTATTCTTTCAAAAAATGAAACAAAACTCTGGGGGTTGATTAAGAGAGACCCCATGTCATGTGTTGTGTATGAAGTGCTATTTTTCTCTCAAAGCAGTATGCACAGACCCCTTTCCCGTTTGTAGCAACTGACAGGCAGAGAGGTTGAGATTTGTTGGAGATCTCCAAGGAAGATTGTGGCAAAGCCACAAAAAAAAGTCTCTGTCTAATGTACTAAGACCATGCCTTACTAATTAGCTAGAAGGACTTTCAAATTGGATTCAAATCTCTGTTCCTAGCCTGGTTTTCAATTTGGGTAATTTTTTTAACCCTTTTTAAACCCCTTTTAACCCCCCTTTAACCCTTCCTATTTTATGGATGCTCTTTCAAAGTGTTTTTATTGGCCACATTTTTTTCACATGAAGCTCTTTAAGAACTGAGAGTGGGTCAGTAATTTGATAGTTAATTGCTGTTTAAGCTGTAAACATTGCTTCAGCAGCCATGTGGAGTCAAACTACAGCTTGTTGCAGGGATGTAAACAAATGGCTGGAATTTCAGAAGTACTGATTATTGAGAAGGTTTTGGGGTATTTTTTGGCTGTTTTTGGAAACTCTTGCTTGCTTGGTAATTTGAAAATGGAGAGTGTTTTCTCCAGCTTAATCAGGTCTCAGATTAATAGGATTTACATTCTGAATTCCTAGTCAGGTGAATATTTTTGAAGATCCCACTTTTAAAGCCTGACTTAGAGTTCTGATTTCTGAAAATCTTGGCTTTAACTTCTAGTCTTAAATTTGGATATCTTCTTTGTGTGTATTTTGCCAGGTGAAAATAGACTGTGCTGTATTGCATGTGTTAATTTTGCTTCATAATGCAAGTGCAGGTGTTGTCAGGTGTGCAGTGAGTGCGGCAGGTCTCTGAGGAGCAATTATCAGCCTGGTCAGCTCTACGCACACCTAACTTTTTACAATGATGGGCCCATATTTTTTTATCCACTTCTGAAAGGTGTGTGTGGGGTTTTTTTTTTAAAAAAACAAACAAACCAAAAACCACCAAAAACCAAAACACAAATAGTCTTAAACTTCTTGTCATATTGCGGCATTTACTAATGTCATCATATTCCACAAACTGCAGACTGTTACAAAAAGTCTCTTGAAGTTGATTGTTGTCTTTCATAAAGCTCTTTCGTGCAACAAGGCTAAAACTTTGGATACCCCCACAGAAGAAAAAAAGGAACTTGGACGGAGAAGGTGGTGCTGGGACCTCATAGGGAAATTCCTGAAAGAAAACACTCACTTTAATAGCCAGTTACTGTTGCTAAGTGACAACGGTGGAGTTAACCTGTCTCATAGTTTATACAATCCCAGCACTTATAAATGTGAAAATTAATAGTTAAGGCTCTCATGGATCTTACCCTACCCACATAGTAAATAAGCACGTTATTCTTATCAACTTTAAACTACATTAACTCAACCCCAAGTAATTACTAGTTGAAATCTCTGTTTTGTTAGTAGAAGGAGACAGGCTAAATTCTAACTATTGGTTTGAAAGCCCCAAGTGCTGCTTTTGTAGCTGTAATGTCAGAATACTAAGAACTACACAAAAATCGTGCATGAAAGAGTAATAAAACCTGTGTATTCTGCTAAGTAATGATATATTTCTTAAAAACCCAAGTACAAGTCCCTAGCTATGCATTAATTTTTTACCAAAAATCTGCATTACAAACGTTTCCTTTTGAATTCTCTGTACAGGATTGTACAGGAAAATCTTTTTTGGACTTTGACTGTAAGTGCTAAAGAGGAATATTTGTTTTCAAATAAACTTATGAATTGGAGGATGTGCCCTCTTAAAACAGCTTGATAATGTGATATAATACAATTGTAAAATCTCATCAGTTTAGGCCACAGTATTGTAGGTTCAGGTACATGGAGAACGTATTTTCCATTATGTGATGAGGATACAAAGATGGAGTCAGTTTATGTCCACAGCCACTTCTTTCTTTACTTTTAAATTGCTAGGGTTTTGGAAGTGATTTGTTAGCTAGGTATACTTACGTCACCTAACAACATAAACTGGAGTTTTGAAACCAATTGTATTTGGAATAGGCAGTTTTGGACCATCACTGGATGGAATAAACCTGGGTATCCCTGGCATTCTCCAAAATGAGATACTGCTGTGACTTCTCCAGGTGTCCCTTTTGTTAATAATATCTGGGAAAGCAAATGGCTGCCAAGGCGACTTAAGTTCAGCTCAAATTTAAGCTTGGACACCCTGTGGAGAAGTCAATATCATGAAGGAAGATCCTGCTCTTCCGAACAACCTACCTGTGTTGCAGTTAAATGGGATTTCCACCGGGACAATTAAATCTGGTGATCTTTAGTGCCGTATTCCCATGCATTGAATGAAGTGATGTCCGGAATAACTAGTGCTCCAGCCCACTAAGGCTTTACTGGTGCTGGCTAAACCAACACTTCAAAACACAGTGGTAATTAAACTGAATGTTGTTGCGAAACATGTACCTGTAGAGTGTGTAGACACTAATGAAATAATGGGTATTTTCGTATGTAGGAAGAAACAAAAAAGGTAGGTAATGATAAGGTTGAATATTTCACAGTTACCTCCCAACAACAAACCAAACCTTCACTGCAAGCTTGCAAGAAGAGACTGGGAAGGGTGTCCTGAGCAGTACTGTGCATCGCGATATGTTCTAGTAAATATTAGTTTACTGCATACCACAACAGAGAGCAAATACATGCAATTACTTGCAAATTTCTTCGGTGTTTGTACTTATAAATCTCTGCCTAAATCTTCCCAGCTGGGAGTTAGGCTGGTCTTTCTGCTGTGGAAGCAGGGCTTTGTTCTCATGTTCAGCTTCGGCTCAGTCTGGAATAATTCAGAAACGTATTAGATAGATTGCTGCTCCCAAAAGGCGTAATGAAATAACCTTCACTCCCAGCCTTAGGGAAATAAGCACACAATCAGGGTTTGGGCAGATTTCTCGATTAAACAAAGAACTAACTGTGCACAAATTGCTCCATAACAATTTGTAAAGAGTCCACTTTATAAATTTCTTGCAGATGTAAAGCTGATACTTTTTAATCAGAATGACAGGGTTGTTAAAGTTGAAATGTCTTCAACATTTTCCCTTTGCTCCATAATTAGTATCAGAAATATTTAGATTTAAGATGGAATTGGTAACACATCCCGAGTTATTTTTGATTTGTTTTTGGGAGTCAGTGTAATGCAGTGTCAAACCCAAGCTAAAAATCTCCATTTAATGCATACAGTGAACTTAATCCATCTGGAATAGATTCAGGATAACTTGGTGCTGTCAATTTTTATTTTGCTTAATTTCATATGGTGTTCAGCAAAGGAATGGAAAGTTACTGCACTTAATGTTGTTGTGACTTAAGGTGTTCTCCGGTCAAATTATTCAATAAATCAAAATCAAACTCTGGTTGTAGCTGCTAAACGTTGTTTAGAATAAGATATTTAGGAGATTTTTAGCAGCTTTCCATTGATTGAGCAAGACATGTGTCATGCAAAAAGCATGCAGTATTTTGATGAATAGCTGTATTAGGTGGCAAGTCTAGGGACCCAGTAAACACAACTTCTTATTTTACTGGCCTTTGTTTTTAACTTGAGGGCTTCAGTTTAACAGAAAATACCACTTGAGTATCATTCTAATGCCTTATTGCTTATCTACAACCCATGCTCTTATCCTCCGAAACCTCCCCCGACATTTAAAAAATACGTACCTATTTTCTATACATTAGCTTGCTGCCGACTACCTCATTCTCCAGCTAATTAGGTGAAGTCCTGCTCTCACCTAAATGCACAAAGATAGTACTACAGTTTGTGAAGAACGGTAGAGATTTCCTTTCTGTTGAGCAGCATTCCTTCTCCTTAGGCTGGTGTCTGCATCTCGGGCTCTGGTTTTTGGTCTGCTGGGTCTGGATAGCAGAGCTGAAGTCAGTAGACCTGCAGTCATGTAACAGAAAGCAGAAGCTGTTCCCCAGTTTCCTACGGCACATGCTGAAGAGAAGCTCTGCTTGTATCAGCACAGCTGTCAGCAGATGCTGATAGATCCTGTTTCTACAAGCACAGTGTTCAATTCCAGTTTAAGCAGACTTAATTTTTTTTATTTTTTATTTTTTAAAAGTGAACTTTCTTCAAAATACTTGCAGCTCCTTGCCACGAAGTTGCGCTGCTTTCTAAACCAGCCCAGCTTGGGTAGGACACAGGCAGCTGATGCCTGGACCAGCGCTCAGGGACCAAAGGTACCAGCAGAGCCAGCCTGCAAAGAGCTGGTCCTGCAAAGCTTGGGCTGAGCCTGTGACACACTTTGTGTTCTCCCCTGAAACGTCAGCTCTCCACTGCTCTGTGCTGACCATCAGTAATCAGTCAGGGAGGTTTTGACTTGGAGGCTCTCTGCAGTTTTTTACCCTCTGTAGCTAACGTGTAGTTCCTCACGCAGGCCCATCAGGCCTAACAGCACCTATTCCTTTCACAGGGACTGTGTGAGACATAAGCAGGAAACCTGCTCCTGTACTCTGTTAAATTAATGACACAAATGGAATTTTTAGTTGTGTAAGGTTAGCTGTGGTTTGGGTGCGTGTTACAGCTTGGGAGATAAACAAAATTACATAAATACATCCTCACTGAAGGAAGGACTTACCACACTTCTATGTAAGCGCGTAGCACCCGTGGTCACCTTGTTTGCTTCGTGCACCTGAGTCAGTGCATGACCTTCTGTGTAGAAAAAGTAGAAAAATACTAACATTGTTTCAGGAGGGACAAGTGCTGGTGCTGCTCAATGTGAAAGGACACAGTGAAATCATAACCAGAATCTTGAGCTAAAGAGAAAAAAGATGCCACTGAATTTACTGAGAAATTAATCTTATTTTTCACTCTGTTTCATGTTTGACAGGACCTTCTGACAGCTTTTACCAATCAAGCAGATATGAAACTGTTCAAACTACTTGTATTCTAATAGCCAAATGCAGGGTTAGGAACTTTACAGTTATAGTGGCCATTTAATTAAATACCATGTTGTTCTGCCTATAGAGACTGTAACAACTGCTTGAGGTGCTCTGCATTTACGCTGGAGAATCTGCAGCGGCACGTTGAATAGGAAGGCCCCAGCTTGATTTTCTTTTAAAATTGCATTTAAATGTACACTAGATACACATTCATCACTTTAATCTAAACTCTACTGTAAATTAACATGTATAGCCTCTGAGATCATACACTTTCACAGAAGTACTCTAATGAAACTTGGCAGCTTTCACCCTGTAACATCATTTGTTCCATTCACTAGCAAAAGCAGACCTCAAACAAGTCAAAACTGTGCTCAGTAATGAGTTCCATTATTTTCCTTCATGTTTTTGGAGTCTCAAAAGCCTCCTGTCCCATGTCTTTATTTTGCAATAAGTCAAAAAAGCACGACAAGCCTGCAGATGTATCAAAGGAAAGCTTTCTCGTGTAAGATCCGGAGATGTTTGTCATTTACCGTAACCAAGCGTGGGACTTCAATTAGCATGAGTGACTTGTTGTCAGTAAGGAAGCTTTCTTCTCAAAACTGGTACATTAGCTGCTTGATGTTCACGGATGCTGTTACATTTACAGTTGCCTGGATGATTCTGTCATAGTCTTTTGCATCCCTATTGATACTCACGTAATGCTGACATGAAAACCAGGTGCCAAAGTAAGCTCATAAATATAAAGGTTTTGTTTGAGTTAACCGTTTCTGTTGACCTCATGGAAAAGTAAACATTATTTATCACAGAAGCACTGCTGAGGCTGGGCTGGTGAATGACTTGGTTACAACCATGTGTTGCCAACAGGAAATGAGGTGACCGTTGCTTGGTTTTGGGATGGAATGGGGACGATGAAACTTGACACGCTGTGTTTCTGCTCTATAGGGAGAAACCAGTGCAGCCCAGTTTTGACCATCTTAACCAAGAGCAATGAGGAAAAAAACAAAACATAGGAAAAACCTTTTCATGCAGCCTGTGTATCTAGGGGAAAGTGAAGTAGCATTTCCATGCAGCTTGTTGGTTGTGTGAGCTGTGATGTCTAATCTGGCTTAGCTCAGAGCTCTAACTTGAGCTCATGACATAGTGGTGCAAACTGGAGAGAGAATGGACTCCTTCACTGCACCTTGGGTTGCCTAATTTATACAGTCTTAAGATTCTACTGAAGAGGGCAGATAACTTTAACTTTTTCCGCTGCGTAACTGCTTAGCTTAATTGTGTAGGCGCCACTAATAAGGAAGAGATATTTACAAGCTCTAGACTTGCATATTTTCAAGCAGGTTGATTTTTTTTCTTTTTCTTATGTTCTCATAGTTAAATCTAATGTCATTCAACTTCAATATGAAAAAATAACCACGGTAGCAGTTGTATCTGCACAGGAAAGAAATTACTGGAATGTTTTCAGTACAGAACTTTCACTAAGCAAGTCATTTTTGTACTCATTCAGTAGTTGATAGGTTTTTATTGTGCTGAAATAACCTATTATGCCAGCTAAAAATAACCAGGAAGTCTTTGCTACATCCTTATGCATTCCCCCCCCACCTCCCAGATATACATATATATATTTAAATCCATTAATAGGTGTATATACTTCATGAGTTCTGTTGTTTTTCTAGTGATGAAGAAAGCACTAAGTAAACTGAAATAGAAAGAATTCTAGTTGCAAGGGAAAGAAAATCCGTTCTAGTATAGATATTTTCCCCGTTAAAAAATATGGCCCAATTCAACATGTGGGCTGATGACCCACTGAAGTCTTTCACAGAAGTCAGTGTTGATCTGCAAGCCATCAATAGGGCAGGCGATGGCTTTCAGTGGGTCTGTATGGATTAATCTCACTGTGTCTTCCAGGGCTATTGTGATGAGCTCCGTATTTTTGGAAGCAGGATCAGGTGCCCAAGTAGTCAGAGGAGAGAATTTGTCTTAATAATAAACAAACAAACAAACAAAAAAAACCCAACTAAAATATAGTAGAACCATGCTGATGTGACCTGGGATTTAAAGCATGCTCGGGATTCCCACTGATTATGCCAGGTTGCCTAATTGGGTTGTGTTACAGACCAGCTAGAAGCAGGTGAAGAGGATACTTGCAAAGCTTCTCAGCAGAACTGACAACGTCTTTCTGATAGCAGACGTGAGGAATGTCCATTCCAGTTTCCGGCTGTTCCTGACTTGAATTACTTCTGTTCTTATTTGTTTTTTCTTGGCTTCTGTTCACTTTGTACTCTGTATCTGTCAGATCTTTTTCCTTCTCTTTCCATGGAGTGTCTCTGCAGCATCTCTGAAGCATGCTTAGATAGTGATTAATGGGAACACTGGCTCAGAACACCTGGCTACAGCAAGTATTTCATTTAACAGTTGATAAGCCAGCAAACTTCAGGGCACAGTGTTCAGGTACCTCATTCTGGTGCTCAGGATTAAACAGCAGTTTCTTATATTCAGATGCCACCACGCAGGGGGAAAACTGCATAGGCAGCTGATAATAAACGTGCATTTGTTGTCAGTTGCTTACGGCTTGGGTCTCCATGCTCCAGAAGCCATAGATACCTCCCTCCTCATTTTATGAAAGAAGCTGAAGATGCCTCATGTGTTTTCTGCCTGTGCGTAGTCACTTCCATATGGAAGTTGAAACCAACTTCCTTGTGTAGAAAGGAGATTGCTGCTCTTTTCTGTTGCTCTGTACATGTGTATGTGTCTTGTATTGCAGAACTTCCGTTGCATAGCCTGTGTTCTGGTGTTTCTTTTTTTTTTTTCTTTTGGCTTGTCCTTATTGAGAAAGGAATGGTTGAAATATGAAGGCTAAAAATTAAGATGAACATGATGAGGTGAGATAAAAGTTGGTGACTGGTGTAAGGTTTGGGTTTTGCATTAGCCAGTGTTGAGAGCTGGGAATGTTCAGAGCAGCCCACGGCACGTAGACACCTTCATTAAGATGGAGAGAATTGGTCCTGCAGGTGCTTGGGTCTTCTACTTTTCTGGTAGCATAGGAAAAACATATTAGACTGAGCACTTAACTTTTAGACAGGTCAACTTAGCTGTCAGTCTTCTCACTGATTCAAGTGCCTAGTCTAAGACACATGTAAAAGTGGATATAAACAGCATTGAAGAAACACAATACCCATCCTAGGGATGAAAACATGTCAGCACTCCAGATGGCCATCTTGTTACCAAGCTCTGATGCTCACTATATATACAAATATGTGTATAAGCTCTTCTCCCACTCTGTGGTTCGCATTTCACAGAATCACAGAATTTCACATGACTAAATCTTGTGGAACTTTTTGTTTCCAATTTACCTGTAAGCAAAAAAGGATCTATCTGTGCTCAGGGCTTTATTTCACTGAGTATCCTTTAAACTCTTCTTACAAAGCAATTCTCCTGCATTATTTTGGATACATGCTCTTATTAGTCCTTTTTCTGTAGTTTTTACCGTGTCTTTTAAAAAAACTAATTGTTTCTGTCCACAGACTGGACACTTCCTATGGCTTTTTGCTCCCACTGTCCGTACAACCATGATTCCTGCTGCCTCTTGCAGGGTCACGCTGTTGGCACTTTGCAAGCTCCTTCTTGGAGGATTGCTTCTGCTCATCCCAACAGATCTGAGGCTTGTTACCCTTGGTACTTTGTGATTGTTTTGTTTTCCCCCTAGAAATTGAATTCAAATCTGGCCTAGTCTAGTCTGCAGACAGAATGGCAAATCCTCACTGGTTTTTTTAAGTATTATTTGTAGGGTGGTTTTGGAGCTTCTGATCCCTGCTGTAATCTAATCTCAAATGAAGTACTCTGCAGGCCCTCCAAACCTGCATATTTAACTCATCTGTCTCAGAGTAAGAAATTAATTTAAAGCTTTTCCTCTTAGGAAGCTTATAACAAGTGGTATCTCCAGAAGTTTAAGTTTCAGAATTTTTTATGTTTCTGTACTACAATTGTGTACTTGTGCGTCTTCATGCAACTGTGAATTACGAAACAAACCCAACTCTTCTGACCAGAAGTAGTGAATGTCAATCACAAAGATATACCATGGTGCCTTCTTGACAATGCTTAGGATATAAACTGTGGTTGTGATACAGAATTCAGATAAAAAGTGTTTGCACTTTGGGAATTTGAACACTACATATTCTCCAGGATGCCTTTGAAACAACAGGAATTGTCAGGAAGGGTGTTTGGAAAAAACCCCACCTGGCAGCAAAGGCAGAATAGGTAGAAGTGATGCCAGTCGAATATACTGCGAAAAGCAGAGAGGGTCACTGATCCATAGGAAAGTTTGGAGATTCTGGCCTTTGCTTCCTAGTGCTACAGTGCTGGGAGAAACAATGGACAGAATAAAGACGCAGGTGTGAAAAAACGGTGTTAAAATCAGGCCTCTACATTGAGGATCTCGAGGACTTCTTGATGTCACTAGACATTTGTCTGTTTCCAGCAGACAAATAAGCCACAAAAGACAACAGGAAAGGGAATAGCCTGATTTAAGGAATAGCAGGACACAATTCCTATGAAGAAACTGTAGATTTGTAGGAATTAGTAGGCAAAGAGGAAATGAGCTTAGTAGAAGGCTGCTCCTCTAGACGCAAAGGAGAAAGAGGTCTAAACAGAAGGCTCAGCAATTAGCCTTCCTCTTATAGGAAATCAGTATAAATTAAATGTGTCGAGAATACACACAAATGATGTGAATTCTCCTGAAGAAGTGAAGATGGTCACAGAATGGTAACGTCAGATAAAGGTATTAACACAGACAAAAAGATGGGAAGGCTAAGAGGATACACTGCGTGCCAGTCCCAGTAGGTCAACATTTGTCAAAAAGGTACAGGAATAAGGAATTGCTTTATTTTAAAAAATAGATTTAAAAAAAGCTATTAAGTCGTCACTAAAATTGAAGATGGGAGAAGACGTTTTGGTTTGGTAAGGGACAGCTTGGTGAACACACTGAGATACCAGTCTACAGGGGCATGTCTAGAGGGATAGGTGTATCTGGAATCCCAGCTACCTTATAGATGGTTTTCTCAATAAAACATCCATTTAACTTTAGAAGCATGGAGTCTTCTGAGACTAACTGATGTCACCTTTTAGAATATACCATAGTATACATCTGTTCAGCATGGAAGATCACAGACTGCTGGTTAAATGAACTTGTGCTGAATGGAAAATAAGAATCTGTTTATTGGTGAGTGATGAACAACATGTACACTGTACCCTCGTTAGATGTACACAGTTTACCAGATCCAACTGTAATAATGGTAATGAATACATATATATATACACGTATAAAATTATAAAAACCCAAACAAACCCTCCAGAAAGCCAAAA
The DNA here is from genome assembly GCA_013396935.1 of Baryphthengus martii. Classification (NCBI taxonomy): domain Eukaryota; kingdom Metazoa; phylum Chordata; class Aves; order Coraciiformes; family Momotidae; genus Baryphthengus; species Baryphthengus martii. The sequence continues at coordinate 327,225 of VWZK01004151.1, forward strand.
CCAAAATAGATTGTGCCAGAAAGATCAGTAACCACCAAGAACTGAATATGTATCTCTATTTAAGTATCTTCCAAAAAGATTTTCTTCTTTTTCTTTTTGTGTCTGTACTCGAATAAAAATTGAATTCATACAAGGTGGTAAGGGCAGCACGAAAATACATAACCTGTTCTGAAGGTAAGATACTGGAAGAAAAAGAAATAGTAAGAAATTCAAATGCTGAGAGAGAGATTGAAGAGATGCAAGGAGAACTTTGCTGTGTGTGGCTGTTCTATGCTTCTGTCAGCCAAGGCCGGGGTGACAAGTTGTTAACTCAAAAGGCTCTGCAGGAATGTTAAATGGTTATCGTTATTTAATACTTACGCTTTATTAAGTGACAGCCTCTTCTTTACATCTTCAAAACACTTTTCAAGCAGGCACTAGTTTGCAAGGCTGGAGGCTGCACTTTTTTATAGGCAGGCCTTGAGGTCTCACTTAACTCCTGCAGTGGAGCAGAGCTGGGGATGAGTTGCAAACAGTTTCTGCTTTCACGGGTCCCTGCTCACTCTTTGTGGCACAGAAACAGTCTCAGATAGGTTGACTTAATCTTGGGGTTGTGGCTGGTGAGCAGAAGTCCCCTTTTACCTGTGATTGCTGAGGGCCATTAGTTTAGAAGCTCTTTTATGAAGCTGTTGACAAACAAACTAAACAAACAGCTCCTGGGGTCTCCATGGGGCAATCCTCTAACTTTCCTGCTGATTAGGGGAAACCTAAAACTCCTTCCTTTTGGGGGGACCAAGGCTAAAGTTGTATTCCATTTTTGATGTTCACCCTGACTGCATGCCATTCTCTTACTCTCATCTCTTCTTTGGAGCTTTACAGTTCTTACTGAGCACTGGAAACAGCACGCCTGCTGAAAAACTATATTAGAAAGTTTGGAAAAATAGTTATCAATAATGGTGAAGTTTGGGTTTGATTAGTATCTGAGTAATAAATATATTTTAAAATCAGAGGTGAAAATTTACCTCTCTTGAAGTTAGACAGCCCTCTCTTACCCTTTAAAGCATGTTGACTTTAGGGAACAACAACTTCAGGAAATCTATGACTTGTATACTTTAATCACTGCTGAGTAGCCTAATTTTAGGCCCTTCTCTTTCAGTCTTGGCTCTAATTATTGTATACTCCTTTCACTTAGATTCAGTCCCTCCTTTGAGTTCTGTGATGTATTCTGAACTGTTTCACTTGCTTTGTTTTGCAGCTAACTTTCAAATTGCTGTAGTCTGTTCAATGGTGCATGATTTTTTTTCAGCTTAGAATATCTCCACCGCACAATTCACGTGCTTTATAATTAAGAAACATTCATAATGAAAAACTAGATCCAAACAATGAAAGACAAGGACAAGATTTGATGATATGGCTAGGGAAAAAACAGTAACACCCCAAACCTCAGCATATTAGACCTCTAATTTTTTTCATATGTTTAGTTCATTGTTTTCGTCATCAGATGTTGTTCTTTCCTCCTCCATCTCGTCAGCAATATGGTGCCATATTTGTGCTTCAAACATACTTTAGAGAAACTAAATTTTGCAACACCTGTGAAATTGCCTCTTAGACCTCTTGCAAGACCCGTTGTTGTCCCTTTATGCTGCAGGAAGAAAATGTTAGCTGAGCAGAAATCAGCAGGAGAATTTAAGACAATTAAGGTACATTACGGGCTTTTAAAGCCATAAATTCAGAGTTTTTCACTTAAAGGACTTGGATTTTTTCTGAATAGACAGTGTGTAAAAGTTGAATACATTCAGCATGTAATGAAAAATACCTTTGTTATAAAGAAGTCCAGCTGCTAGAAATACCCATAATACTAGGAAAATATCAAATTATGTGACGGTAGTTGCACATTTTTGAAGCATGACCAAATAACATATCACTCAAAGCATTTCCCTACCCTCCTGTTTTTTCCCCCCCTGGAACTTGGGAGGAAATGGATACTACACACCCACCCATTCACAAAAATCCTGGCGGGAGGCCAGCTTCCCTCTTTCTCTTCATCCCTGAGCCAAGCTCCGCTCTCTTTTCCCCTTCTCCTTTCTTACTCCTCTTTACGGTTGCTGCCTGCCAGATTTGTACCTATTGCAGCAACAAATGAGGTCTGTGAGGTCTTCTCACAGAACTCCCCTAGTATTGCTCATTATCCACACAGATACTCCTCCCCATGCTCCCTAAAACCTGCATTTATGTTGGACTCTGACTTGTTAGGGAATTTTTTTTTCCTTTTTAACTGTTACTTTATTTCCTGATTCTACTTCAGCTTATTCTTGTCTAGTTTCAAAGCATCTGTACTGGCACAGTCTGCTGCCAGCAAGTGGAGGAGGAAAAAAAAAAAAAAGTTCAAAAGCCCTTGCACACATCCGTATGCCAGATCTTTGCCAGTACCTCTTCCCCAGCTGGTTTGGCAGCAAAAGTGATACCTGTTATGGCAGCAGCGGCCGCTGCACCCACTCCAGATGCTGTGGCTGGAGCAGTGTGGCAGGATTTAAATGTGCGGTTCAACGCACCAGCGCCTGGGGGTTTGAGTCTGAAATTGTCAAATGAAAAACGATGTGTACTAAATTGTCCCCATAGTGATTCTCAACTGCTTTGGGAATGTGGGTTTTGGATCATGTCCAAAGTCCGATTCCCCTTCTGTTTTTTACCTCCTGTTTTCCATGGTAGAGTTAACACTATATGAAGAGGTACTGGGATATTAAATAAAGAACATTGGCTGGAAAAGCTCTTCTCAGCAGACACTACTATATTTTATTTGATGGGCTGGAACCTCCCTGCCTTGCCTTAGCCTTCAATCTGCTAAGGGGTCGTAAGGTATGAACCTCTATAGGAAGGTGGATGTGTCCATAGACGTCAAAGAGTGCCTAGTACAACGGTGCTCTACTTGAGGTGCCGGGTCGGCTCACCACTGCCATGGGAGCATAACTGGAGCGTTAGTTCATCCTCCTGCTGGTCTCAGCTGGTCTTCTTCCCACTTACCCTTAGGCCGGGGGGTTAGCACGGACCCTGCAAGTCCATTGCAGTCAGAGGTGTGGCTGGTGCTTGTGCCCACTGGCGTCCCACCAGTGCAGGTGCTGACGCCAAGCGTGGTGAACACTGTGCAGGCTACCCTGGCTTCGGGCTCGCTGCCTGAGTAAACAGGCCAGGACTGTAGTTGCGATGCCAGGGTTTATATTACCACAGCTCTGCTTTTGCCGGGGCCTTGTGAACCAGACTGGGTGGATACAGTGCAAGCATTGCTTTAAAGGCTTACGGGGGTCAGCAGCTCCAGGCTTCTCATCCCTGCTGTACTGGGAATTGCAGGGGCCTGTGGTGAGGGAACGGGAGAGGAGGGTTGCCAGGGCAGAGGAGAGAGGCCATCACCGCCTTCTGTGGCTGCAGGCGCTGGTCCCTGAGACAGCTTAGCTGTCCTTGCCATTTTGTATTTGTGGGAGTGCACCAGATCATTGCGTGGCTTGCGCATGGGAGACATGGCTCCTGGTCTTCAGGAGGGCTCCGCCATTCTCTGATGTCCGTACACGCTGGTCACGTCTCCCGCGTGTAGACAAAGCCTCAGTGGGCTTCTCCGTACGGGTACCATATGTCCCTGGTCCTAGTAGAAATGATTAAAGAACTGAAAATACAACGCAGCACTTAACAAGGCTGCTTTGGGTTAGTTAAGTTCCTCCTTCTGCCAGGCCTCTGTCAGGCTCCCAGAAAGTTGTTACTGGTCAGAGTCATCTGCGTGGTTGGCTGGGTTTGTGTAAGTGAGGTGGGTGAACTGCACTTTGTCAGACCCATTTCAATCTTACTGTGCATACAGCCGATTATCGCTGCGAATCAGGAGTTACACATGTCCCCTTAACTTAGCTCTCATTTCAGTATGGTCTTTGCGTTCCTCCTCGCCCCCCAGCTCAGCACCAGGAAACAGGAGTTTTCCTCTGCTCATGGCACACAGCTTCAAGCCAGGGATTTCTCTCTGAGCTCACGTGTGCAGGAGAAATGCCATCCCATGAGCCAAATGCTTCAGGTAAGAATGAACTTAATTGGGCATTACATACAGAGGGTTTAATGCCCCCCTGGCCCCCACCCCGTTGTGCGCAGTTCGGGGGTTAGGAGTGGAGAAACCATGACACTCTTGTTTTCTCTCTAAGCCCATGTCTGAAAAGGAGACTCTGCCTTTAATTTTTTTTCAAAAATTTGTAGTCAGATGCAAATAAGAACGAACGGCAGAAGCAAAGGCAGCCGAGGGGTGCTTTTTGTCTTGAAAACAGCTTTCCCACCTGGCCAAGAAGTCTCAGCGTGCGCCTGGCATGATGGGTCAGCTCTCCCTGAGTTCGCCCACGGTGCTCGAGTGTTGACTCTCAACTCCATTGAGTCCTGATTGTTGCTGCCTCACCTTGACCTTCCTAAAATCTCTCAGGTGAGAGGGGAGGAAAGTCATGTACCTTTTGCCCTGAGCATTTACATGCCATGTCTGCCTGCAATGAAACTTACAGTCTGGGTGCTTCAAAGAAGTAGCTCCTTGGATTTCTGCCAGAGCAGACCAGCCTTGTGTGTGAAAGAGAAGGTGGTAGTTGCTAGTCATTTTGAAACATCTTCTGTTGGTCTCAGCTTCTGCTGTACCTCATGATAGGATCATTCAATGCATTCCGGTTTAATGTTTAGTGTGGGCAATCGTCTCTGTTGTCGATTCCCTACTAAGTTCTACCTGTGAATCTGCTGGCCTATGAAATACAGCTTTCCAGCTTCTACCTGTTTTAACCATTTGGCACTATTCAGCAAGTTCTGGAGATCCACTTTGATGAACTGAAGAAAGTGCTAAATATACTTGTTGCTGCTTTATAGCCTTGATCGTGTTTGCTCATGAGAAAGGGACAGGCCCCTCTTATTTGCTCGTCTGCACTGAAAGGCAGCTTGTAAGCATTATTGTAAACATCACTGAAGTGTTGCCATCTTGGTTTGACTAATGAGACTGTCACCAAGAGGAATTTAGGAGCACAGGCTATTGTTGATGCTGCTTGTTCACATTCCTCTATCAAGAAGGCAGCTGAACTCAACGTGATCGAGAGTCTCTTGAGGATGACCCTGAGCTTGGGCATCAAGTGAGAGGTCATTTTTTCCAAAGAGATGTCACCCCAAGTTAAACACTTGGAAAAGACAAGCCATGGTGATCTCTTGTGGAGCTAAAACAGAGACCTGGATTTCTTCAGTGAATGCTTGTTATGTATTTCACTCTTCAAAGTATGTTCATAAGGTGCTTACATGAGTTGTTCTCTTTAGCTCATTTGAAGATTTATTGCTGCAGCTGTGGGTAGATGAAATGAAACTAATTGAAGGCGACTCAAAGAAAGAAAGGAGCAGAAATAACACTTGCAGAGAAAGATGGGATGATGCTTTTCTTGCATTCCTAGGACTCTTCTCTAGTTTTGTTAGTCAGAAGATGCTTAATTTCCTTGTCAGAACTGACTTTTCCGTGGCCTTCCATTTGTGGCAAGAGGTTGTACTGGATTTGAAAGGAAAATCTGTTGGCTGGTGCCTGAAATGGAGCTTCCATTTACTCTGGCACCTTGAACCACCAACCCAACAAAGCCAAATGTACTCTTTGGGTAGGCAGAGCTTCTTGCAGAAGCTGAGCAAGATCACTCCAACATAAAATTTAGGAGGTGTCTTTTAAATACCAGGGCAGGCTGGTGCATCTCCTCCTTGATTTGAGTGATCAACAGGAAAGGTAGGTTTGGGACTTGTACATGTAAACGATTCTTACTTTTTTATTAGTAATATATGAAATAATTATGTACAATAAAGGAATAGACAGTATTGTTGTCTGTTAAGTCTCATACTACTTATAGTTATTCCTACCCAAGACGCTTTAAGGAGAGCGGCCAGGCAAATTTCAGGAATTAACCGAATGTGCTAGGGAGCAGGAGACTGCAACAGAGGACTCACTGAAATGTAAGAAACTTCCACAGAAGTGGTCTGTTTCAAGTTGATGGTGGGGGAATAGCATAATAAAAAATAAATTGTTTTTCCCCTTTTTGTATTAAAAAAGCCTCAGGCCATAAACATCTTGAAAGAAATGGATTTTTCTTTTTTCCCCTTCTGAATGGATCAGAGTTGCTTGAAAAAATTCATATTGTTTGTACATAACCCACAAAAGCAGCAGGGTTTACAGTCCTATTTTTAGTGCTACTAAGTCAACCAGCCTGGTATGCTGGGAAATCCCCAACTCCTGGCACCTAGAGGTTAATATTATCAGCTCTCCAAGAACTGGTTTAGAAGATATTTTAGTTCCATTAGCTCAGCTTGTGTTATCAGTTGTAATAATAATAGTGAATTTATTGCTTGTATTATCGTAGCCCCTCAAAGAGCTGGCTAAGACTTATTTTCTCTAGTTCATGCTGAAATGTAGGGGGTTTTATTTCCACTTTAAACCTAAATTCAGCCTTTCCACTAAAATGGAAAGAATCTTTCTACCTCGTGTCTTTCAGTAAACAATCCTCATAAACCCTCATTATAGTCTTAAAGCAGAATGTAGAAGAATCTTCAATTCAGTGAGGATAAAAAATATCTCCCTTTGTAGAAGAAGCATCTATGTAATCAAGTAAAAACTCACTGATGTGTAATAAGGAATTCTAGTGTGGACCAAAACCTGTGCAAACAACCCTAGAGATGATCGCAGGTAAACCCCACAGATTTGAATACCACATTTAACACAGATGTATTGTCTGGCCATCCTCAAGTATCTAGGTGTTCAAAATAATAACTTTGTGCATGTGAGCGTGCAAAACACATACTTTGAAAAAGATCCTGTACTTACATACTTTCTCATGTGTGGTTTTGTTGGATCTTTTTATTTGCTCACATGCTATGAAACCTGGAGGTTTCTCACTTTCCAGCTTTTCTGTGCAACCACAACAGCTGGAAACATACGTGTGGGTTTTTTGGCTGTTGTGTTTTGGGTTTTTTTTTAAATGAAAGCTGAGATTCTTACGTAGTGACATGGCTGAAAAGACTGGAGCTTTCAAAAAAAAAAACAAAACCAAACCCAAAAGAACACTGAAAAGAAGAACAAGACACGTGATAAAATCACGAGAGTTGGCTACACTGACTCCACTGAAATGAATGCAAGTCATTGACTTAGTGGGACTTTAGTTTCACCCTGAGAAGGAAAATAACTGAAAATTATGATTTGAGTCACTGCAAGGTTAAAGTTATGGTTGCTGAGGTCTCCTAATCTTCATGTCCGTACTTGATAATACTCGATTCTCTCTAATAAAAATGTTCGCTATTCCTATTCTCTTTATATGATGGTTGGAATAACTTCAGCACTCTCAACAACTTGTGAACCATCACCCTACAGCCAGGTGCAATCAGTCTCTGCTGACAAGCTTTCTGAAGGATTTTTATATTTTTGGTTGCTTTTTTTTGACTGATAATGGATTTAAGAGCATATGGATAATCGGTAATTTAATTTTTAAGGTTATGTTAAAGTTTTGGGCATACTGTGGGTCTCTGCTTTATGATTGATGCCATCTCAGTATCTTGCTGCAATTGCTGCATCAGTGTTGATAGTGATGGACGTGATGAGAGTGCCCTTACTTGTAATGAGCTGCCTCATGTCCTTTCCTTCCAACATGCAAATGCCTGTATTTTGATTAAAACTTTACAGTTGGCACCAAGCACTTAAACCAGCAGGGAGTGACAGCGAGCTCTGTTTCTGAGCTGCTTTGCTCCCTTGAGGGTGCATTCCCTGCTTGGTGGTGAGTGTCCTCAGGAGCCTCCCGGGTGTGTGGAGGGGAGGGCAGGGGCTGGGGCCAGGACCTCCCTAGCACTGCGTGCCTTCCATCACCTCTCCACTCTGTGTCCATTTGTCTCTTATTCCTCCTCTTTTCGTACTTGTTTCTGGGACTTAGGAGTATGTCGTGTGCTCCTGAGGCATTCACATCGCCATGTGTGTTTTGTCCGGAAAGAAACAGCTTAGTGCCTTATCTGGTGATTTGTTGGCTCTGCAGCTTTCTTGCTCTTTCTTACAACTCTCCGCTGCATGCCATTTTAACGACTCCGTTAAATAACGACGGAGGTGCAGTAACCTTTCCAATGCGAGGGCTAAAACTCGCTTCCTTTTGTAGAGCCAAATACACCAAAGCAGGCTACCAAACCAGCTCTGCTTTTCCAGTTTAACAGGTTTAGCTGCTGTTACTGGATTGCCACCGAGTTTATTATAGTTTCATAGCTCACCCAGGGCTGGCAGCGAATGAGTATTTTGGCTTTTCTTTCTTTGCCTGTGCAGCAGTAGTGATAGTCATCGGAGCTCTCAGCCTTGCAGATAATCTCTTCAGGGTTATCATTTACTTACAAACAGACGTGTGAAGTATTTGTGAAAAGGCTTTTGAAGTGGCCTTGCAGGCGGATGCTACCCGGAGCTGAGGAGCAGGCGGTGTTTACACAGGGGCAGAGGATTTCTCTGCCCCGCGTGGTTCTCCTCAAGTGCTCGTATTCTGCGGCTACGCTGTTTGCCTTTCTAATGAAGTGAACTGTTTGTTTGAAATACGTGGTAGAAGGTATTTGAACAGAGACTAAAGTAAACTTTCGGGCTGTTCAAATAAGCTATGCGTATCTGGTTTGTGAAGTGAAGGAAAACACTTTGGCTGCAGCTTACCTCTGGGAAGGGCAGTTAGGAGCTGTTTAAATAACGAACTGGGCTGCGAGGGATGTTGCTGCAGCCTCTTACCGGCCTTCGGTGACGACTGCTGCTCGTGTAGGCGTTCCTTGGGATGCCGCCTCGATGGAGAGCTCAGAATTACTGTTGTTATTTAAAAAGGGGATTTATTCATTAGCTGTGAAAACTTGGGTACATTCATATTTGATTAAAACCATCCCAATTAGACAATGGACTGTTGAGAGCCAACATATGCTATTGCCTTTATAACGTCATTAGTAACTCAGAGTCCCCACTTTGAAATAAGATCGTGCCCGAGTGCACAGACATCTGTTTCTGCCTAGCCAGATGGAGGTCAGCAACATAACTTAAACTGCTAATCCTCATTGTGGAGAGGGGAACAGGAATCTGAGGAAGGTAGTAACAAATGAACTTGGATCCTGCTCCTGGCAAGGCACGAGGTATCGATGGCTGATACAATGCTTGGAACACGCACCGCGGAGCTCTGATAATAAGTTTCTGCCTAACCGCAAGCAGAAGTTCAGAGAGCAAAGGAGGGCGGGGAGAAGCGATGCTCTCTGTGGTTATGGCATTACAGTTCGTCTCGGAGAACCTCCCTGCACTTCCCGGCTCTGCTACGGTTATGCCTGATGGGAACATTAGTCGGCTGTGGCACGGCGTTTCTCAACAATGACTGGCAAAACGGAGACCTTGACGGTGGGGAGCGCTTTTCACTCCCTGCCATAGGACAAAACAATTAAAACTGGTCATGTGGGGAGTTCGGGAGCAAAGATTTCCAGCCCTGTCCAATAGAGACCATATGTTTCCATCCATCATTTATATTTTTTGGTGGGGAGGAAAGCGCCGAGTTGGTCGGGACTACAATGCCGCATCCTCTGGCATTGTTTCCCTGCGTATTCTCTTCGGGAGCAAGGGGAGTCACAAGCTTCAGACTCCTTGGGTTCAGCATAGAGATTAAAACAAACAAAAAGTCCTTATGCGCCCAGAGTGCAATAAATATGCTAGAATTTCAATAGGATCCAAACAAGCAACAATAGTAGCATTAAGAGCTGGCAAGTGCTTTGATGTTACTGACCAGAAAAGGGCTGCTGTCATCTATGTCACTAACATTTAAACTTTTGACCTCCAACCTTTGTGTTAAATGACTTTTCCATATGGAAAGTTACTATACCTCTCTGAGTGCCACTGCATTTAGTAGAGCATCAAACACTTCACTGGCGGGAAACTGATGCTTAATGCATTGGAAATGCTCCAGGATTGCCGGAGGGTGGTACTGAAGAGATCTGTCTCCTCTTCTGTCGGAGGATAAATTAAGTCCCCCGCAAGTCTCCCATTTTCCTGTAGCCACGTTGTGTCTGAACTCCACACAGAAACACTGAAGGGAGGATTGCGTCTCGGTGGGCAGAGGAGGGACATCTTAAGTTATTTTTATTACCACCATGTGCTTGACATTAGCCATAGACCAAAGCCCTCTTTTATGCGGTGTGTTGTGCAAACATAGGACTGAGAGACGGGCTTTTACAGGCTCAGGAAATCTTCATGCTCGTGCCACAGAGCTCTATGGGCTGAGGTCCCCCGGCTCGGGCACTGCTCCTGGGGATGTGCAGGCTGAGTGTCAGGGGAAGGTGTTTGCAGCCATCTTGGCCTTGGGGAACATGCTTAGAGTGCACAGAGCATGGGGAGTACTGGCCCACCCCACAGGTCCATGTGGCCTGATATCCTTTCCAAGCAATGACCAGAAGCAAATGCTCAGGAGTTAATGGAAGAACGTAACAGGAGATTCTCCTCTTCTTTTGCTCCCTGTCTTCCCAGAATTTGCAGTCTGGGATTTTCCTGGTTTGTAAGTGATTCCTACACATTTGGACCCTTACTGCATTTCTCTTCTGTGACTTTCCCCTTGAGTCCATTTAAACTTTTGGTGTCTGTAGCCTCCTGTGACAGCTGGCCATGTGACAGGGAACGATGGTGTGTGTGCCTCATCTTCATTTGGACATCTTTCCTCTCCTCTGGCTCCTATTGTCTCATCGTAGTACCCTTGGCCTCTCCTCTAGGATGTAGAGAGAGGAATGAAAAGCAGCAGCTTCCTCTTTAGTGCCCCCTTACCCACTCAAGGGTGCAGAAGAGCAGTCCTTTCCCACTTCTCTCATATTTGTAGAGTTGTACTCACCTAGTTTCTCCCCATCTTGTCACTTAATCACCAAGCTGAAGAACATGGCTGTGCATAGGCAGGTAAGGTAACTTTTCTGGTCCACCTGGACCTGCCTGTTCATTTTTCTGTTCTTCCATTTTTCCTTTATTCTCAATAACGGGAGTGTTTTTTCTCCCTGGTGAGGCAGGACCTACCCAGGCAGACCGTGACACTCAAGTCCTAGCAGTGAGGCTTGTGCAAGTAGGATACAGCACAGGCAGGAGAGCTGCAAGTGCCCTCTGCAGTTGTGTGCCCCTGCTCTGCAGCTCTGATCTGACCAGGCACCGTGTCATCGTGCTAACTCGGGGCTGTCCTCACAGGGAGTAAGAACCATGAGCGTTAGGTGAGGTTGTTGACTCTGATTTTTTTTTTTTTATTTCTGTTTTTAAATAAGTGTGTCAGACATACGTGCCCTTCATCTCATTTCTTAATGATGATGTAAAGTCTTGGCTGCTTTTGGTGAGCAGCACTTAGTTCTCAAAGCAAGAGAAGAGTAGGCCACATCCTGGCACTATGTCTGCAGTGAACAGGAGAGGGGGTGAAGGTATTTATACAACTTTGCAAGGAGCTTCCCATATGCTGCAGAGAGAAAAGCCCTTTGGTGGGAAGGAGGAAACGAGGGGATCCTAATAGCAATCCTGAAAACTCAGCAAAAAGTGTGGTTATATCTAAAGCTGGTAACTTCACTCTCTGAGTAATAGGAAAGAAAGAAGTTGTTCGTAAAGAAAAACAAACTTAAAAAAAATCATAAGCAACACCCAGGAGAGACTCATAAAGAACAATCAGTTTTAGGCAAGTGAACCACTCTTTTTAAGGAATTAAAGAAATAGTTGATTGTGGATAAAATACTGTTATTCTAGCTCTTTGTTGGGACTTTTCCCTAAAGAAGGTCAAAGTGTCTCAGAAATGGTGTCTCCAGGTTAACAGTGACCAGACTGAGGCACAGGAAGGTGATGTAATTTGACTATGGCCCTTTTTGTTAAAAATATTTGCCTCAAACTTGGCTTAAAAAAACTAACTCAGATTGACTGGAATATTGACAATATGACATTCTCAAAAATAGGCTGAATGAGCACTTAAGATAAATGTCAATAGGACAAATTAAGGGAACTTGCTGTACTTTCCATCTTCAGTAATGATCTGAAACAAAAAGTACCCAGCACAAAAATGAAGTATAGAGGAGAAGCTCTCTAAGTATCTGAGGGAAGATGAGCGAACAAGGAAGAAGAAAACAGCTTAAAGTCAAATCTTCAGAAATGTCAAGAAGTAAGAACCAAGAGCCAGTTTGTGTTGCCTTTACTTGATTCACCAGCAGTCCCCTAGAAATGGTAGGGTAGGTCACTGCAGCACGATGAAGGCACTGTCTCGTACTGGGAACATGAGTGGTAAAGGTATTTGAGACTGTCTAAGAAACACATAACCCCTGAGGGAAGAGAAATTTGCAGAAACAGATTTATTCGTATGACACATTTCTAAGGCTGCGTCCTCCTAAACCGTATCCTGTCAGCCTGCATGAAAACCTAGTGCCCAAGAGTGCAGGGGTGACAACTGTGTATCTCTTCCAAGCTGGAAGAAAGACAGGGAGCAAACCCAAGTGACTGTGATTAATTTAGAATATACACATAGAGATTAAAGGATGCAATAAATGTATATTATCGAGTTGCCTGACAGCACGTGTGATGACTGTCTACTCATCTGCAAGAGCTTGAAGAGTGTAAACACCGCAGAAGGAGAGTAATTGCTAAGGATGGTACAGAGAGAAACTAAATAATTATGAATATTTGGATGAAATTTTAAAAAATCAGGTTGAACAGCAGGGAAAAAAAAATATCTCTGAGTGTTCATCTGATTGTGCATCCCATAGAATCTGAACTGTTTTAATATCTAAAAATAGACATAATTGATCTAATTATACTTTTGCCTCTCTTAATTCCTATCATGCCATAAATTACTCATCAAAGCTGCTAAGTATAATCTGTTTCCAAGTCCTTCACCCTGTGGTCCAGACCTTCAGCTGCTGGAAATCTGTTCAGCTACAGTGATTTTCATCATGTTATACTGCTACCCAGCTGTTTGAGGTTAGGCCTTCCAAATAGCTTTTAAACAGAATTCTGGTACACAGAAGGGCACACAAGTCACCAAAGCGGCGTTTAAACAAATACTGTCTGCAGACTGACTCAATGCTGCTGCTTTATCACCTTCTAAGATTGCCACCAAAGCTTGTTGAATGACCCAACTTGTCTTTATTTGTTCCCACATCAAATCAGCAGCAATACAAGGATATTTCTGGATTATTTTCTAGCTTCTAACTATTACCTCTCCTTAGTCACATTTATCTTTGCATCTTGCAGATGTTTTTTGATTGCTGAGTAATGCATGCAGCTGATAGCTGGGCATTCAGGTGCTTTCGGGTTTTATGAGCTATAGGTGTTGAGCTATAGGGAATAACCAGGCTTTTGTGTGACAACTCCTTGGTCTCACTGGTCAGGAAGACCACGAGAAACCTCTGCTTAGGAGTAGTTTGGAGTTGAGAGGCTTGCTTTGAGATTTCTCCTTTAGTTCTCTTCAGTGTGAATCTGAATTTATTTCTTTTATAATCTTTCATTTCCTTAGCTTCCACTTTGTAGCTCGTCTTCGGCCACTGGAATTTCCTGTGTGTTACAGGAATGGGTATGCACAGTACAAATTATTTGTGTGTTTATCGTGGTTATGCATCCAGTCACTTGCTGCTTGTAACAGTGAGGAAATGATCCTTCATACACGTGTGTGGTTAAAGGTGGGAAGCATTCCAGAGCAGCTGGGTGAAAACACTTGTCTGGTATTGTTGAGAGTTAAAATGTGGGTGCTTGCTTTGTATTCCATAATTCCTGGGAGGGGGGAATTTTTAAGCAGTGGAGGATGCACTGACCACATGGTGACATGAGAAGTTAGGGGGAGCAACAGCCAGAGAGCAAGTGTGTTGCAAGGCAGAAACTGAAGTAGGTTGTTTTTTTTTTGCTGCTGAGTCCACTGGAGGTAGCGGAGGGAGGGATTTCTTTGTCAGCTTCCTGGCAGAGGACAATTTGTCATTTTCTTGTGGAGACCACATTATTAAGTTTGTTAAGAAATGCTGCATGGGATCCAGAGGTTATAAAAAAGATGAGCTGTGCCCTACCAACAGCCAGCTGCAGTAGATGAAACAATTTTCTCTCCTAGTAACGTGGGGTGAGGCCAAGATGTCTCGTTGTCGCTGTCTCTTCCTGACAGGCAAAAGCATGGGCCAATGCACAGATTCTGGTTGTACGCAACTGTTGCTCACGTTTATGAGGTTCTTAAATTGCTTATAGGATGAAGCAGCCAGTGTAGTTTGAGTAGAAGAAGCTACTGAGGTGGGATGTTCCCGTTGGGTTTTGCTGTTTCTTCTTGGGCAAACTGTGCTGATGGATCGCCTTGGCTTTCCTTCTCGGAAAATAAGTGTCCCGGGGGGGCTGTGGGATGGCAGCACTGTGCCCACCCCACTCACCAGGCAAATGCATGGCTGCATGATCAGGGCAGCACAAGGGTCCTTCCTTCAGTTGCTGCTGGGTCCAAGGTGTTTTGTACATGCAGTGTATTTATTACACCAGAAGTCTGTCTCTTACTACTATTTTTTTTGTCTTTTTCTTTTTTTGGATAGGCAAATGGCAGGGAGCACTGGAGTCAGTTGAATGGAGTTGAGGAAGTGTAGTTAGTATTCCAGAAGGCAGTCCTGCTCCTCAGACAGCAAAGTTGCAGTGACTGGGAGGAATAATAAAACATTCAAACTGAAATCAATCCAGCAGTTGTTTAGCCAATACCTGCAGCATATTTGGCATATTAAAGACCTCTTAGTGCCAGCTGATGAAATCATTTCCAGCCACTTTTCTTCCAGCACACCGACAACTGCTCTTCCTTCATGTGTTTGGCATGATGGTTACTGTGGAACTACTAAAAACAGTAAAACGTGTTCCCACAAGGTGTTTTAAGTTTACTAACTAAAAAGTAGTAAAATGGATGGCAGGGATCTAAGATGCCTTAAAGTCTTAATTTTCATTTTCACACAGGTAGAAATTGTCATCTGTAACAAGAGGCACGGAGCTGGAGCTGGGCTCTGGTTTGTGAGGTTTGGCCTTGAACTCCTGTGGTTTATTTTTAAGATCAGTGCATAGACTGTGCAAGCACAAGTAGAGGGGAGGGAGGGGAAGTCTGATAACCATTAATATATGCAGACACATGGAAGGAATGTATTCTGATTGAAAATTGTGGTTTTCTCTGAAAGTGTTACATCTACTGTATGTTACCACAATTAACATTTAGTGTTACTGAAATGGAGAGGACTTGCCAGTTAAAAATTCTTTTTCTGTCCATTTCTTGGCTTTATCCCTGTATTTGCCTCCTTTTTTTTTGCTTTTATTTTTCAGTTTTGCCACAACTTTTTCTTTTTCCTACTTAAAATCTCTTTTCTCTGCAAAGTCAAATAGTAAGTACTCATGTCCACATCAATGTGACAGTTGCCACAATGGAAGCGCACGTGTCTGTGCAAGCACAAATGGGGACATGCGTGTGCGGAAAACCCTCCTGAGATAAGTGGCTGCAGCACATCTGTGGATCTGCCTGCAAGTAAGCAGTGCTTCAGATGGCAACCAGCCACACTGAAGCAGCAGCCCCAGTCACCGTAGGGAGACTCTTCAAAGTGCACAATGTTAGGTGTGTGCATTAACGTGCAGCTGAGGCTCAGTCATTTTTCTTATTAAAGCCTCTGTATAAGCATGCATAGAGAACATAACTCACCCCTTTTTGAAAGAGAACTAAAGAACCCCCCAAAGACAACATGTGCTCTTATTGAGCCCTAATGCAAGCTGTAATTAAACTGAAATCCAAAGTAAGATCTTTGCTTGGCAGAAAAGGACCTAAGTCTTGCCATAAAACTTGACGATACCATTAAGTTTGGATCGGTTGAAGCAAATATATGTGAAGGAACAGTGGTGCCCTTAGGGACTCTGCAAACCTGAATATTAGAAAATTCCCATCTGGTGATCAGCTTATGAACCAAAGGAAGTGTAGAAATTTGTTGGCAAACTCTTCAAAACTGTTCTGTGTATTGAAAAGCCATTAGCAGGGAGGCTGTGTTTTGGCTGATACTGTTGCTGTTACATCTGGTGTGAAAGGCTGGTACCACCAAGTTCAGCATCAAGACCATAACGAATGTAAGCGGGAAGGAGAGTTCACCTCGAATGAGGTTACATCCGAGACAGAGTTTTGCGTCTGGCTCAGTTCTGACGTTTAATTTGGTGAGCTGATGGTCCTGAGGACAAATCTGCTGGAACATAACAAGAACTTCCTGGAGTCCCGTGCTTGCTTGGCCCTCATCTCATGACACAGGTGCCGGCACAGGGGCCGCACTGAATGCGTTCAAGCTGATGGAGACGTTTTCTACGGTAGCAAGTGTTTTCTTGATGTGCTGAAAAATGCAACTTGTCATTTCAGCAGCCATCTTCCTCAAGGGTTTGGCAGGAATCACAAGGTGCTTGAGCAAGTCGGTTAGCTGAGGACAGAGTGTTTCACTAGCTTTGCCACCACAGCTGAACATTCTGAATGTAGTGATCCTCTAACCAAGTAAGGCTTATCTGAAGGACTAGAGAGTCTACAGAAAAGTTATCACAGAGCCAGAGAATACCAGGTTGGAAGGGACCTCAGGGATCATCTGATCCAACATTTTTTTGGTGAAAGCACAATCTAGATAAGATGATGGCCCAGCATCCTGTCTGGCCGAATCTCAAACGTGCCCAGTGTGATGAATCCACTACTTTCCTGGGGAGATTATTCCAATGGCTGATTGTTCTTATTGTGAAAATTTTCCTCTTGTGTCCAGTCAGAGTCTTCTCAGGAGTAAGTTGGACTCATTACCCTTTATCTTTTCCATGTCATTGCTTGTAAAAAGGGAGTCTTCATCTTCTTTGTAGCCACTCTTTAAATACTGGAACATGGTGATAAGGTCTCTCCTCAGGATCCCCGGCATTAGGTTAACCTTAACTTCAGTGAGCTTTGGAGCAACCAGCCCTCTTTGCCATTGTCTCAAGACGTTACACAGCACCTGTGAGCTAGCTGGGATCGTCTACTTTTCCACCAAGTCTTGCAGTGAATTGCTGCTGCCTGCACCATTTCATCAGACTTCAGGTTTGCTGTTAAGCAGCAAGGACCGTATGTATCATTTCTCCCAGTTCCTTTCCCTTGATGCAGCAGAGCCTTAGTTGCTGACTTTCAGAGAACAAGTGTAGGTCTCTTCTTTTTACCTGTATGGGAGTGATTGTATTTTGAGAGAGACAATCCTCTTCAGTTTTTTAAGACGGCAAGGAAGATTATTGAAGAAGAAATAAAAAGACACATGTTACACAACAAAAACTCAGCATAAATTGACAGGTTTTCCAGAAAAAAAATCTCACAGTGCTAAAATGGATGAGTTTGTAGCATTGCAGGCAGTTGAATCTCCCATATTGTTTTAAGGAGACCCTGTTAGCTTTACCGGAGGCAGGAGAGTGTTCAAAGGAAGCTTACAGTAGTAGACAGCAGAAAATTCAGAAGGTGACAGCAGCTACCAAGTTCAGCAATGCGTGAGGAATGTGTTTAAGTGTATATTCAGTGCCTTGGCATGTTCTCACAAGTTCTTGAAAACAGTCAGATTTAAGCATGGAATCAGAAGCTTCTGCTGAATTGGAGCTGAGGGCTCCAAATACACAGGCAGCATCCGTCCATCTCGACCTCTGTACTGTACACTTAGGTTAGGGAGTCTGCAAGGATGTAATTGAAGTATCGGTCCAGGAATTCACAGTTGCGTTTGGATGTCTGTAGGAAAACTGCCTGGCAAGCACTGTAGTAGTTTGCATCTCAGCCAGTATTTTGAAGAAGTTGCAAATGGTATTAAATAATTTCCCTAGCAGAATAGGAAGCTGGATTTTGTCGATTCATTTTAGTGAGAGGAGTTCCTTTTTGCTAAGGAGGAGAATTTTGTTCCTCACACTATAAATGAGAAATGTGAAAATGTCGTTATATTCAGAGCAGATATCCTGTCTTTTGTACCAAGTGGCCTCCTGGTTTTCTAGCTGGGTAGAGCATCTCACAAACAGACAGGAGTCAGCTAGGTCCAAATTAAATTCTAGCCTGTGAATAGTCTCATTCATTCTTTATTCTGCTATAGCATAAATAATAGTGACAGAATGTGCCTTTAATGTTCTGATGGTGCCTTAATGAAATAGTTACTGGGTGGGATATGAAAAAGCGACGTGTAACTGGCTGCAGCCCGAGTTACTGCTTTGCAAACTTTTTACTGTGCATTTCCATATAAATACATGTCAACTGATTACATTTTTATGGAGTTTCGAGTGAATTCCAAGTGAAGCCCTGGATGATGGGTGCTTTGGCAAGTCTCTGTTTGATCTAAGAGTTTTTCCGTATAAATATTCAATGCTCTTCAAAGTGGAGTGGTTTTGGACCCCCAAGCATGTAGAATTTACTGCCTAACTCTGTGCTGAGGGCTGACCCAAACAAGGCAGAATTTGAAGTCCCTCCGTAAAATTGACTCTACTGGTTCTGCACATTATTCTCCCTGTCTCCCATTTAGCGTGTTAGTCTGCTGACAGTAGAGTACACAGCACTTAGCAGCTGGTTTGTGGAACCATCAGTCAGGAAATTATATGATAAATAGGAGGTAGCCAGGTTTAGTGGCACTTTATTCTGCTTCAGCAGTTTTAGCCTGACTTTGGAAAAGTCATCATGTGTTTTTTTCTTAAGGGTTGCAACAGGAGATGGCTATAGCGTAGTAACTTATTACACATACACTTGAGTTATGATGTTCCCCGGCTGTATTGCTTGTGTAAATAATAAACTGTGAGATGGATAATTATGTTGGGGTTTGATATGCAGCTCCGCTCTGGTCGACATAGGGCTGACGGAGACAGCTCCCTGTGCCATGATGGAGTGCGGCCGTTTCCTAGGTGGAAACTGCGAACAAGATGCAACCAAGATACACAAAGGAGCTTAATGTGAGAGAACTCAAAAAGGTGTTCTTGGGGATTTATGTCCCATGCGTTACATACGGCTTGTTGGTGCTCTACCCTGCATAGGCCACATAAAGGGAGAGACTCTGTTTGGGTCGTTTAATACTCATTTTCCATTTCCCAGGTAGGGGAAGATAGATGGTTGCATTCAGGAGAGCTGAATGGTGTTTTGCTGTGTAAATATTGGGACTACTTTTCACGGGTGGGTGCTCAGGCTGGGTGAGAGTTGGGGCAGGGAGGAGGTTCAGCATCCTGAGTGGGACTGCTTGCCTTGGCCAGGTAAAGCCTGTCCTGTCTGACATCAGTAAGGGCGACAGCATCTCTGTGACCTTGCCTATGCTCCCCAGACTCACTCTTCAGAGATGCATAGGGCAGAAAAGGACTCGCTTGTGCATCTGTGAGGGTGTGAGCGAGTTCCTTTTTCACTCAAAAAATGGTGGCAGAGGTTTTGTGGTAAAATGCCAGACATCTGCTATAAAACCTCCTCCCTTCAGCTTACGCTGCTGTAGTCAGATAGCAGCGAAGCAGGGAAAGGGGCAAACAGGGAGGTGCGCTTAAGCACAGTTCTCAGGCCCCTTTTCTCCTTCTCCACCTCAGTGGCTGGTGAAGAATGTGTTTCAGGAGGTGGCAACAGGCATCCTTCACTCGGACAATGACGGCACGTTCACAGGGATAGCAGGTCATCTGTGACCCACCTTTACTCCTGCTGAAGCTCAGGAGTGCTCGGCATGGGGAATGAAGCTTGTAACAGACTGCATACCAAGGTCCAGTTGGTGCTGCAGAACTGGCATTAAACTTGCCATGAGTCTGAGCTCCCAGCTCCCAGTAGTGAGCCACAATTGCTTTTCATTTGTGGTGCCTGAGCCCTGAGTCAGTAAATGGCAGCAGTGTACTGTGGCGGATCACATGCTGGTGATGTTTCGTAGAGTCGAGCCAGGAAACTGGACAGGCTGTGTCAGATGTTTCCAAATTTTCCTGAAATACTGGGAATATTTCCTCAGAATTTATGTGATTTCACCTTTGTCCCTCCGTTTACTCCCTCAGGGCCATGAGGTTTGTTCATCTATTTCTTTCTTCCACTTTAAAACATAATAATAAACTAACTCAACTTTTGATAAATGCTAAGGTGAAAAATTCCTTTTTTTTTTTTTTTTTTTTAAAAAAAAAACCATCTCTAGTTGGCGTGAGGGAACTGCTTTCACAGATAACACAATTTAAGAGGAGGATTATGTTTTCCTGAATAGAAAAGGCAAAAAACACAAAGAGAAGATGCTTTTGAGAATCAGCAGGCAAAACCAAAATAGATTTAATTTTACTGCCAGTGCATAATTTCTTTCTAGAAGCATTTTAATAAATCCATGACATGACCTATTGTCTGTACTTCTCAGCTGCTGGTGTCGGATGAACATGACTTCATCCAAAACGGCAATTGGGCAATAATTGGGCAGGATTGATTTGTTTTGTACCACGGGGGATACTCAGCATCTCGTTTGGATTTTGAGCATTTGGGAGGCAGCCCTGAGCAGCGCTGTTGGCATTAACCTCTTTTAGGTGCACAGATCACACCGGTGTGCTGGTGTGGAGACCTGTGGTCCGTGTGTGTTGTGTCCTCCAAAGCTGGAGGCGATCCTGCTGCAGAAGCGGTGGAGAGCTGTGGGTGGGCATGTACTTGGTCCCTTGGGGCAGAGCCCGTGGGGGCGGCAGGGGCACATTCCCCTTTTTGTCAGCGTCGTCGCCGAGGCCGTCCGGAAACAACGGGGAACGGGAGCCCTGGCAGCTGCAAAACCCCTTGTCCTGCAAAAGCTTTGGAGGAGACTGGGGAATTTGCTGCAGCTCTGGGTCCCTGGATCTCCAACTGTGGGGACAAAGAAAGTACCCTTCCTTTTCAAGAGCAGTGTCTGAAATGAGTCCCCCTGTCCTCAGGCACGTTCCTCTGCATGTGGCCGTCGACGTGATGCTGTTAAGCATCGCCAGTATGGCCTTTCCCAGTGGCATTTCCCTTCCAACTCCATTGTCTGATTTACTCCCAATAGTCATTTCTCAGCACGCCACTTCAGTTTGGCTTTCTATGGTAGGGTTGTGTGCACCTCTCTGAGGATATACTTGTTTTTTTATTGTATTCTGTGCTTAAACATTTCATCCTGGGATGATTTTTTTGGTTCCTTGTTTTAATAAAAAATAAATAAATCAGGAATGCTTATGAAATGCTCAATGGACTTTTTGATCTGACACTTCACATATGGGCACATAATTATTTATTAAAGACTTCTTTATGTTCCTTTCCAAGCTATAAAAAGAGAATATTAAAATCAGTAAATACATATTCATGCAAGCACTGTGGGCCAAACTTTCCTCTCAGACAGACCTGGCTGAGTGCAGCAGGGAAGGAGAATGCAACCCGTAAGTCACAGCGCTGTTGACATGTGCTTTTCAATATCTGTTCCATCTCTTTGAATGTTGTTTTAAAAGAGTCGTTGGAGATACTCAGATTGGGAACCTCGCTTGTTTTTTCAGATCCGCCTCACCTCTTTCCAGCATTCCACCCTCCTGTACCAATTGATGCGAGACATCATGAGGGACGCTACCATTATGAACCATCTCCCATTCCTCCTCTGCATGTGTGAGTATTCAGTATTTCCCCTCTCTTCACTTGCCTGGAAGAACAGGCAAGTAGATGAACCTTTGCAGTGCTTAAAGCCACACACCCAGAGCTCTCCGCCAGTCTTGCTAGAGAGTGAGATTTACTTTTGGAAAGTGTTGAGATTATCTGTTTGTGAAGCAAAACCCAGGCTGGTGCCTGAGGAATTCCTGTTATAATAGGTGGCTGGCAAGTGTTACTTCTGTGTTTTGCTGACATTTATTCTGTGTGCTGCGTTCTATAAATTCTAAATTTAAAAGTACTGAACCCTGTGAAATAGAACGAGACAAAACATGTATTTTGTCAGTATTCGGCTTGGGGTTCTTCATAGCTAAAATTTCCTCTCATGCCAAAGTTGTTTGGTGGTTTTTTCCAGTGACTTCTATGAAGCGTAATGAAATTTTTGGTAAATTTTCATAGTCCTTGTTGTGTGCACGCACAGGCAATCGGTTGATTGATGGGAATGTCACCCAAACAAAATGGCAAATGTGATAGAGCACATGGTTTACACAAAGATAAAAGAAATGAATACCAGTGATAATGTGCATTAGAAAAGGGTGGTAGTGGTGAAATCCTGTAGAAATAAATATTATCTTATTCTATATGGGGAGACGGATATCAGCAGCGCAGCATAAAACAGTTGTGTCCGGGAAACTGCTATATACCATTAAAAATGGAGCTGAAATGCAGGGCTTGGTGCTTTGCTAAAAGGCTTGATATATACATTTAATCATATCTACTAATCACCTCTCATACTGAGAAAATACAAGAAGAAAAGCACAAGTAATACTTGGAAGAATAATGCTAGTTGTTTAGATGGCAGATTGCTTTGCTGTGGCTATTAGTTACAGCCATGTAATTACATATATGCAGAAGAAAAATGAAGTTGTTTTAAAACAAGTCCTCCTCTGTGAGCAGAATTAATTGATATTAACAATCCTAACTACATGCCCAAGTACACACACAATATTTTATTAACAGGTTTTTTGGGTCAGTCTTCTATTACTGAATTGTAATTTCAGAGCAAATTTGCCTGGAGGTAAGTAATAAATCTGTGTTGCAGTCTTCTTGGGCATTAGAGGAAAAGTGGGTATTTATAGAAAGAGAGAGTACAGAAACTTGTGATTTATTCCTCAGAGTTTTTTTGATGCATCACTGTTTACACCACAGTCAACCACTTCGTAAAGTATACTCAACTACGTTCTTAAATTTGCTGCTAAAAACCGTTGTAAGCCGAAGGTGTCAGGCTCAGGCAGAGTCATTACACGGTCATCTTAGATTCTTCAGTGCAGTGAATATTCTGCCTGGATGTTTTTGGGAGCTGAGGGGGACAATCCTGCTTGTTCTGAAGCTAGTGGGGAATTTGCCTTTGTCTTCGGTGCGAGG
Source organism: Baryphthengus martii (assembly GCA_013396935.1). NCBI lineage: Eukaryota > Metazoa > Chordata > Aves > Coraciiformes > Momotidae > Baryphthengus > Baryphthengus martii. The sequence continues at coordinate 350,171 of VWZK01004151.1, forward strand.
CAGATGGCGTGTGGGGAGCCCCAGGTCTTTTAACCTCCATCGGCAAAGGACCATCATCCCAAACCTGGGTACCGCCTGTGAGCCTTCTGGATCCTGTGCCGTGTGGGACTCTGCCTGGCTGCGCTTGCTGTGCTGAGCCCTCTCTGGAGCCTGAGTCCCATGATCCCAGCCCATACTGTGACACCCTGTGCCTGCAGGCAGAGCTTTAGGGTGGGTGGACCACCATTCCCTGCTTTGTGTGACTGTGGGGCATGGGGACTAGCAGCCTGCGCTGCTGAAAGTGCCAGAAGATGTTGAAAATGCCTGATTTGATGCCTGATAAATCCGTGATTTTATGATTCTGTGATTTGGCATTCAGTGGTAGTCCCCTCTGATGCTGGAATCAACACCCCTTCTATGGGAAGGTGCCGTGTGCTGTACCCCACGGTGCAGCAGTGATTCTGCTGGACCCTGCAGAGGCTTCTTAGAGATGAGGTCTTAGTGTGGTGTGATATGAATGCAGGCAACTGCTTTAGAAATACACCCTGATACCAGCTTAAGCTTTAAACTCAAAAATTCCTTCATACTGGCTGTTTATTTGTCCATTAATTTCTCTTGATTCTTCTACTCGGTTTGTGCCGCCATTGGAATGGTGAGCTGTAGGGGACCCTTAGAGCTGTGGTGATCAGTTTAAATAAATATAAACACACAATTAAGCAACTTTTTTAAAAAAAATAATCTGTCAGACTCCACAGCTGCTTTGTAGGTGTTAAGGTTTGTCATGCTTTTGCAGTTTTCAGGAATATATTTTAATGTATGTATGAGGTAGACATCCAGCAACTTTATTGCAGCTTTTACAGAGGCTGGTGTGAGTATCACTTAGAAATGTTAGATTTGGGAGCATTCGGAGCCATTACTTGAACTACTGTCTTAACAACGATTGAAAAAAAAAAAAAAGAGAATAAGAAAGAGCTAGATCTGAGAAGTTATTTGAGAATTCGGAGAGAAAATGAGATGAACACCAGTTGGGATAAAAATATTTACCCACAGCTTTATCAATGACTTCACTGTATGAGTAGTTTTCTCCTCAGCTTCATAATACTCTCAAATGTGTGTGTGTGTGCAAAATAAATAAAAAAGGTGGGAGGGGCAAAGATTTGGCATCATTCCAGTTATTCAAGCTCCTAGAAATGTGTTGCAGAACCTGTCAAGCCTTAGTGGAATTAGTTTAGGTATAATACAAGTGCAAAAAAACGGTGGAGGGAGCCTTGTCTGCATGATACCTGCAATGTCTGCACATAGTTTTGAACAATAGCAAAGTGAAAAAGGAAGGAATTTTTAAGGTGTTAACAGGGCTCTTACGTACTTGCCTCTCTAAAGATGTATGTGTATTTCTGTGTGTAATTCTTGTAGTTTAATTGCTGATGGGCAGAACTGTTGTATCCCAAATTTCAGCCTGGAGCCAAATTTTATAATTTGAGTTATAAACCCCTAAAATAAGGGTTTATGTTTATGATGGAATTGCTGACAGATGCTTATGTATAGCAGGACTAGCAGGCATTGCTGTAATTATGCTATCGTATCCTATCATTAAAGATTTCAATTGAAAGAGGTTTATAAATTGCTCTTCCTCTTAGATAAACCACCCTACATTAAGGCATCAACGATATGGTGCAGAATTAAATTAAAATCTCATAAAATGAAATATGTTCTGTATTAGCTGTTTGACACTTAATTTGCCTCTGAATGAGTAGAGGAAATCACAAATTAACCTGCCTTTGTTTTTCCAGCCATGGCTTATTAGGTGTTAGAACAACTGCAATTACAGCCCAATAATAACCCCCAACCCTTATGAATATGTACTGAAATGTGTCACTTTGTGTTACCGAAACCTGTTTGTTAGGACTGTGTAGTTACTCTGGAATTCCTACAGTACAACTTTAGTTTATACTTCAGGGAAGATGTATGAAACTTCAATTGTTGTCTAGTGGCAACATATGAACGGTGTGATTGGAGCTGGAGCTTGTGTTTTCATTTTTTTTTATTCTTCAAATTTAAGGCACGAATCTTAGTTTTAGAAAAATATTTCAGTAAACTGTAACACAGTTTTGCTACTTTTCATTGAACTGTAAAGTTAAATTACTTGTTAAACATCATGTGATTAAAACATAACCAAAGTAGCATAGCTTTAGTAATCCTGCTTCTTACTTGGTTTTTCCTTGTTGTTGTTTTTGTCTGGCTCTTTCTTAAATTTCAAAATTGATTCCTAAAGCAAGGTACTAAAAGAGAAATTGAAGCTGGACTATGTTTTGGTCCTTGACATTTTCTGGGCCATCCAATAGAGAGTGATGCCTTCTCTGGTTGGTGTGCAGTGATTCAAAATCATGCTGCTAATGAGGGGATTTATTTGAACATAAACTAATACTTTGCATATGCTATTTTTGTTTACTCCTCAAGAACCAAATCCTAAATTTACTATTGGCTAACTCGTCCAGTTGCCTGATGTCTTCATTAACATTGGCTTTGTTGGGCTGGGAGTTGTTAGTGGTGAGCAGAGGAAGAATGAGTGTGTCTTGACTACTTTTGTGACAGTGCAAGCGTAAATAATCTTATAGTCCCACAGCTTTTAAAATCTGACTTAGCTAGGATGAGGCGTTTTTAGATGTTTTATTTTTTTTTAATTAATAAATAAACGCTTAAGGCAAAAGCAAACTTCTACTGATGGATTTAACTGCAGTGATTTAGGAAGCTCCCATTCTTGGTCATTCATTCATTCCCACACCTTTACCGAGTTGTGTTAATAGGTTGCTCCCTATCTGCTTCCTTTCAAAGTTGGGTTGGACAGCCTCTGAAGGTGGCCTAACCTGATATTTCTAGACTCTGTTTACAAGGCTGTGAAGGAAGCACACTCCTGCAGAGGTAGGGCAGGGGACAACTATCAAGCGGCAATATCAGGAATGGCTCCAGGGTGGTGGCCCATGTACATCTCAGATCGGTTTGTGCACATGTAGTAGGCTACTAGAAAGTTCAAGTTCCAGGTCTGAATGTACTACAAGATACGCCATGCATGTTCCAAAACATCTGCTTCTTTGTTGCCCGTTCTGTTCCACATTAGCCCTGGACTGTGAATAAGGGAGGATGACCAGGTAAATCTGAGGGAAGGTGCATGGCTGGTGCCCATGTGCTTACGGCCTGGGGAGGCCGCTCTTGCAAGGAGGAAGCTGCAAGGTAAACCTGATGTCTTGTGGCTTCCTAAGATCAATGATACTCCAAGTTCGATTTTTCTAACTGCTGATTGAGGTTAGTATCATCTGTAGTTTGACAGCCTTACGCCCTGAAATGGTACATGTGTAGCTAGCTGTGCGTGTGTCCAACACCAGTGCCTTGAACAGATACTTCGAACTGTGTGAAGGCACCGGTACTAAAGCAAAGCATGTGTTTCACTTGCAGTCGGCTTCAAGTTGATAAAAAGAGAGTCTGATCCTTAGATATGTTATTTCCTATCTAATTTATACAGACATCATTTACACAAGGGTGAAAAGGAAGGGAAGTCAGGCCCAGATGCTCAGCTTTCATCAGCCTCTGATTCTGGACCACGCAGTACAATGGGGGTGTCCGAATGTAAGAAGATTAAAGCGTTGGCTCAGCAAAATATCCTTCGTTATGAGAGAAACTGCTTGCCGTATGTTTGATAGGACTTTTAAGTTTTCCCAGCCCCATCACTGACATTTTGATTTTTCCTTTGCCCTTTCATTCTTCAGCTCTTACTTCTTTTAAAAATCTTAGCGTTTAAACCTGTTACCTGCTGCTTTACCTCAGTGTACCTCTAAACTGGAGACTTGCCAAGGAGGCTGCTAGCTTGTCAAAGCATTCATTGATCCTTCCACAGTGGGAAGGAGAGCCCCACCCAGTGTGAAGAAACATCATTCATTGAATTGGCTTTAATTACTTTAAGACTCAGAACGGGTTTTATGGTTTAGCCAGGAGCCATCAAAGAAGAAAGACTGAGAAACTCTTGGGACATGAAAAGATTACTGTAGTTACAACTTTCCAAAATGTAAGTATTTTCTGAAATAAAAAGTATTTTCTGTAAGCAGGGAAAAGTCTTGCATTAAGTGGGAAGCACCCCAGGAAAGTTGTCCCTGCAAGTGAAGGCAGTATCGAGAAAAAGCAGCTGCTAATAGCCTGGAGGATTTTTATAGCAAGTCTCCAAGAAGGAAGCATCATGGTCTGGTCACTTGGTGAGGTTATTCAGAGTTTGTCAAATGCCATGGATATGTGTATTGTAGGCTCTGCAAGCAACGTGCACGCCTCTTCGTGACAGAGCAGCGCGGTGGTGGTAATTCACAGAAGTAAAAAAGCAGGGCCAGATGCCCGCACATAAACTGCAGCAGATAGTTTTCATTCGGTGCCAGGCCTTTTACAAAATGGGGAAGAGGAAGCCCAAGTCTAGACCAGAACTGTGATCTCTCAGTCAGTGCATAGTGTTGCATATTTTAAATAGTGAATCACTGTTTTGTTTAGCTGTTGGTACTTGTTTAGTAATATTTACCTTAAGACTTGCAGATCATAAATTCTCCTTTGCAGGCAGGCTTGCAGAGTAGCTTCAGAAGCAGACTCTTTTTAAAAACGACCTGTAATTGGGAAAAGTTTTGAAAGCAAATTATGGGTAGTGTATACTGAATTGCAGAGAAAAAGAAAAGGATATGTGGTTCTCTTAAGCTTTTGATTCTGCAATACACTTGAAAAAAAGGTGGGTAAAAATAGGTAAATATTTTTTGAATGTAACTGTTTTACGTAAGTTCAGTTACATTGATTTGTTCAGGTAAACTGTAATCTGAAGTTTCTGCACACTTAATTCAGCTCTTCCGTATTTCTTACAGAGTTGCTCTCTTCTGGCTCAGAAAAAGCAGAATTTAGAAAAGAATATTGTACTTAAAAGTTCATTTTGGTGGCAAATAAATTCTAGATCAAATAAGGATTCATTGTGAAAAATCATCCCTGTTTTTAGCAAACACATTTACATGAAATTCAACAGAGTTGCCTCTAAATGCACCAGATTACATTTGGTTCACATCATTCATCTGTTTCTGTGGCGGATAATACTTTGTGACATAATCATTTTCTCTGGAGTAGCTAATTGTAATGCCAAGGAACTACAGATTTATAAAGGAGAAACAATAGCAGCAGATAAATATTGCATTAACAGAGGCTCTTTGTTCTTCTTGTACTGCCAGCTTGATTTTGGAATGGCTGGGGAACTTACAGCAATTCAAATAAGAGGGAGATCTTGGTGAGATTTAAAGTGTAGAAGGAAGAGCTTGTAAGATGCAAGGGTTTGTTTTGTTAAAAATCTTTTGGTGGAAACTTCCCCCAAATCTTTTGTTCTTTCTTTTTTTTTTTTTCATGTCAAGAAAAGCACTTAGAAAGGCAGCAGCCCCTGGCTTAATGAGAGAGGCAAGTGCCCGCTGCTGACTGACCACCTCTCACCATCCAGTTGCTTGGTCGTAGCTGCAACTTGCAGGGCAGCTTCCCAGTGCGACGTGGAGGGAGGAAAAAGAGGGGAAAGCCCTCGGTGGTCCTTGGGAATGCTCCTCTGCTGGTCTGAAGGGAAGTGGTTGCCTGAGAGGCAGAGTGACACAGGTTTAGTCGCTGGGGCCCAATCCAGAGAAAGGGATTCTTCAGAGGTTTGTATGGATTGTGCTGTTGCAAAGAAATAGTTCCCAGGTTTATCAGCAGTAAAGTATCTGGAGGCACTGGACAGCACTGCCGCTTAGTTGATTTACCCCATCCGGTGCTTAGACGAATTCTTAGCTGCCAGTGAGAAGTGGTTCCCTAAGGCAGACTTTGTAACCAGCATGAATTAAGAGATGATGGAAGCAAAATGAATGGTCAGCAGATCATGCCTCGGGACACTATGTTGTATGTAGCATTTTTCTGAAGACTGAGGAATAACTAGGCATGACTTCGAGCTTTTGGGGCGCTCCCTGTGCTCAGATGTGTGTACAAGTGTGTATATTTATGTGTGTGCATGCATCCTCTCTGCGTAATAGAGTGGATATCTTTGCTTGCATTTCTCATGGACTGAATAATTCTAGGTCTTTACGGTTAAAACTAAGGGAAGGAGCTACACAGAGTCTGAGAAAGATGAAAAATTAGAGGGAAAACATGAACAAAGCAATTATGAAAAATATTCGTGGGCAAAGACATTGAGAACTTGTAGATCATTGCCGTAATTTAACACTTAACCAAAAATACACAGAATAGCTGCAATGCTAGAGTTCTGCTGCCTGAAATTTCTATTATCTCATTCTGTTATCAGCTGCAAAGAATGCAGGCTCTAAATATAGTGCACATTCAGAGGCTCTGAGCCTGTGGTTTCTTGGACAAAATTCCTGTGTTCTTTGTGCTGTAGTCAGCAGTATTAGTCGAGTGAGCAGATATTGACTGTGGTATTCACGTGCAGTGAACCAGAAGCAAGCCAACTCTATAGAGGCTGCTGTCAAACTTGTTGCAGTGGCCTGTGAGGTACTGGACTGTGACAGACTCCTTTTTTTTTCAGTACAATTCTTCCACTCATGTTAAATCTTGCTTCAAAGAGAACTGAAATGTTACAGTCTTAGCCTCCTTTCTTTCTTTTTTTTTTTTCTTTCTTTTTTTTTTTTTTCTTAAGTGTACTGGTGAGAGTTCTGTGTTGTGAATTGGAAGTCCCTCAAGTGAGAGTAGGTATAAGCTGGAAGCAATGCGAGCAATGAGTACATCTGCAGTGTAGGAGCGCAGGGCGTCTTCATCATACTCTCACGCAATCTTTCCCTGACTTAGACTCTCTTCTCCCCCAACAAAGACATCGTGTCCTATAATCTTAGAGAGTGGATTGAATTTAATTCAGATTTTTTTTCTCAAAGGAAGAAGGAACAGAAGTTAAATAACTCTTTGTTTCCTTTTTTATCAGCCCTTGCTCAACCCACTGTATTTTCTATGTATATCTGTGTGTGTATAGGTCTATATTTGTTTGCATTTTTGTAACAAAAAGCAGGCTCTTGAGCTGCTGTTGGCTGTGAGTCTGAGATGTAGGAGCCTAACTAGCAGTCCCTTGCACATTCTCTATTATATGATGCTAGGACAAAAAAGACAAGACCCTAATTCCACTCAAAGGAATGTGCTCAATGGATGTTTTATCTGTGTGCCTCAGGGTAGGCTGGGCCAACATTGGTGACTGATGTTATCGATTAATAGAGGAAATGATTTCAAGAAAAATCTTATGCTGTTTGATTTTTGCTCTCAGGATATTTTACATGACCAAGGAAGGACTTGGGACTTTACTTTGGAAGCAGCTTTTCGGTGAAGCTGGGTCCTGTGAAGTTGCCATTAAAGACCAGACAAGAATATATTGCTCAGTCCCTTCCAGCACCAAACATGTAGATCTGAACCTACAGTATATTATGACTGCATTTATATTCAACTTTATAGGGGTGTTGGTAATTTTCTAGAGACGTCACAGAGGTTAGGCGGAGAGGCAAAAACATCCTGAAGTCCATGCCAGGCACACAAAGCTTCTGAAGAAACAAACTGACCTGTCGTCGTCTTGAGGTATTATTTATGAGATGCTGTGACCATTGGTGTTAAAGATCAACAGAAAATTAGGGAGTATTTCGCACAAGGGAGAATTTCCAAACATATCAGATTTAAGTGACTATCTCTTTAAAGATACACATCTTTCAGTCCTGTATCTCCTGTTGAAATTCAGCCTAGATTTATCATGCCTTTTCCACTGGGCTGTGGAAGAAAAGATTGATAGTCTAGTCCTGTTTATAGAGGCCACCAACACAAATGGCCCCATTTAACAACACAGTAGACAGATTTGGCAGGGAAGGCAGGAGCTGAATGACCAGGGGCAATCAGGTGTTCTCTGCTTCACCCTGGGAGATCCCTATCAGCGTACATCATCAAGACAGTACCAAGAAAGCTTCCGTAGCTGCTTCTGTCTTAGTTTGCCATACTCGTTCCTCAGACATCAGGCTTCCATCCTGACACTTTTTCTGGGAACTGTGTTTCTACACCTGTGATTAGAGTGAATTGCAGAGGTGCTGAGGGAGCAAATATGTAGATCATCCTACTGGTGCAAGTGTGTCCCAAGTTATCCAGTTTGTTCCCCATGGGGCTTTCATCTGTACACTTAGCTACCTACTCTGTTTAGAGAACTAACCATGCTTCTGGCATATACATGGTGCATTTACCTCAAAGACTTCAAAACTGAATTTACTACTTCACTAAAAACTCTACATCCAGAACATTCATTTGCTTTGCACGTAGTGCTTGTTTTTCACCTGTTTCCCCCTATAGTCACATTAGAAGGGGTATTCCTACCCATTTCTGGTCAGCTTTGCCCAAGAATTGCTTTTTTAACTCGAGTTTTGCACATAAATAGAGCAAGAACAGCAGTGTGAAGCCATTCTCTCTTGTTCCTTCTGATGGCTATGGTGTTCCATCCATTATATATTCACTGCTTGTGAGAACTGGCTTGTGGTGCGGATTACGTAGCATCACAATGGCTTTCAGTGCCTGCAGGATCAAATAAAGAAGCTGGCCTGGGGGAGATGAAACTTCTTAGCTGAATGTGAGAACCGAGTGTTTTCCCACTCTGATTTGGTTCCATCCCATCCAGCTCCCACACCTGGACCTTCGATACTGGCAGAGAAAATACGAGAAGTGACTTTACCAGAATATCTTTCTTCCATCCTCCTAATTTAGCAGCATTTCCTTTGATAGAAGTTTTGCATTATTTACCTATGACTCCTACTGCCCTCATGGACGTTGGTGCTGATCCGAGGCTTGCCTGTTATTTGTGGTGGTGCTTGAAGGAGGGGAGAAGCTTGGAAGCTGTAGTGTTTTCCTAAGTTTATTCCTTGACTCTCTCTCCTGGGTGCATCATACGCATGTACCATACATCTGGTCCTGTCACTGAGGTACACTCTCAAAATGGCTTTTCTTCCCCAAAACATGGATTTGGGGAGGGGGAGGCATTTCAGAAAATAATCTGTGTAATTTATACAGAAATGTATAAATGTATACAAAAATTTCTGTACATCTGTGTTTTTTTGTTTTTTTTTCTGCAGCATGTAGTAGTGTTAGGTAATAAATTCTGGCTGGTACTCTCTCTGTTCAGTAATAGTCACTAATTCTTGTGTGTATCAATTTTGGGCTGTCTGCTGATGTTGGTACAGAGATGTGGAGCAAACCCAGCCATACCTCAACAAAAATAATTAATGCTGAACTTTCACATCACTGTTTCTGGATTGTAGTCCTTTAAAGTTAGAATTTTAGTCAAATGTTCCCTTTACAACCAAATTTAGGTAACAAGTGCAGTAGAAGAGGCAGTCACTGAATTTGTCTTTTGTTATTGCCAACTTGCTTTGGTTTTAAAAGTTAAGATCTTATTTTAGCCTATAAAATCAGAGTTGAAGAAAAGCTTTCCCTCCTCCCCCAAATCCCAGTTTTTAATATTGTGAATGCGACTTATGGTAGGCACTGGAAATGAAAGCTGAGGGGTTTGTTTTGCTTTGGTTTTGAATGTGGAAAAAGAGTGTTTCTTGGCATCACAGAACAGACATTGAGGAGAGCATTTATTTGAGGTAACATGAGAAGCTTTTTGGGTGGTTTGCCAGGAGAAGGGACTCCTGCCTTAGTGAGCGGGAGGAGTTAAGGTAAGAAGAGAAGCTGAAATTTGCTGAAACAATAGTGAGCATGGTATTCTCCAGTGGGAGGCAGAAGGGCTTAGAAAAATCATCAGTGAATGAATGAAATGAGGAGAGAGGTACTTAAGTAATAAAAGTGCTAAAAGCATCGTTCTCTAAAAATTTAACATTAAATTATGGGAATAAAAACTCATTAGTTGAAAACACTGTTTTTTTTGAGAGAACAGAGTATTTGTGGCATTCAGGTATCAGTTGATTTAAAAGCTTGATTTTACTGTCACAGGTCATACCCAGCACATCAGAAACATCCCATGAATACCACATGAGTTTTGTTGAAATTTAGGACCAGGCTCAACCTTTTCTTTCTGGTCAGGTAATCCTCCTGGGTGGATGCAGTAATCTGGTCCCCGCGCTGCGGGAGTGGATCCCGATTAGCAGTGCTGTTTTTCCACCCAGAGTATTGCTGCACGTAGGCAGGAGCGATCTCTGCGTGCAGGCTGCATCCTCTTCTGATCTCTGAAGGGCAGACAGAGAAATCGAGAGTAGTTGTAGAAACCATCTCAGCTCTCTTAGCTTTGTCCTGTTTAAATGGTTTTCTTCTTCTCCCAGTCATGGATACACATAGGTATGTGCGCTTTCTCTGTTGTGCACTGCGACTTCAAGGTTATTTTTAAAGATCTTCAGGCATTTTCTAAGTCTTTTAGAACCAGTGCACCATTCACCGGTGTATTGCTTGTACAGAGGTTGTCTTTGATGAGGTTTTTGTCATATGCACCCACTGAAGTTTCAGTGTACTCAAGCATTAGAAAAGCCACTATTTGAGTGGCTTTGTTTTCTTTGTTGAGCTGTTTATTTTGCTTTCTTCCCACACAGTTCCCTGGCCTCGCTCTGACAACTGCTTTTCTGCATGAATTACATTCCTCGGGGCCGCAAGTCTCCTAATTCTTCCAGTCGATTTGATTTCTGCCTGTGTGATTAGTCCTCTGCTCCAACACACAGTTGGTCTTTGCCAAGCAAACTGCTTGCTAAGTGCCTTTAACATGAAGACCTAACTACATTTTTTAACCTCATTAGTGTGTAGGGCACTGCTTCATTCCGGCTTAATAACATGGCCACTATTGAATCATCACTTGCTCTAAAACAGGTTACAAAAAGGTTACCCAAGTTGTCTGGTTTTCTTTTTGTGACTGTGCTTTTGCTGGATAATAGTGTCTTTCAGCACATGTCCAGTTTCAGTGTGTAAGTTGATTTTTGAAAGAAGACCCATCCTGCTCAGGTAGAATTTTGATGCTGAGAAATGTCATATTTGTATGTTCAAAAAGAAACTTGGCACCTATTTGGAAATAGCGAATCTAAGTAATAAAACCGGTAAAAAAAATGTGGTTTTGGGAGAAAAGAGGAAGAGGGCTTGAGGGAGCTGATAACATTTTCCTGCTTGTTTCAGCTTTAAAAATTACAAAGATCCCTTCCTCACCAGTTTAAATACAGACTTCTCACTGTAGAGCTGGATTTAGAGCAATGTGGCCACAGTTTGCCTTGGTTCACTTTGTCTCATGGGATCGATTTTGAGCTGAATGTATCATCTCTGAAATTCAGATTTCAGTTGCAATCACACATAAACTCGAATGGAAAAGGCATTACAGGGCTTCCAAATGTTGTGCAGGCGGTAAAAAAAAAAAAAAGTTTCCTAAGAAGACAGCGTCACCAGGGAGCTGGGGGGAAGAAAAGAGGCACTGGGTCACATGCCACTTGTGATGGTGCATTTGTGCAGTTGCATAGCACAGCCACTCAGGGTGAGACTTCATGATTAATGGTGTTTATTCTTGACAGAAGCCTCCTTTATTTATCTGCAATACACTTTAGTGATTTTATCAGTCACCTGAATGAAAAATATTCAGTCATACCAATATTGCAGTGTAAATTGAGTAGAGTCACTTTTTATTATATCTTTCAGCCTTATCATCTGCACAGTAATTTTCTAGCAGAGGTTTGATATAGAAAGGCTGGATTTAGCTGTACTTGACACAAAGCCTCTTCAATTTCCCCTAAAAGTTCAGGCTGCTCTTAGAAATGTGTATAAATATATATATATATAAAACCCTCTTATCCAAGCAATTTCAGGATTTGAAAGAATAAAGATAAAATGCGCAAACCAGGATGTGAGAAATGTTGTTCGTATGAAAACGTCTAATAGCTCTGAAGCCACTGCTGAAGCGCTCTTTAGTGTTTAAGCTTGTGGCTTAGTGCAGTTCTTTTTGCATGGCTACGTAGTCTGACTTTCTTCTAATCAATCATCATCCAACTCCAATCAGCATACAGGCAGAGCCTATCGTTCATCCTGGGTGTAATTTCAGAGTTGAAGACTATAATGGCCACATACAGCACATTAGTCACTGCGATAACAGCTAGTGGCACCCCTGAGGAAGGGGGAGGGTGGGGGAGAAGGGGAATAAAATTCTTCTCATTCTCACAGTGCATTAGTGAAACAGGAGCAAATGTTAAACAAATGTTTATTCAATTAGCTGACTTAACAGCATTAAGTGTGAGAAAGCTTCTGACACTCCTTTGACCCACTCTTTTGCAGGAGGAAAGGAAGGGGAAAAGGAAGGAAGAAAGGGGTACGTGGGTACGTGAATGCTGTCAGGATTTATATATGCCCACATATATTCGTGTGATGGTGCTGCTGTGGTTAAACACTTGGAGAGCTGGCAGGCCCTACCTGCCACTGAGAGGAGGCTGAAATCTGAATAGCAAATGGAACCACCTCTAGAGCATCGAAAGAGAACTGGAGAGCAGAGAAGTTTGCCGTAGGAATGCAGTTGGTAATTTCACTGTCCAGTCTGTTGTTAATAACCACAGATAGTTATGCTGTGAACCTGCTGCACTTTGTGCTACAACATAGTTTGAAGAGGGAATGGTATGTGGAGGTCCATGTCAGTCTCTCCTCTAATTTGTAGCAAGGCTTTTCCAAGTTTATTTGAATAATATTTTCTTGGCCTGTTTTATATTCATTCTGATGTGTTCCGCATCAAATGCGGTGTTGATACATTATCCTCAATATATTAATGACCACCAGTCAATATACTTGGAACCCGCTGAAGATGGGGGAGGAATATTCGGCACTGAGGTTGGGCTGTGCTATGCAGATATCAGCTCTTGCCCTACTTTCGGTTCGTAGAAGTCAGTGTGAACAAGGCAGTGCCTTGGCAAGCCTCTAGCAGAAGCAAGTGATGGAAATTGCAGTGTATCTTGTTAGCATTATTTTTATTTACTGTTTACATTGCTGCAGTGTCCAACAGCTGTGTGCAGGATCAGAGCTCTGCAGAGTGTTGTGCAAATACACAGAGCTCTGCCAGGAAGAGCTTTGGCAAATGACTTCTGGGGAGTCATCTCTGACAGCCTGGAGGGTTTACCAACACCAGCTGTTTTCATCACCCTAAAAATTATCTGTTTGTCCCTCAGCAGGGTCAGGCGATGTGCCTTTGCCCCATTTCCAGTCTGGCAACTTTGCTCTGACTCACCGAAACCGGGCACTGACGTGGTTAGAGGCAGAGATGTGCTGCCTGTCCTGGCAGGGACACCAGCTGGGGAGTTGGGGCACTAAAAGCTTATGCAGCAGCCACAAAATCTTCAAGAAGATTATCTTCTAGAAATCTAAAGAGTACAAGGCATTTGGAGGGAGTAGATCTAGTCAGTCACATTTTTGTATGTTTGCACAAGCAAAGAAATTGCCAACTAAATCCACATAATCCCTGCCCTAGTCACCAATTGCTTTGCAGCGATCCTGAGAAGGATTTGGAAGAAAGAGAGGCAAGCTGGGATGCTCTGTATCCAAAAGCCAAGTGGACAGTGTTTCAGAGAAGTGTTGAGAGGCAGTAACGGTGGTTGGTGGCAGGATGGAAGGAAAAGGAGAGGCAGGTTATTGTGAGGAGATTGCCACTGTGTGAGGAGAAAAAACCAGAAGCTTGGACTTGACTTGGAGAAACACTGGAAGACAGTACATGGTTTTATTTGCATTTTGCATTAAGGAGAAAGAAAATAAACCATTTCAAAACTGTATTTGCGTACACGTTCACAGAACGTGTGTCAAGACCTACGCAATGAAATGATTGTACCTTGGCTCAGTGGCAGGCGAAGCGGCAGTTGCTCCGTGTAGTCAGTACAGGTGTTACTGTGGGCTGCAGGTCACCAGTGCTAGAGCTGACCTTATGTAAAGAAAATGTTAACAATGGAATGAATATTCTTCACTTTTTACAGTATAAACTCGTCTTGAGGGAATCCACAAGCTGATGGTTGGGTTATTTATGAAGTATTACAAGTAGCAGAGGGTGTATGTGAAAAAGCTGAATGCGCATTTAGGCAGTCTGTCGGTTGAAAAATAGGAATACAGTCACTGACTAAGGATTTAATGCCTTGATTAATGTGGCCAATTTTTAACTGTGACTACATAACGTTAACACTTCCCAAAGAAGGAAAGGGGAACAAGAGTAATATTCTTTTGCTGTGGCTCATTGACTGATTGTTGTGCATGATTTCCAGCACCATGAACATCTCTTGGTGCAGTCATTTGGGTAATTTTTTTTCTTCCTGCAATGATACCTTTCAACTTTATGAGGGAGAAACATTTTGTTTTAACTCAGATTGAGGTTGTTTGTATATATTAGGAATCTGCGTTCCAGAACTGCACATATTTTGTAAGTCAACAAACTTTTCCAAGGTTGCACAGCAGATAGGTGGTGGGAACCAACCAGAGCCTGTCTACATGGACCCGTTTGTGATGTATTTGTGCAGGTATCTACTGAATGGTTGTCAAATCTGATTCTGTGACTTAATTCCCTATGCTGACTACAGTTCTGGTGTGAATTTTTGAGGAAAAGAACAAAGTATTCACTAGGTATGGAAAGGAGTATAGGAAATCAAGGTTCTTTCTCGTATTAGGACTGGGGCATGTTCCTGTTTTCCTTTTTTTCATTTGCACCCCTAAAAAAATACAGTTAACAGTGCTTAGCTTTTTATAGCACTTGAGCTCTTCTACACTGAAGTGTGCTCTGACATTTCCACGTATTCAATTAACTCCAATTCTTTAAATGTTCAAAATAATTTGCTTTGTTTTCCTAAGTCCAGGAATGCAATACAGCAAGTGTGAGGCAGAGAGTGATTTTAGGGGAATGGACTGCCTATTTTAAGACACAATTTCTGGAAAAAAAAAATTAAAACATTATATTATTTCCCATATATTTATGGGTTCAGTTGTTTACAAATTTGATTAGAAATGCAAAGAGAAAAGGGATCGTATAATTGCATATTAAAAATACTCAGTGCTGGCCTCGCTCTCCTTGCATTGAAGTCAATGGAACTTTACTCGTCTTGGGGAGAGCAGAATTTGTTCAGAACATGGTGCTTATAAAGACCATTTTCATGATCGCTTAAGGATTTTATCAATTAAATCACCAGTTTCCCATCGATTGCAGCTTATATAGGGTTGAACCCTACAGTAGCAACTTAAGATTTTGAGAAGGCGGGTGATTATTTGACTTTTATTTTTTTCCATATCATTTAGGCATATAGTTAGCTGTCTCAGCTTGATATATGTGCTTGTAAGGGGAGGAGTAACTTGGTCACTTGGCATAATCATGGCTGTTAGAACTGTTCTCACCTGTACTTTCAGAATCAAGCCTTACTTCTTAGACCTCTGCTTTCTTAATGTAAAACCACTTTCCTAGTCAGTTGTTGACTGCTGTTGCTGAAGGGTCAGTCTGTGCAAGCAGCTATGGCATTAAACAAACAATATTAATTTCACGTGGGAGATATTACCAAAGGAACTGAGCCATGTGCTTTAAAATAGGACTCACTGCATAACAAGAAAGTCCTTACTGTTTGTTCATCTTCCAGAATCTACTAGAAATAAGTGTTAATGTTTTGATGGCAGCCATCAGAAGATTATTACAAAGGACGAAAAAAAAAAAGAACAAAAAGAAGAAAGAAAAGGATCACTGGCAGTTTAATGAGTTTAACATTTTTCAATTCTCCAGGCAGGACTGAATTGAACAGGTATCAGAGAAACAGTGTGGATATCATTGGTATGAGAGTTATGCCATCAATGCTTGCTCCAGCATTGAATAACGTACTGTTAAATGATTAAATATCGAGGTTTGAACTTTGACACTTTCATAATATAACAAGATGGATGAAAAGGCAATAATAAATTAGGTTATGTTACAATATTTCATCCCACTTCGTTGACAAGCTTTGTTCTGTGAGATAGATTATTGTTCCATCTGTAACCTCAGCTCAGTGTCATATTTACAATGTTATAGTTAAGGATCACTTGCTGTTTTCAATATAAATGTATTTTTCAACAGATTCATAAAAGAGCCATTTAAAAATTTATCGGGACAAAACTTGGCATTAAAATTTCCAGTCCTTTCCTTTAAAATCAGGAAATACTTAAATCACTATGATTTTTTTTTTTTTTGATAGATTGTGCTTAGAAGAGGTTTTTGCTCAAGCACAGCTTAAAGCTATTTGAAAACCATTTATGACAGATCACTTCTCTAACACCAAACCCACCTCAAAATTTTCATCCAGATTTTCCTGCAACACAGACCTTTGTGTCTGTCCTGAGTGGCTTTACATCTGCTTCCAGAAAACATTGCTATTGAAGAGTCCCCTCTGACACGCAAAAGGGTTGGAGTGTGCCCCAGGGCCCCACTGGACTTCTCACAGGTGTGAGAGATGGGAGAACAGGGACAATGTGCGCTGTGTGTTGACATTTGGGCATGTTTTAGAGAGCAGTTCAAGGACTACAAAGCAAAGCTGAGGACCCTGAGGCCACTAATAGGCTATAAATTACTTGAATGGCCTCACCTGGGACCTCCACCTGCACCCTGTTCATCCAGGAGCCTCTTTTAAGCTAGCCCTGGGGCCTTTAGTCTCTGCTTGAGCTATGCTGTGGGTAGTGCCCATCTCTGATCCTGCTCCTGGCTGAGCTCAGGTCCCGTGCTGTAGGTAGATGTTCTCCTGCATGGACCCCTCAGAGCCATGGTGTGTCTTATCTTCTGTCCTGTCTTTGGCCCTATCTCCTTCTGCACTTGCCTGGCCCTCCCTGGACCTAGTTTATTGCTTTTGCCTTATCTCAGACTGCTGATGGACTCTCTTATCAGCAGCTGGCTCTGGTCACTCAGCTTAGATCTGGTGGCAGGGGATGCATTGCCTGTGCTGGGGTTAACCGTGGCTCTTGGCTTCTGTTAGACAGCAGCTAGCCCTTGGTGCGCCCCAGCACTCTGAACTTTTCTCTCCCTCCTCTCCTTCAGTTCCTGCGCTAACCACCTTTATTCAGTTACAAGCGTAAATCCAGGTAAGGTGCTTTCATGGTACTTTGTGCTGGTCCTTTGGATCTTCACTAGATCTACATGAATGATAAAACTGTGTTGGAAGGGGGTGAAAAAAGGAGAATGGGAAATTGGAGTTCAGTGTTGATGTTTTGTTATGAAACTTCTGAATAGTTACTGGTCTGTTAGGTTGGAAAGTAAAACCCATTAATATTTTGGTTACTCTTCATTTTTTAGAGGTTCAAAATCACCAAATATTTTAGTTTTTTGAATGTACAGAATTAAGGAAGTTGTGTATTCCCACCTGTGGCTTCCTTCTGCCTTGTGCCACGAGAGCAGTTCAGAAATGTAGGGAGAAAAGGTGGAAGTTAGAAAGGGAAAAAGAGGTAAGATAGGGAATACTCTGTAATTTCACTAGCCCAACATCTGGAGCTAATCTGGCACCTGTCACACTCACCCTACCACACCGGGGACATGTGCAGAGACTTGAAATTGTGCTCCTGAATTCTGTCGGTATGGCACTGAGAGGAGGGGGTGGCTGAGGAGCAACATATGGAACAAGCTGTGTGCTCGCTAACCTACCTACCTGGGGTTTTCACATCTAGCCCTAGCCAGGCAGCAGTATTTCACCTGCATGATGAGTTAGACACTGTTACTACCAAAGAAAGGAGTAGGATTGACACTTCAGTTTGGATTATTTGATCTTCTTCATTGTAAAACTGGCTGATGCTTAGGTACAAAAACTGACCTAAAGTATGTGGTATGAAACCCCCTGCCCCTGTTCTCTCTGCTGAGGGACAAAATGTGTGATCCTTTCAAGGTAATACTAGGTAATGATACCTAAATAATACTAGGTAACAATCTGTCCATGAAGATCATTTTGAAATATGTGTAACTCGCTCAAGCTTACCACATCAACTCTCAGATTCCCATCATCTTCCTTCTGCAGTTAAAAATTAGGGCCGCATAGGCTGAAAAGGGAATTGCGCTTTGATCAGTGTTTGTAGCAGCTAAAATCCAAACTTGCTGCTAGTCAGTGTTCTTGTGTGGATTTCATCCTTTGCAGCTGTAAGCAGCAAACCAAAATGAATCATAGGATCATTAAGGATGACACACCGTTTTTATGAGTAATAACTGAAATCTTACATCCAGCTTGCTCGTGGTTCAGCAGTGGTCAGAAAAAGCACTAAAAAAACTTTACAAGTTTTGTGATTTGCTGTATGCCTGATGCTGCTCGCAGCTGCTGAACTGGTGTGACCACGTCAGTTTTTAAGACCGCAGACACCTCTGCAGCATTTGTCAAAAAAAGTGTCATGACTATTAGGAAAAATGACACCTATTTGCCCTTACACTGATCTCACTGCCTCGGCACGTGTGTGCCCTTCTCCTGCTGAGTAGTTGAGATTCTCCAGAACATCAGAGTTGGGACAGGGAGAAGTCGACAGGCTGGAGATGTGTGGGGAGTGGGAAGACCTGTGTTAGATATGGAAGCTATGTGGCGGTCATGGTATTTCAGCACCTTAGTGGTGAGCAGGAAGACAGTCTGCGTGGAAAGTAGGAGAGGTCTTCAGAACTAGCCCTGGTCTCTGTTGCTTCTCTTTTACATCGAGGTATAGATGTAATTGAGGTTACTGAGAAAATAAGAAAAATCAGCCTAATGTGCCAGGATAAAAATTGCGGTGATAAAACACAGCCATAGGATCTCTTTTACTCCTAGATCTGGAGACCTCCCACCTTCAAATGAGTATTGAAAGTATAATGGCTTTGTATTAAATTTGAGTTGAGTTTGCAGGATCTCTGGGAGTAGACACAGAATCACACAGAATCACAGAATTGTTGAGGCTGGAATAGACCTCTGAGATCATCTAGTCCAGCCTATGACCCAACACGACAACACCTAGCTAGACCATGTCACTAAGTGCCACACACAAAAGAAAAGAGCCTGCATCTGGTTCGCTCCCTCTCTGAACGAAGCCTCAGGGCTCCGAGTAGGTCATTGAATAGGAAAACCCTTGTGTGGGAGAGGATGCAGAAGAAGTTCTGCCTTCCTGTGCTTTACAGGTGAGGCATAAAGTTTCAAGGAGGATCAGTGAAAACATCCCAGCCTTTTCCATGCTGAAGCCTCATTGCATCCCACAAAGTAGCCTCAGACCCAAGGCAGAGCATCATTTGCCAAAGGTGGGGACAAAGTACGTGTGAAATACAAATGATGGGGGTGGACTGCTGTCCACATCTGGAGATTGGATTTGCTTGTCACTGAGTGTCCACAGAGCCACTGCTGGGCGATGCTGTTTGTTGTTTAAGGACAGAAGTTGTTCTTTATTGGCATGCAAAAAGGTTGTAAAACAACAGCTAATAAACTGTGTGTTTGGCTGCACCTTTTTGAAAAGTTGTATTTTCATTTGAATGAGAAAATTAAGCAGCACTTTTGAAAGATGCTCATAGCAAAGTTTAGTCATGGAGGAAAAGGAAGGGAAGAATATGTGACATTTATTGAAATAAATCAAGAGGACTCCAACAGTGGGATCTGAGAGCAGATGCAGGCAGGAGGGAAAGTGGGACTGTAGGGAAAGGAAGGTCTGGAAACACAGAGGAGTAAGAAAAATACAGAGTTTAGTAAACATTAGAATCCGGAGCTAGGAATTTTATGTGGAATCTGATGACTCTCTTCTGCTTCTGATAATAGAGCTTAAATGCCTGCTGTCACTTGATGCTTCCCAGGTTGGCATCCTTTCCCTAGCATCCTTGGAAAACCAAGGCGGTCAGAGGAGTGGAGAGAGGAACAGGCAAGGCTGAGGAGGAGGAGATGTGGTTGAGTCCCAGTGTCCTTGAATGGCTCCCATTGGATCTGGAGGGAGAAGCTGACAGCCTGGCTTGTTAATCTTGCTCCTGCGGCAGCGTTTGGCTGTTGGCCAGCTGGAGAGTGAATCACTGAGGCTGATACAGACTTTCAGCTTTCTTGAAAAAGCTTTTAAACAGTTTTCTGTTCGATACGCACCAGATAAAGCCAGGACTCCTGCTTGCCCACATGCTCTTTGTTTCTAACTCTTTCTGAGTTGAGACCACATTAGAAAAAGCGACTTGTAATATAACATCCAAACTTAGTTTATTTGTTACTCTCATAGTAAATTTGTTATACTGCTGTATTTTCCTCACTGCCGGTTTGGGAAATTTGCTCTGTAATGTGATATCCAGCTGTGGTATTTTTGCTTCCTACATCACTGTGAGTTTTAAGGCTCCTGCCTTCCGCACTGGTCCTGACAGGGAACCACAAGACAGCAGGTTGAGTTTCACAGTACCAATATGAGTAAAGCTTCATTTCCACCGTAAAACAAAGGCACTTCCAAACCATGTGGAGAAAAAGTGCTCTGAGGAAAGGAGATGCCTGTTTCACACAGTGGTGGAAAATGGCTTCTGGTTTCAGGTTCTCGGTGTGTTTTAAATAGGGCGAAGGCGTACCAGCGAGTGGCCGGGCTTCGCGTGGATCGCTTGCTCAGGTGCCAAAGGAGCGATTACGCTGCGGGTACCTGCTGCTCGCACACCACAGATGCAGCTCTCTAACAAACTTTGGAGCTAGGAGGTCATTTCATATGAGAAGGCTGAACAGGCTTGCCTTGCAGAAAGCCGTGGGAGGGCAAGACACACGCAAAAGCCAAATAGGGAAGGAGAAGAGGGAGAAGAGCTATATGAAAAATCGTTACTCCCCGGATTTTACGAGCCCTCATGGATTTTGTGGCAGGGAAGCCAACGTCATGTTAGGAATGTGTAACTTTGATCTTTGTCCCGCTCATATGCTAGCATTTCCAAGTTGATGGCAGGGCCGAATTGGCTCCTATGTAAAATTGCATTCTCTTGGCCTTTTAGGTGACGACAGCTATCTCTATTGATCATGGTATGTATGTTAAAGGAAAAAAAAAAAGTAGATTTCTTGTTTTATTATTCTTTGTAAGCCAGCAGCATCAAAGGAACAGGCTGCCCTCCCTGCTCTCACAGCTGCTGCCTGTGTCTCTGCTGTATATATGCTAAATTAATTGGAAAAACAGGGACAAAAAGGCATTTAGTTCGGGTCAACCAGTTGGACTACAGCAAATGCATGACAGGCTTAATCATTGTCTTTTGCCAAAGAGCAGATTGGCAAGGGCAGGCTCTCCAACCCCTTCTGATGAAATTTGGAATTTTTCCAGTGCCTTTGGAGGTGAGAAGTTGTGAGAGAAAGGTCTCCACGCAGAGCCTGGACACTGTCATATCAACAGACTGGGATGATGGGGAGGGTTACAACAGGTTATTTGTCTTTTGTCAGATGTAGACTCAGCTTTCAGCCTTGGTTCATCACGGATTCGTACACGTAGCCTGAGAAGGCACCACAGATCTGCCTTCACAAGAATGAGGTAGTTAATTAATGTGGTCTTGTTAAAGGCATCGATCTCTGGTGCCATGCTAAACCCAAACATATACAGCAATCTTCCTTTGTTTGCCACCAAGTTTCCTGCACTATTCTTTGGAAGAGATACCAAAAAAAAAGTGCTCCAGAGGACCTAGCTGTCTTAATGGCTTATAAAGTTTGAGTGTACTGAAATGACTTCTATATAAACAAGCAATCTTGCACTTTTAGGAAGAGTAAGCTGGCAAATGAAAGGTATGGGCATGGTGTAGCTCTCAAAACTCTTTTTTCCAACAGCCGTGTGGTTTTGAAGATGTAAATGATTCAGTGTCTCAGTGTGTCTTCCACATTGCATCAAGAATTAATATGTTGTATACAGGGTGCATATTTCACACTAATTGAAGAGATTTTATGCTGAATTCTATGGGGAAAGAGTATTGAAGAATGTAAAGATTATACCAAATACAAACTCATGGTAAAACTGATCAGCAAAATGTTGCTAATAATGGGTACAGAGAAGAATTCATTTCCTATCCTTTTTTTTTCCAGGCAGTTGACTTTAGCATAAGTGATTGATTACATGTGCAACCCAGTTGTTATTCTTCAAGAAATGAATGTGTTACCTTTACAGAATTTTTCTTTATTGCATAGATAACCTGTCTGGTTTTTGTTTGTTTTTCTTTCTTTTTTTCTTCCAGGCCTTCTGCCTTATCTAGTAGCCCGACATACTCAGAGCTTCCATTCCTTAGAATTTCCCCGCACCGAAATCCTGCTGCAACATCAGAGTCTCCCTTCAGCACCCCTCACCCCTACATTAACCCCTACATGGACTACATCAGGTCTCTGCACAGCAGCCCATCCCTCTCCATGATCTCGGCAGCCCGCGGACTCAGCCCAACAGACGGTGGGTTAAGACAGGCTTCCTGTTTTCTGTCATTGTAGCAACTTAAGTTATATTAATCTTGTCAACATTTTTCCCCCTTGTTCAAAGCAGCTTCAGCAGGTTTGTCAGACATATTCATTATGTCATAAATGTTTCAATACTTCATCAGCCGATCACAGCTCATTTGTACATCTCAGAAATGTTGAAACTTCAGAAGGAAGAAGAAAAAAAAAAAAAAGCCCTGTCTCATTCAAAATTTAAGCTGGAAGGGTAGTGTGTGTCTTGTGATATCTTTTGTTTGTGGAGTTGACCTGGGATGTGATTCTGATGCCCCAAGAAATCTGCTGTATCCGCATTCAATCGAGCCAGGTTCTTCATGAGTGTACATCAGTGTGTAACCATGGAGTTCTTGGGTGCAAAAGTCTTGTTAATTAAAATAGTATTCTTCAATTATGTAAAGTGTGCACTGACTTGTTATATTTAATCAATAGGTCTGTTAAAGTTATGTAGAACTATTTCAGTTTACTCTAGCCAATGATATGGCCAAATGAAATGATGCTGATGTAGAGGAAGCGGCTACTGATCAGGACTGGCCCCTTTAGTTTAAATGATGGGCAGTATACTTGAGATATTGATGCTTTAGGTCTTGGTGTGACCATTTTCTGGGTTATTTGGGTTGAAGGGAACTCCTGCAATCACTGTTGTTATTACTCTGACAATTTCCTGTTCATTTCAATGGGAATTTTGCCGAAGTGAACAATGAATAAAGTTGTAAAAAGGCTCAGTCTTGGTAGCAGTAGATTTTTCAACAATAGAGTAAGTAGTTTGACATTTCAAAATTGTAGTATTTGCTGAAGAGGGCTGAAATATAATGTAATTGCAAACAAATATGTAGTGAAAATAATTAAACCATTATTTTAACTGTGGGAAAGCTCTTCCCAGTGTATGCAGAAACTTACCCAACAGAGTTAAACTGCCTTTAGCTGAATTTGAAAAATGAGCGGTGCATGCAATTCAAACGGATAACTAATTAATCCTCGCTTATAAGAACATATACCTTTACAGTTAATCCATTAGTTATGGGCACATATTCTTATGAGAATAAATTTTAATGACCCATTGTCAGTCAAGGTATATGTCATGCACATAGGTCTTTCCTAGCAGCTTTCGATGTTGTATGAATCCCTGCTAATTCTGCCATTTTTACTTTAGCCAAAGTATTAAGAAAAAAAGTATTTTGAAGGAACAGACTGAATGCTCAGAAATACATGTTTCGACTCAGGAATTTTTGATATAGGATAGATATGATAGAGCTATAACTCAATGGCATAAATTGGAATTGCAATATATACTTGGGCTTTTCACAAAGCTAGTATGCAGAACGCTTTACTGACTTTACTTCAGTAACCTTAAGACCATATGCTTGCAGAATTTCATTTATGCTTAAGTTATGCTCGGGTCGCACGTACAAGGAAAGGAGGGAAGGAAACCACCTATCACACAACCCTATGACATTAACCTGTGTATGTTCTTGGTCTCGGGTACACAGTGCTGCATTCACTTGCACAGATGCAGGCACATAGTGCTGTCTCAGGTGCACTGGGGTGTCTGACCCAGCACCCATCTGAAGCTCCACAAAGGCAGCGATCTCCTAGAGTTGCTTTGTCATATTCACCAGGGCAGTGGTGATCTCTCTGAAACCCTAGGATGTCTCAGTGTGGAATTTGGTTCCAGATTCTGGCACCTGAATTCAGGCCTCTACAGGATAGAAATCTGTCTGTGATCTTGGTGTGCTGTTTTGCCATTACAGTCCAGTGAGTTCCAGGTAGTGCAGTCCTTGGAGCCTTAGAGAACTATTCACCTAGATATAGACACTTGCGTGATACCAGCTGTGTTTGGAGCTCCATCATGACTATGCTGGTGCTATGATTCGTCTGTCTACAATGTAGGTGTTTGATGTCAGTTCATGTGTGTGAAATACCTTCCCTCAACTCCAGCTGCCACCTCAGAAAGGCAGTTTTCTCCTCAAAGTCCTGTCTCTTACCGGCCAGCCTCATGCAGGTACCCTGGATACCTGTGGGCTTTCAGATGGCACAAGACATTTAGATGAGCACAACACAAATGAGTACACTCTGTCTTAATGCTCATGCCCTGAGCTTTGATTGCTGACTGTATACACAGCCTTAGCCTTTCATAAGTACAAGATAAACTTACTAGCTTAGGCTTCTTTCTTTGGGTTTAAAAAAAATACGTGTTACCTCACGTTTCCCCTGAGCTTATGGGTCATCTTTGAACAGTTACAACAGACCAGGTGTTGTGCCGGACCTCATGAAAATATAGTAACATGTTTGAAGCATTGGAGATATTTCAGTAAAACAACACACTTATTGAAAAGCTGTTAAATTTGTACTCTGGAATCCATAGCTTGTTGTGTGATCAGTCAAGTATAAAATGAAATGTTTTTTTCAGGTGTAGGTTCCTGGGATCAGATAATCCAAGTCTTGGCTTGGGCACAACTAGAATGCAAATAAAACCTCTCTGTAATTTAATGGGGTACATGCACATAACGTACGAATTATATAATGGACACCATGGCTTTAGTCATATAGCATTTGAACCATGAAAACTTGGAAGTAGTTGTTGTTCTTCTGAAAGTCATAGTGAGATTTCTCTTGCTGCCCTAATTGCTTTAGGCCAGTTGGATAATTAGGTCAGTGTACTATTGGGCTCGGTCTGTCGAGTCACAGATCTGGGAATGGCTGGGAGCCAAAACAATCTGGAACATAACGAAAAGCAGTTTCATGTTCACTACAAGTCTTGCCAGCTATAATTAACGACTACCACAGCAGCAGCAATGGTGGAGTGTCTTCTGTCTTGTCACTTCACCTTACCCAGCAGAATTGGTGGGCTGAGGGTGGCCGAGGACTTCTCCCAGTAATACAGAGTGTTTGAGGCAGGGGTAAGGACTGAAACGTTGGTGTGCATAGAGCAAAGTGCTCAGACAAAGCTCAGCGGTGCCCACAATGCAGAATCAAATACCTTCCTTTGTAAAAAAAAAAACAACAAAAAAACAAAATGCAGAGGCAAAGCTGAAGGTACCCAGGAATAAACAGGAGAAAATTGAAGGCTGCGGGCCTTGCCATTTACCCTTCATTTACCCTTCATGCAATACATCATTTAGTAGGCTAATTTTTTATGTTTGAAGAAGGTAGTAAGGAATGATCTTTAAAGAGCACCAGAGCATTTCTCAGTCTATGGAACATTTAGTAATGCAATTATGTGCTTGCTATGTTTTCTGCAGCAGTTAATTTTAAAGTTTGCAGCCAATGTTATTGTTAGTTAACCCAGACACTTATGTCAGAAACTCAGGAAGTATTTTAAGTGTGTCTGGAAAGATACGATGGTTGCCTACTACTGTAAAACTTTTAAAATCAGTGATTTAGTGTGAGTTACTCCTCTTTTAAAATGTGGTCTGAATATTTTCCTTGCGATTTCACAGCGAGTGGTGCTGGCTGAAGTAGATTATATTTAATTGAGAAACCAATTTGTAATTTGGAATAAATACCAACAACCTTTAATTTATGTCAGCTCATTTTTTTTTAATGTCATTCCTGTTCCTGTTTGATGTACTTTTATTTTTCTGAACCTTTCCTGAACTTGATTATATTTAACATTATAACATTGAAAGCACATTCTTCATTTTCTTTGGTAAAAATAATGACAGCTAATACACTTTAGAAATCTGTTGCTGAATAAACTTTTCTCCAAACTCCAATGCCATGTTTACCTCCTTTTAGTGTAAATGTTGATTCTTTGCATTTACAATCTGATTCTCTAGTGTAAACATAAATTATCCTTTTTAGTAATACTGTCGAAGTAACTATATTCAGATTAAATTGGTGATTCAAAGAATTTCAGCTTAAAACTTTGTTTCCTCTCAAGATTCAGTTGCTGGGATCAAAGAAAAATCTCATTAAGTAGTACAAAAGAATGTAAAAAGAATCTGTTGGGGTGTAGTCCATTTACCTAAGGAATTTGAGGTGTTTTAGGTGAACTTATGTACCATCTTCTGGTGAGCAGAATGTAAGGAAAATTTAACTGTTTTGCAAGTGGGACAAGGAGAGAACAGAGAGGGAGGCTGCTTACTGTGGGTCACACAGCAAGTCAGAGTTGGGATCAAGGAGATGGAGCCCAGCTTATTTTATGAGAACTTCTCATGCAAGTCCATGAAATGACCCTCTGTTTACTGTGGCATCTAAAGCCTACTGAGATGAGATAATATTAAAATTATGTGGATTTTTGTGTTTGTCCAGAGTCACCCATTAATTGGTGGTGTGCTTGAAAACTGCAGGGGAGTAGAAAAGAATTATTTTTATAGGAGAGAAAAGCTCTAATATAAGTCATGATGAGAGGACTGCATAGCTCATAATCTCACTAATGGGATATAGAGCCTATCTGGTCTCTGGTTTTTACTCTGCGAATATGTTCATGTGTCAAATCCACTTACACATGAACTTTGAAGGATGGGATAGCCCCCTTCATTGACTGCAGTCTGTCCTCCCAAAAAAACTGCCACTGTGTTGGTCATGGACAACTAATATTTGCCTGAAAACATACTTTGTCCTTGTTCATTCCTAAACTTATACAAAAACTGCCACTGTGAGTGAAAATCTTCTGGTCCTCTAAGCAGAGACTCCAGAAACTTTAATGTTTATGCAAGTTCAGCTACACTGCTACCTTAGAGACACAGTCCGTTGGGCCAGGAATGAGGTAAACGGGAATAAAGCTCTAGGAAGGTTTTTCTGCTTTTTTTCTGTCACCAGATAAATCATACTAGTTTCCATTGCTGTCAGCTTGTCACTTTTTGAGTCACTTAATAATAAATATAAAAAAATGAGATCACCGAGCTCATTAATATTTTATGCCTTGCTGTTTTTTGAATGGTGTCTTTGCAGTATCATTAGTTGAAATCTATTGACCGACGGCGGCATACTGCAGACTTTGCATTACCTTAAAAACCAAACAAGCTGTTTTAATAGCCAGAGAAACCAGCAATGTGATAAAACTTTCCCTCTTGTTTGTCTTATGTCATTAATGGTGCTTTTTATGTTGTGTTTTTAGCTCCGCATGCTGGCGTCAGTCCAGCTGAATATTATCATCAGATGGCTCTGTTGGCAGGCCAGCGCAGCCCCTACGCAGACATCATTCCTTCAGCTGCCACTGCAGGAGCCGGTGCTCTTCACATGGAGTATCTTCATGCCATGGATAGTAAGTGACGTTTTCTAGAAATACAGACAGTCCTACAAAGGGAACCACCTGGGTTGTTCCTGGTCTGACCTAAAAGGTCCCCCCCAGATAGAGAAGTGGCAGTCACCGTAAGTTGCCTCATGAGGCTGAAGGGCCAAAAGCATTGATTGCCAAATGTGCAAGAGTTACATCAAATCTGAAAGTAAATTTCAAAACTGAGAAAGTAAGTACAGGAATGTTCCTGAAAACAGATTATAAATTATATTTCCAGCAGGGCTTTAGTGCTTTTGAAAATATTCTTTTGGATTCATTGTCAGTAACTCACTGTTCATTGTTAGGGTATTTTGCTGCTGAGTCCTCTGTTAATGAAAGGTTTATAACTGGTTCTCCATTAGGAGAGCTTGCTCCACTCCTTTTTTGAGAGTGATAGCCGTGCTTACAAGTTGTGTATCACAGACAGATAGCCTTTAAGATTGCTTCTAAGGTGAAGAAGTTTGCTGAATCTCCAAGGATCCACTTAGTTTCCCCTTACATTAAAAGCCGCCTTTACACAGTTCAGCAGCTTTCAAACCTCTACTCTGTCTCCCTTTCTCTGGTGAAGGAAGAAAAGAGAGCACTCCATTCCAAACTGCTTGCTACCACCCCTTTTGATCAGCCAGAAAGGATTATGCAGAGTATTCTCCGTTAGTCGTAAAATGTTTACATGCTTCTTGGGATGTGCTCGATTCCTTCCAACAAGGGAAATAAAAGGTGGTGATGAGAAAAGGTGGCGATTGCTGACTCTTGCTTGGTAGTGCAGAGCAATACAATCGCATTAGACCACCTTGTTGTCCCACAGATTTTTGAAATCTTTGTTAGCAAGTAGTTTCTTTTCTGCTGTTGGCTGCATGCCATAGCTGCTGATCTCAAGGAGTGTGGGAGTTGGGAAGTTCACCACTGGAACGCATGGGACTATAGATAACTACCCCTGCAGAACACATGCCTGGGAGTGTGAAATAGTTGTATGACCAGCTGTTTTTATAAGAATCAGGCAAGATAGATAATGTGGATCTGGGCAGGGAAACTATTTTCGTTCTCTTACCTTTATAGGGAAGAATTTTTTAATTCAGTCTCACCGCACTGGTAGCATGCATAATGATTTTACAGTAACGTGACATACCTTCAGTCCACTTCAGAAACATAATAAACCCACACAAGTAGTCTGGATTTAAACCAAAAATTAATGTGCAGGCTTCAGTGCTTGAAGACTTAAGAATATGATGCTTCCTGATTTGGATTTTGAGAGGAATAGAGGGAGATGAGGTATACCACTAATGAATTAGATGCATATTAATAATATCTTACAGAATGAAAACTCTGTTATGTGTGATTCAAGTAGTGTAAATCTGCTGGTATGTTCCAGTTGCAAGGACAAATCCCTAGCTTGAATGAATGGGCATGACCTCATTGAAGTAAAGGGATCATAAAATAGTTTGGATTGGAGGGACCTTTAAAAGTCATCTAGTCCAACCCCTTGCAATAAGCAGAGACATTTTATACTTTCAGTGTTTTTGGTTCCTATTGGGGGAGAGTTTCTAAAAGCATGTAGTACCAAACCACAGATTTGGATGCACACTTGATTGACTGGGTCTGTGCAATCTATAGGAAGATAGATAGCCAGATGTATGCCAGAAAAATTAAGAAATACAGAAGACACTGCAGTACTTATACAAATAATGACATTTGCACAAAGGATCTCCATGTGTTAGCAGGGGTTGTGTATGCTGTGATCTACATAGAATTGCAGCTTTTGCACCCCAATAATGTTATCACTTCTTACTTCATCCCATTCATAAAAGGTACCTAAACACTATCTCTGATAAAGGATACTTGCTGTCACCAGCTTTAGTTACAATATATTTGAAATGAGCTCTTTAATTTGTTTTGTGTTTGTTTAAAAAAATTAAGATCACACATTTGAGATTCATTATAGCAGCAACTTTTCAATTAGGGATTATTTCAGAGTTAAATACAAAAAATGTGTAGCACTATTATGCAAATGGGTTATTTTTAAACAGTAAATAGAGAATTAAAATAAGAGTGAATCCTAGTAAGGTCACTCAGCTCACCTTCTGTATTTGATGAGAATGTGTTTAGTCAGGCAATAGCTGCTTTTATCTAAATAGAGTATGAAGTTACCCTTTTACTTTGTAAAAACTAATTAAAACTATCTTAACTTGCATGGTTATACAGTAAATTAATTGTCATTAAGTAGAAATCTGAATGTCCTATCATTCATCATGCTAAAGAAAACCCCTTTCTTCTTTGTCAGAATTTGAGATTAAAAACAAGAACAAAACAATTAGCAGGAAGCCAACATTAAGACTTTTTTTAAAAAAAAACCAACACAACACAATAAGAATGCCCATGTTTGTATTTAATAACAAAGTACAGTAATCAATGCAAAGCAATGCCATTTGTTTGGATCTTTTTCTTGAGGGTTTGTATGGTGATCTTAAAAGCACTTTCTCCATTGCCTGGTCTTGTCAAAGGAAAGAGAAGAGAGATTGGTAGTTTCCCTCATTATCTGCTATCAAATTCTGAGCAAGTTGACTCGACTCACTCAAAGGCTGCTGCTCATTTATTCCACACAACAGCGAGATAGATACAAGCAAGATGTTGTTCTTTTGTGAAGCGAGCCTGTCTCCTAATTGTGTGTTTATATGGCATCTAGCACAGTAATTTGGCATCTCTACCCTCTCTTGTAGTACAGATAATTCTAACACCAGCATGCCCTGGGCACGAAAGCAAGTTAGATGCAGTTTGTGCAGTTCTGGGCCTTTTGCTTTGCTGTGTGGTGCTGGAAAACTGATTTCAAAATGAGGATGATATGAGTGGGAGAAGCATTAATCAGAAAGTTAAATCTTGCCTAAAGAGCAGTAGACTTCTCGAAGCTCTGAACTTCACTTTACGTCAACTGTCTAATACATTGTGGAAGAATAAGGATGAGATGATGTATGCTTGGTTGTCTTTTTCCTCATCCTGTCCTGCGTGGCATGAAAAGTGGACCAGAGTTGTCTTTGCTGCTATAAAGCTTTTCTGCATTTTAGTGCCTAGAATCCCTGACTGTCTTCCGCCTTGATCTAAGGAGGTCAAATGTGCTGCCTTTAAGCATAACATCAGTGTGACTAGGAGGGTAGTAGATGGGTATTGACAGTAAGTACCACAGTACCAGCAACTGAAATTCTTTGTTGTGGCTGTAAAGATACTGTATGTCAAAACTGTTGTTTAAACACTTAAATAATTCCAAAAATCATGGCCTTTTAGGTTTGATACCTGCATTCTGCATTTTTTACTTGGGGAATATGTTTTACTTTGCTTTTAAATGGTGGTTGATGGAAGGCAAGCGCGTTCCCTGAGATTTCTGGATTAACCCTGATAGTATCCTCACTCTGATTAACTTTTGCCTTTGCTCACTCAGAATGGGAGTTTTTTATTTTTCAAAGGTATTTAGCGTTTACCTATCTCTTTTGGCTTTAGAAACACTGATAGCAACCCAATTGATTTAAGGAATTCAGCCAGCCTAAAGAGTCAGTCCAATGTGAGGAGCTTTGGACCGGATTTGACTTCTGATTTTCAGGCACAGTTAGAGAATGAGGGTGGAGTAGCAAGGCCTTTCCTTTTCTTTACATACTCATGACAGATTTACCATTTTGAAAACTTAAAATAAAATTTATGACAAACTTTTATGAAGTGAAAACAAAGCTTACACATCTGTGAGCAGAAACCAGAAGGAAAAGAAAGAAAGAAAAAAAGCTTTACTGTGAAAAATAAAAGCAAAACAAACTTCCCATGTTCACAGCCTTCAACAAAAACTAGTGCCTGACACAGGTTCAAAGAAGCTTCATTTAAAGGGATGGAATGAAAAAGAGTTTGATGAAGTTTGATTTAAAGGGATGGAATAAATGATACATGTCTGAAGATTGCCTTATGAATGATTAAGCAATGCTAAAAACTTCACCTCAGAAATCAAATTCATGGGCAAATTTGCTGGATGGCATATACCATTTTTGAAATTTATGATGGAGATAGATATCTGTTATTTTAGAATTGATCTCCACTCCAGGAATAAGATCTTTTCTTCTGACACCTGCTGGATTTTTTGTCGGCACACTCAAGTCTTTACTATCAACTACCGATTTTTTTTATTACTGTAGTGTCTACTCCTTAAAGGTGACATTCCTAAACAAATCTTCACTGTCAGCTTCTATTTGCATGCTTTGCCAAAGCTGATAGGGTTTTTTCACCACTTGCACAGAGGAAAATGGATTTTTAGTGAATCAGTACTCCTGCATTTCTTGCTTTTAAAGCATTGTTGAGTAGGGAATGTAATGCTTCAGTGGGAGAATACTGTGCGCAGATGAACATCTCAGACTACTAAATAAATATTGAAGTGTTTGTTTTTAAAATAAACGCCTGGGCAAGGCTGAAATGTTTGGTTTAGTATTCAGAGGCACTGACAAATTGCGACCTATTCCTTTTTATAGTAACATACTAAGACTGATGTTATGCTAAATGAATGGTTTAGCAAACGTCCTGCAGCGTAACGAGTGGTCAGCTCATGCTTAAGACTTTTTAGGCATGTGAAACCTAATTAAACCATGAAGATCTGAAAAAACAGTAATTCCATTTAATTGTATTTCCAGTTCTGAAAGTCGTGGCCTCCCTTGAAGCGAATCCCCCTCTGCTGTGGTCAGACTCTGTACGGCTCTTACCCGGCCTCATCTGTTAGCTCCTGCTGTGAAGCAGAAATATTCCCTTTTTGCAGGAGACTTTGGGCCCTTAGGAGGTTGCTTGCATCCCAGGTAGATGGAGGGGACTGCTGAATTCCCAGATCTAGGTGGGGCCTGAAACAGAGAAAGAGAAAGCCCGAGAGTGCTTTGTGGTGTGGCTGAAGCCTGGGCTCAGCCCCTTGCAGCTGGAAGGAACGTCTTTCTCCATCACTGGCTGCAGATCTGGTCCATCCCCCTCAGAGCGAGGACAGGGATGCCCTGGCCACAGCTGGCAGGCAAGGGGGAGTTTTAATGAGCAGTGGGTGGAGAGGGGCCTCTTATAAGAGCCATAGCATGAACTTAGGCAAGAGGTAAAGGAGGCTAGTTCAGTTCAGAAAGGTCGAAGAGGAGAAGGCAAGTTTTTGAGACTCTCCAGGGCACCACAGGGAATATAAATTGCCCTCCTGTGTGATCTGTCAAGGGTGACCGTGCTTCTCTCCAAGATCGCAAGAGCTTTGAACAGTTGTCAGTAATGCTTGTTCAGTCCTCTCTGAGATGCAGGCTGGAGTACTGACAAGTCCGTTTGGGCAGTTGTGGCACAGAAAATAAATGATGTCTGATCGCAGAAGCAGTGAAA
The DNA here is from genome assembly GCA_013396935.1 of Baryphthengus martii. Lineage (NCBI taxonomy): Eukaryota > Metazoa > Chordata > Aves > Coraciiformes > Momotidae > Baryphthengus > Baryphthengus martii. Next base: position 383,075 of record VWZK01004151.1, read on the forward strand.
CACAACTGTCATCTCCTGCTTTTATTGCCCAGTCCAGCTTCAAAGGAGAGATGCTCGAGTGCTAGTATTCTTAACAGCTGCTGCACTTTTTTGATCAAACCTATGCACCCTATCTCTAGTTGGCATCAATAGCCTCCAGTCCATGTTTAGCAGGCTTGTAATGAATTTGTCAGTAAGTGGAAATTCTTTTGTAGTTTTACAGATTCAAAGCTGGACTTCAGATCCATAAGAAGTAATTTTTGGAAAGTCTTTCTCCTAGAAATCACATTTGAAACTGTTCATACGTGGCCATCAGTAGGACATGATGACTCTCTTTGTCAATACAGAAGTTTAAGTAGATGTTGTTTATCAAAAGAGCAGGAGCTGTGTTTGTCCCCTCTGAGCACCAATGCTGCCTTCTTGCTGGCACAATGAGGTCTGTGCCCACCAGGTTGAGGAAAACGGAGGGTTCGTAATTACGTTCACATGACTGCAAGCTGTTGGTGTCAGATATAGCACACCGTTAGGATGGCTAGTAGTAACACATCATACTGTAGTAACAGTGCTTGAGTAACATCTCACTTTGCTGGTCGGCCAATATCTTGCAGGTCTTCCTTGTCCCCTTCACTTGCTGTTTGATCAGAAACACCTGTACTGAACACTCCCCTTGCAAAACCACGGTAACAGAGTTTAGTCACCTATAAAGCTTTTGAATTGTATCCTCAGCTGAGGCAAATTATGTTGCTACTGCTGACTTCAGAGGCGTTGTTCTCATTCATTCTGTCTCAACAGTCAACAGAATTGCAGACTGAAGATAGAAGTGCAAAGTATTACTGGTTTTGTTTTATCATGACACTTATCTTGTATTTCCTCACTAAATATGTTGCAGCTTCTTATAGGTGCTGATCATTGGTGGGTTTTATTTTAGCACAAATAAAAGTTCTCCACCTTTGAAAGACACAAAGCACAGCGCTAATAAAATGTCGAGCTGACACAGTACAATAGGAAGCACAGAAAAAGGAGATAAAACAGATTACATAAAATAACGTGTAGTAGCTTTTAGGAAGAAATAAATAGCTATACCCAAATTTTAAATGATGAATCAAGAGCATGAATATTCCCTGAAAGACTGAAGCAGTATGGGCTAAGGCCTGTTGCACAGACAGAGCACCAAGGAAAAACTGACATTACTCAGATGCCAAAGAAAATTGACACCTATGTTGGGTAGTTGCACCATTAGGAGAAGAACTATAGATGGAGATCTGACCACACAGTCACAGCAGCGATAAAATGGCAGCTTTTAATACCAGATGAAATCTTGGATAGCATATGCAGAAAGAAGGGCAACCCACTCAGGTGTGTAAGGAAAACAGAATGGCAGATTCTAATCTGGCTCTGTCCTTGAGGTGAGTCTAATTGGGTTCTTCTCCTTGTCAATGTTAGGCACATAAGATTAAATACCCGGCTGAAAAAAAAATGGTCCTGGGCATCAAGACATAAGCAAGAATTAGGAAAGGCAGACCTATAATGGAGGCTTTTGGCCAACTGTGAATTATTAGCAAGTTCTACTCTGGGAGAGTAAAGTAGACATCAAACCCAACACCTGCATGACCCCAACTGTCAGTATTGATAGGACTCAATCATTTACTACAGGTTAAAGAGATTAAAAAGGTAGCAGCAGCAAAACTGTTATGGCAAATAGTTCAGTACACAGTGGGGAAGCTCATTCTCTCCTTGGTCTCAACCGAGATAGAAAATATTTAAATAAAGGGAAGAAATTTAGGATAATATACCAGGACTGCAGAGAGCTGGGATGCAATGTTAAAATTGAGCAGAAGAGGTAGAGATTGTCAGAACAGCACAAAATTTAGAAATGTAATATGTATTTATTTAAATATTATCTGTATGATTGCCTTCTTTTTGCTGCATTGGAATGCTTAATCTCTAGATTTAAAGAAGTTCAGCAGTCATAGGCCCCTGTACACCCCAACACAAGAATACCATGGGATCCTGGATAAATTCAAATAAAGCCTGCTCCTTGTCAGTCTAATGCTGTGTGAATATCAGTTTGACTTCTGCTGATGAGAGCTTTATTGTATTTTTTCAGTCCTGATTTTTAGTTTTGCATCAATTTTCCACAAAATAAAAGCTGCCTCTTATTTCTACACTGTAATTTACAAGTTTAGCTTCGGCCGTATGTGTTAAAGTGAGGTAGGTTTGGCTTTGCTCGTAGCCCAGATTTGAACCACTGTCTCATTGCTCATGGTTGAATTAATGATGTGAATGTCTAAGAAGCCATCAGATTCATAAATCACCAGAAATGAGAGGGATAACTCATAAAAGTCTTTTCCTTTTGTTTAGCAATTTATCATTTTTCTTGCACATTAATAAACAGAGCTCCCCTGAGGTAAGCCACAGGAAGATAGATTTTTCTTCCTAATTTTCCTCAATCGTAGCCAGTAGATCACAAGTGGAGAGAGTAGGCTTGTCACAGTGTGTTGGTGTCTTGTGACTCCCTCTACCCATCACTGATAACAAATAAATGCGATTAAGTACCCTGGTGGATAATTATTTGTGTTTACATAACAGGTGCCAGGTTTCCGAGTCCAAGATTGTCAGCTAGACCAAGCCGAAAGCGTACGTTGTCCATATCCCCCCTATCTGATCACAGCTTTGACCTTCAGACCATGATACGGACATCTCCAAATTCCTTGGTCACAATTCTCAATAATTCTCGTAGCAGTTCCTCAGCCAGTGGTTCTTATGGCCACTTATCTGCAAGTGCAATAAGGTAAGAATAGCATTTTCTACCTATATTATATATTCTCATTTATGTGTCGTAAACACACACAAATGTGAACATACACTCGCATCTTTTAGTAACTGTTTTGTTTTGTGAATATGTGTATATTGCATTTTACATAATGTGTGTTCATGGGAGTTTAATTTAAAAGTACAGAACACTTATTTTTCTTGCTCAGAAAGGTAACCATGAGGAACTTTATGGCATATTATTGTCCTGTGCAGGTAATACTCCATCTGACCAGCAGTAGCCTGTATGTATGTGTGCTCAGAAATCTATTTTCAGAGGAGAAGCTCTAGGGTAGGTTTGTGACTTGACATTACTTGGATTCTTCTGGCCGTAGATCTAATGGACAGTTAAATGTTCCTGCATTACAGTCATGAGAGAATAAAGCAATTCCATTACAATGTATGGCTAGAACTTCTTGGTATTCCATCTCCAAGGTTTGAGTTGTTTGGGGTTTTTTTCTTATTTTGTTCATTTCTTAAAAGTTAAGACTTTCTGTGGCTAAATTATCTTTTTCTTTTTTTTTTTTTTGGTACCAGGGAAGTATTATTATCATGCAATGTCTTCAGAAATGCTGTGATTTTCATTTGGCCACTTCACTTTCATGTACAAGAAAGTAGCCAAAAATGGTTCTTCTGGAGGCAGAAAAGCAGAGTAGCGAGGGAAGAAATGAGCAAAAGTTGTACAGGCAAAGGAAGCAACAAGGCACAGGGAGAGGAAACGAAAGAAAGAGTGTTTAAAAAAGGGAATGAAAGAAAATGAAGAAAAGCAGCAGAAAAATTGGAGATGCAACTGCAAGACATTCTTGTATTTGTGACATTTATATATGTTAACTGATAAGAGCTCTTTCAGTATTCCAGGAAAAATCCCCCACCTCTCCAAAGTCTCAGAAAATACTGGGTTTGCATTTACGGCACTCAGACAAAGAGTGCTGCTTAAAAGCACCTTCAGTTTGCAATGAGGCAAAGGAGCAAGTCCCCACAGCAGTTTCTTGAGATCTAAAAGACCCATTTTTGGCAAGCCTCAAACATGCCTCTCCAGCAAAAATGACACACACTGGCTAGGGGGGATTTGTACTTGTGAAGAAAACGGGCTGTGCAACTGGTGTGTTAGAAACCATGAGCCTGCCAGGCTTTGAAAGTCACAGCACTGTAAATATTTGGTATTAATATAAGTGCTGTTGGGGTTTTTTTTAAGCACTCCTTTAAAATAGTCATGCTTCATAGCTCTGATATACTTGAATAGTTTTATAGTATTCCACAGGTATGATATCATAGCTCTGCAATACAGTTCTGCCATCTATGAAACCACAGTCCCAATTATGAAGCTTCATGATGTGGAATATGATTTATGTCAATAGCTGGCAGCAGTTTTGGACAACATCTGTTAAATACATGTACTGTGTGGAGGTGTACTAGCCCCACTGTCATTAAGATGGGATGGCACTTCAATTACTAACCTCCTTTTCCATTGCTTGTAACTTTGGTAAAGCAAATAGCGCATGAAAGTTGGCATAGTCTCTACCGCACAATAAATCTTCCCTCCTTTTACTCTTCTTCTACAGCTGGAAGTGGTTGGTATATGTTCTTGACACATAGAATCACAAACCTAAAGGCCATCCCTGCAATGCTGGAGTCAGATTAATAGTTTTGTTGAAAAAAGTTGTGGAACTGGAGTGAGTTATGGGCGGAGACTTGAGTAAGGATGCTAAGGAGTAGAAGAGTGAGTCTTGTGAAGTGGTGTCACTGAAGAAAGCGAGGCTTGTGTGACTCAGCCTATGGTTGACTGAAGCTTTAAGCACTTTCTGGTCATACTTTCCAGGAATGCACGATCCAAAATTTCACACAGTTTTGAATTAATAATCTTTTTCTTTCTGATAAAAGTATGCCTCTTCAACATGCAAAATTTTCAACGCTTGTCTCCAATATTTCTTCCTGGTGGGAAGGAGCTCTTTTACCATCTTTACAACTCAAGTCTGTTGACACCCCTTAACTTTTCCCTTGTGAACCCATCCATAAGAGAGTTACTCCAAAATAAACAGTGATGTAAGGTATTAAACTTAAGCCACATTTCATTGCTTTAATAAATTCCCAGACTAAATAGCAACAAGACTATCAGTAAAACAATTTATTGCAACTCATTGTCTTGTAAATAGTGCATTCAGCACAAGAACTGCTGTACTGCATCAAACCATAGGTTCATCCCATCTAATATCCTGTCTGCAACAATGATCAAAGTACAGGAAAAAACCCTTCTTTTCCTACCTTCTGGAAACTTGTAGGTAAATTTCATAGCAGTTTCTGGAAGAAAGTGGTACAGTTCAGCAGGCCACTAGATGAAATTGCGAGACGGGAAGGATTTGTATTTTAGGCAACATCAGTAGCATTAACTGTAATTAACTTTACACAGTCCTTCTACTTTTAGATCTTGTTTCCAATCATTTTTAACTCAGCCCAAATAATTTACACTTGGCAACATTTTTCATGGCAGATACCTATCTAATGCTGAGTAATTAAAAAAAAAAATTAGCGAAATTAGTAATTTATTAGAATGAAGTTAGGGAAGAAGCAGCTTTTCCATACAAACTAAAAGACCTCTTGCTACCATTTCACTGAAGCTAAAATCTGCCAGGAATGTTGCCGAGATGCTATAGATACGATCTTTGCTGTTCTTGAGAAACTGTACCCTTCAACCATGTGATAAGGTCCTAAAAGTGCATCTATTGGCATGTATTAAATAGAAAATCATTCAGCATATTCCAGTCCAGGGCCCACAGAGAGGAAGGAGGACCTTTCCCTTCAGGTGCAGCTCTGGTTAATCTGGTACCTCCCTGGGAAACCTGTGGAGACTAAGCTGTGTGCCCAGACATAATAGCCTTGTGAAAAAGCAAGCAGGCTTCAGAGGAGACAGGAGTTAGACCAGGAACTGTCCAGGTTAAGCAAGCCGGGACAAAATGCGTTTAAAAAGCACAACGTGGAATTGCACTAGAAGAGAGAAAAAGCTGCAAGCTAAAGCCTGCGGGAGCCAGTCATTGAGGAGAATGAAGGTACTGCCCCCTTGTGATTGTGCTTTAATGCCATCTTTAATTGCAGGGTCCCAGTGTGTTCTTTCACAGGGCCCCTGCCTGCTCCTTTGCTCAGGGTGAACGTCCTCTCTGGATCAATCAGAGCCACAGGACCTGGCCTCACCTGTCCCAGGCAGCAGTAAAAGAGGAGGGAGCCTCTTCCCTGGTGGCTTGATGCCTGAAGGGTGGACTCAGCTCCTGCAACACAGTCCCAGCCTGACAACACTGGACAAACTGAACTAGTTGGAAGTAACCACCAGGCTTATACAGTTTGTCCTCTGGAGAAACTCTTACCACTCTTAACTCTTAATTCTTAATTCCTCCTACCACTCTTAACTCTGCAAAGCAGCCAAATTGCACACAGCCATGTCTTGAAGCTACTGACAGCTGTTTTGAACATTTCATGTGCTGTGTCATGTTCACTAACCCTGGAGATCTGTTCTCCATGTCTGAAATTGGGCAACCACAATGAGTGGCACTTTTTACCTTCATCTTTCTGTGGTTCATGTTCCTGTGCAAAATGAGTCCTTCCCTTTCACCTCAGAGGGAGGTTGAAAGCATTAATGTTTTGTGAAGCACTTAGATTGTACAGTGATGAGCACAGTAGAGAAGCTCAGGAGGGTATCAGTAATTACTTATTTGCTGATGGCTTAAACACAGTGGAAGGAAGGCCTATGGGCAAAACTGGGGGCAAAGGGAAGAAAAATTACCAGAACGTCTCTGACTGAAGACCGTTGTGCATCTTGTGCACTGAACGAGCTACAAATCCTGCAGGGGTGGAAATTGTTGCATGGTCACATAACTAAAAGCTCACAAGTCAGCACACAAAGGTCTGAGCAGGTTTTGTTTTGTGTTTGATTTTGCAGGCTCAATGGCCTTTTAACTTGTTTTTGCAGAGTTGCTGCTTGCGTTAAGAAAATGTCTCCAGGACCTCAATGATCTTTGCATTGGCTAAAACAGGTGCATCCTCCAGCTAAAAAAATGACATCCTGTACTTCACAGAGGTTTTCAGCGTAGGACCCTCAGTATGAGCACCATGGGATGTTCAGGGTGAAATCAAATGAAAAGATCCACATTTTGGGCTCTGTTTTTACAGAGCTGAGCACAGAAGTGCTCTGGCCCTTGACACGGGTACTACTGCTGTTTGAATAATAAATAATAATAGTTTAGCACAATCCAGATAGGGCTTGACTTGGCGGGCGCTTTGTCATTGTCAGCTGGCAGTGTAATGCTGTATCCTGACTACTGGCAGAGTACTTGAAAAGAAGATGTCGCTCCTGCTGACAGCTAATAGTGGATCTCCTTTAGCACACCAGGTAGAGCTTCTGCTTTGTGCATTTGAAAACACCTGGTTTAGGTCTCAGCTGGGAGAGATTATGCAGAAAGGAGACATATGAAATAGCACCAAATGAGGATAATCCTTCATTTGACATTTACTCATTTGGTTACCTGCCTCAGTCCTGCAGTGCAGCACCCCTGCTATTAATCTTTTGTCAGGATGTACTTAATGTTATATCTGCTACCTGTGACAATTATTAGACTTTGCACTTCGGTAGCACTTCTTTTTGAGAGGCAGCATGGCCTGGAGTGAGTAGAGAGGGGGTAATCACTTCCTATGACATTAAGAGTACTGATTCAAAACCTTTACAAAAGATTAGCTGGTCTTTAATAAACACAGGAGGTTGAGACTTCATGTTCTATATGATCTGAAACTCAGAACCTCTGTATTTTTCTAGTCCCATCGCAGTGCTGCAATGCCAGATTTACAAAGCCAGTTTTCAGAAAATGAGCTGAATTCCCTGTCAGCTACAAGGTATTTAAATCAGGAGTGGTTCCACCTACTTAAAGAGACTTATTTTGGGTCAAGGTAGATGTAACTTTGAATACACCTTATCCATCTTATAGTATGTTAAAATTCAGTTTCATGTGAGCATGGGAGCCCTTTGGGATCTCCTCCAAGGTTTGAAAGGAATTGAGAAAGCACAGCAGCCCTTTCTTCCCCCCCACCCACAGGCTCTGCTTCTGCTTCCCTGATGTCATCAGAACAGGAAGGAACAATTAACATACTGTGGTTAATTACAGGCAGATCCTTGATATTCTGGCTCATATCACTTTGCTCTGGGCTTATCTGAAGCTGAGCATCAGAGGACGATGGGGAGGATATTTTCACAAAGAAAGCTAGAAAGGGATAGCCCAGTTTGTAGGGTGAGTTTAGCCAGCAGAGGATTAATATCAGGAGGAAGACAAGAATGTGTTTCAGCAAGCAGGTATTTGATTCTCAGTGATTTCCTCATCTCATATAAGCTCCTTGTATAGAGCATTTGTTGTATAATTAGTCAGTGCCCTCCTCTCTGAATTGCTTTGTATCTAAAGACAAGTGACCATGTATTAATTTCTCCAGTTTCCCTTGGAAAACACAGAGAGAAAAGCAAAGCAGAAAATAAAACCAGAGTTAAGATTTAGAAATGAAATGTAAGATTATCACAGAGAAAAGTGGAAGTGTCTCCAGCAGAGAGCCCAACGGTCTAATTATGCACTGTATAAAAAAAGCAAAGAGTGTCCTTTTATCAGGTTTAAATTATCCAGTTTTTTACTTTAACAGAATGTCTCATAGTTATAAGACAGGGAGCCCTCATGTTCTCAGTCGTCCTTCTTTATTCAATATTTTATATATTCTTATTATGTCTCCTCTTACTCCTCTCCTTTCTGAGGCAAGCGGTTGTTTTCAGTCCACTCTTTAGAGACTTTTTGCATTGTCATTTCTGTCTCTACTGTCTGAAACGGCTTCCCTCTACTACATACAATAATATTCCAGAAGAGGACTAGCAATTCAAACACACCATGATTTTCTGTGTTGTTTCCTATTCCGTTTGTCTTAACATGTTTCTGCTATAGTTTCATATTGATCAAATTTTCATTCCTCCATTGAATTCTGCATTGAGACAAGCAAGTACTTCTTGTGAATTGGCTTAGCTAATTTAGAACTGGTGCGTGAGTAGTTTAGACTCTCTTTCAGTTTTGATACACATCTTGGTATCAGTATTGTTCACTCATCTAACATACTTGACTCTAAAGGTAACCCCTTAGCTCTTCTCCATGCTGCCCAAAACAATTTTGTCATATCTGCGGATTTCATTTTTAACTTGCTTGACTCCATGCCCAGCTTATTGATAATTGCACTAAAAACCAGAACATGCCATCTGAGAATTTGTGTCAATCTAGCTTTTGCTAAAAACCCAACTGCTTAATTCCTACCTTTGATTTCTATTTTAGACTGTAAGTTTTAGGTTCGTGTATTTATGTATCGGTGTAAAAGGATACAATCAAATGCTACTTAATTGAAATTAACCTTAAAAAGGGCATGTTTACAGTAGGTAGAACACAATATATTCAGGAATGTTTTGCAAAAAGCTCTACATGATAGGATATACAGAAAAAAAAGTGTGTTAATTATATCAGCATTACTAGTGTTTTGTTGATTTGTTGTCACTCTTATTGGGATCTGCTGAGATGAGATGCAAAGCTGACTTTGAGTGAAAGCTTTTCTTGCATTAATGGTCTGTTAATTGTGTGTAATATGTTGTAAATAAGGCTTAGTTGCAGTGCAGACTGAGTCAAATTTAGACCAGGTGTAACCCCACTGAAGCAGGTCCTATTATAACTAGACACGTCATGTATGTGCAGCGCAGGGCTTTATTCTCCATGGTTTTGTACAGTGTATGGTTAATGTAAAGAAGGGAATCTAATGCTTTATCATGCCATAATAGCTTCATTTTATACCCTCTTTCAAGATGGGTGAATGGCAGAGAAGCACTACAAAGTGAATGAAATTGAAATTCGTCAGTACTACAGAAAGTTGCATCTAAATCAGGCTCTGTTGAAAGGTAATTCTGCAGCTAACATCTTGGAGAAAGCTCATATAGATTATGGAGTGGCGACATTCAGAGAGATTATTTTGGAGATCACCGGCATCTTGCGTTACAAAGTGGTTGATGTTTTTTACCACAAAGACACATGAATGGCAAGATTTCTGCCTTCAGAAAATGTATAATATAAGAAGACAAGCAACTTAAATAACATAGACTATGCAGACACGTTGCACGCACACTTGCATGTACCGATTCACGTACATACAAGTGTGATTATCTGTGCTGCTTGTAAATGTGTATGTCACAGGTCTTAATGTAATTAAGTCAATTTGAAGCAACTTGCTCCAGACAGGTTCAGTGTTATTCAAAGAGTTTAAAGTCATTTGACCCAGCACATTATTAATTCCAGGAAAGTTCTGGAGCTGAGAGAAGTATACTTGAGATTCACACTTTATTATTTCATTTTCAGACTGTAAGAGGAAGTATTAATTAGCACTTTCCATGTAATTAATAATACTGGTTTTAGAAACCCAGAAGTGCTTAGCCATGAATTTAATTCAAAATTATGTTTGCCAGAAGTGTCGTGAGTTTGCATATAGGGAGCACAGATGAATTACACAAGGTACTGTTAATACGAAGTCCAGTTGGGATACTAAGTATTCCTGAATGGGAATATCCCAGGGAGAATGACAAAGCTGTCAGTGCTGTCTGAGCACATAAGGTTAATCAGTGTGGCTCTCTTGCTCTCAATGAAACTGGTCCATTTTACTCCAGCGTATAGCAGTGTATTCATGAAGAAAAATTTCACCTACCCTAGCAGATAAAGCAGAATAGATAATATGATAAGCTGAAGAGAAACTGCAGACCCTTGTTAGTTTTATACTGGTAATAGAAAAGTGAAAAAAGAGGCAACAGTGTATGTGAGTTAAATACAATTGTAAAATGATGACTGTTATCTGATGAGAAGTGGAAAAAAATAGTATAATATATGCTATACTATATTAGATGCAGAATATGTCCTTTTATAAATTCAGATAGATGACTTGTCTCTAAGTTAGTGATTTTTAATGAAACATGTCAACATTACAAATGCAGAGGGATATTCATGAAACCTAGTCAGTTTGAAAAATTATTTCAAAGGAGTTCCAAGTCTCATTCCTGCCTTTAAGATCACATCACATGTCTGGTTTCATAGTCACAGTTTGATATTGTTTTCCCCTCTACTTAAGTGACAAGCTATAAAAGCAATTGATGACTTGTCTGTATTGTCTGCTCAAAGCTTAGTGTTGCCACTTAGAAAGTAGAGGGGAAAGAAGAGGTTTTAAAGTAAAACTCTCTTCATATCATAAAAATTGTTACATATATTGTGGGTAAAATGCTCCAAAAAGAAGTGGATTTTGAAGGCTCTCTTCTTGTAATGCCATTTGGTTTTCATTTTGCATCTAAGATACTTGAAGCAGTAAGAATTTCACAAATCTGTTCAGGTCTGTGAGGTTGCCGAGTGCATTGTCACTCCTGTGACCTGAGCAATTTGTCAACAGTCACTCTTGCAGGTTCTTTCCATCAGGAGGAGTAGTAGATGACAGAGTTTAAAACTTCTTTTTATTCGCTCCTGTTTGTTCACAAAAAACATACACAAATTCCTATTTCCGACAACTCAAACAACAGGAGAGTTTTTGATTTATTTTTTTTATTCTTTTTTAATATAATGTTCCTGGCTGCTGCTGCTGCTTCTCTTCTGGGTCCTGTCCAAACAGAATGGGATGAATTAAGCTGTTTCTTGGATTAGTCCTTAGAAAAAAAAAAAGCACATCTGAACATGTAAAAAGCAATATTTGATCACTGTTAATTTAATTATAACTTGTATTATGACTTAATTCAGTTAAGATTGCAATGTCTGTAGGGCCCGGGTTTTAGGACTGCACTTACAGACTTGCTGAAGCCAGTCCCTCTTCAGAAGCATTTAGGAGTTATTAGGAGTTATTGTAGAGTAGCTAGCTGCATTTGTAAGATGGGAAAGGTCCTTGTTTTCCCTGTAGTAACATTCCTAAGCAGTAAAGAAGGACTTTGAAAATCCAAATCAAAAACTAAAGGTGAAATCCTGTCCTAGTGTAAGGAGAGGATAAAAACTCCGTTGAATTCAGTGAGTCTGGGTATTCGTCCAATGTTTTTTAGTGGGTTTCTGCACCCTGGTTTTTCAGTTTCACTTGCCCAAAGGCTTCATGCAGCTCTTAAGGAGGAGTAAAAGTAGTGATGTCTGTACCTATGGATCAGCTTTATTGAACATGCAGCCAGTCCACCTACAGATTGCCTCTCCTTTTATGAACCGGGTCCCTTTTTGGAGGGATTTGGGTCATTTGGTCTGCCTAGTGTCAGCTGCTGAGTGCAGTAACAAATGATGGAGTCTACAGAGTGATCTGGGGGTGCCAAGGCTTTTCCACACGTCTGGAGGGGCCCGCGTGCCCCTGTGCAGTGCTGGGTGCACCCTCCCTCATGGAGCAAGTGCTTGGGCTAGAGTGCCTGGACATCAAAGACCCTTCAGGCCAAAGAGCTGTACGTTTTATTTTGAGAAAGACGTTAGATAGTTTGGGGGACTACAAGGAGAAGCAGGGAAAGTGATCAGAGGTCTGAAAAATGATACCAGTGAGTTAAAATAGACTTGACCAATTTTGTCCAGATTAAAGATGAGAAGACTGGACCAGGGAGAGGGTATACTAATATGTGCAAAGGAGAAAAAAAAAGAAGAGTCTAAAAAGGGGAAGGTGCATGTTGAGTGCTGGGTAGAATGACAAAGTGCCTGGTCTTCAACTGCTGCAGGAAAGATTTGGGATAGAGGATAGGAAAGGAAACTTCAATACGGTAAACGTAACATGGTTCCATATGAATAAATGAAGTTACCCCAAAGAAACAAATCTGTCCTTTTGAAATTTAAAAAAGAAAAAAGAGATTTTAAATCTTCAGAAATATCCCTGAGACTAGAGGTGTTAGGTACTATCTAGTCACAAACTGCCTGTGATGCTGTGATCCTGTTTAAAAAGCACATGAACCCACCTTCTTTCTGACTTGTTCTCTCTGCACTCTTCCAACTTCAGTAATCATTAGATTAGCCATCCCAAAGCATACGCTCTCGCTTGCTCCTTTTAGTATTTCTTTATGGACCTGTTGTCCTTGGTCTTGTTCCATATGAACCTGTTGGCAATGTCTACCTTCTGGGGCAGCTCTTCCAGAAGACCACCAATACTTTTAAAAATCTTTTATGTTGTTCACCTATGTCGTTCATTGAATGCCCCCTAGTTTACTTGCTTGAAAAGCTCTTTTCCTAAAACCTCACAAAGCAGACCCAGAAAGGGGGAAGCACCTGGCTGCTTTTGCAAGATTTGTATGCATCAGATTTTGCAGAACTGTGTGTGTTTTGTGATACAAGGAAGACATCTTCACAGTTCTTGGGAAGCAAACTATCACAATACAATGAAACTATCTTCATAGTATTCTCAAAATTGGGATCTCCTCAGCGTTTTTGTGTCAGCAGTGTGTACACCTATGCAATGTATAGGAAAGAAGGAATTTTTCCCGACTTGAATTCACAGCTGTTTTGCGGTAAATTCCACAGCTGTGACCAGAATTTGGGTGACCTTGTTAGTAGGACAGCCACAAAGTAGCCACAAAGTTTGGTTTTGATTATAATGTCTGGTTTTTTTCTTCTTGAAGTCTGTTCCTTAAAATTTGATGTGCTTGTGTAATTGCAATGTAGTTTACTGCCCTGTTTTACCTCCGGTGAAGGGAGTTTGAGACTCCACAGAGAAGAGAAGAGAGAGAGAGGCAGACAGACTGACAGACTTAGAAGCCCACAGTATGGAAAAATAAATGATATCACTGATGGGCTTTTCTGTCAGTGTATATGAGTTATGGAATGCTTAAGCAGAAGTATTACACATTTTTTTCTAACCCTTATCCCCCATAAAACTCAATAACTGAAAAGATAACCTGCATGTAGTTTATTAGTGGTTTCACATGCATTCATCTTTTCCTTCTTTTCCTTTTCTACTTAGTTTTTTTTAAAAAGTCTGTAACAGAAATACAAATCAGGTTTCCTCCAGTGGTATAGATTTTCATTTCTCAGTAGGTAAACGGAAGAAAAAGATTCACAATTCACTTAGACTTGTGTAAGTCCAAGATTTTTTGGAAGTGACCAGTGTTTTAGAAAATGTGAGTGATTGAGGCAGGCATCTTGTGTTCTTCTGGCATCTGGATTTTGGAACCGTTGAGCACCTCATGTCTGAATGCAGCCCCTTTAAGGTATCTTCAAAGAAACATGACACAGATGAGGCCTCTAAAACCACTCATTGCTTTTGAAAATCTTGGTTGTTGGTTATAATAGTTCTGGACTCTCAAAAAATTATTACTTTTAGGTCTTGTTTACCACGTCTGGATGTTAGTTTTTGACAGTAACTGAGTGACACCAGTGCCATCTTGGTGCACATTTCTGAGGAGATGTGACTGGATCATCTGGACAAGGCCAGATAGTGCTGCTGCCCACCCTTCCTGCTGATGCCGGTCTCCTAGCTAGAAAGCAATGTGAGCTTGGTGGGACCAGCAAGAGGACATACGGCTGCTGGTCAAGGCAGAGGGATCTCATGGGGTCTGAGGGGACTCTGGGCTACAGGGATTCTTCACGCATCCTGTATTGAAGAGTTCTTGAACAAAGTGCGTTAAAAACTTTGGGAAGGAGGGCAAGAATCCAGATCTCCCCTTCCCAACAGAGCTCTCTGTGCCAGCAGCATTGCGAGCTTTGAATTCTTTTTCTTCTTTTTGGCCCACAACGTCAGCTTTATTGTCAAGCAGCCTGAATGGTTTCTGAAAGACAGAGAAAGACCTGCTACCTTCTGTTCTCTTCAGATCCTTCTGATCTTTTCAGATCAGAAAAATCACTCAGCCTGCCCTGTGACAGCATCTTGCATGCGACTGACGTTAAGTCCAGCCAGGTTATCTTGCCTTATGAAGAGCTCTCCATAAACAGCTGGAGAGTATTATTTGAAGGCAGCTATCTGAGCTATTTAAGAAATCACCCTGGTGGCTGAACTGTTGTCACCGTTTCTGAGTACTCCCCTTAGGTGTGCTGGCAATTGCTCTGCTCCCTCACAATGCATCTACTGCTAGGGTCATTGTTTTCCAGTAAGAGGCACTATTAAGGTGATGTCTGTCTCCTCTGCTGGGCCCTACAATATTGCTTGCTTGCAAGTTGGACAGAAGTTGGCAGTGCCTGGCTTAGTATCCTCCTTCTGGAGGCTCATATGGTGTAGATAAAGAGGGCATCTCTACGCGGTAAAATCTGTCCTCCTGATGGAAGCCGTTTTTATTGATATAGGGAGTGGAATAGCAAATACGCTTATTTAACATTCAAGCACTTGTGCTGTAGTGATGTAGGGCACATTGCTGTATTTGTTAAAGCAGAGCTGCTTTAGTCCTTTAGCTAGAAAGGTGTTTTTCCACTGGGGAGGCCTCATCACTTTTTCTGTTGCTCTACATGGAGGAGAGAATGTGAAGGAGGAATGCTTGACTGAAAATACCTGATTGACTCAGCACTCTTTTCCCATCTTTGGAGGAACTGAATAGAGAATGTTGTCAAATTCCAATAAACACAATGATGAGCTGTATTAAGGCAAATTGTGTGTGTACATCTTGAGGCTCCTACAGCCTGTTTCCTATGTGGGGCCACAGGTTCCTCTTCAGCATCCAAGTGTCCAAGTCTCTAGTCAGTGGCACCTTAACAGCTTCCCAGTGAGGTATATTCAGATCACAGCAATTCCTTCCTGCTCCTCCTGAACTGTTTGAGAAGGACCTCCTGCACTCTTGCTTTGGATAGGTTAAAAAAATTGTGTAAGATACAGGTGCTCATGCAACTTTAGTCACGGAGCAGTGATAGGCAGGATCTACACCTCTGAGCTGAGGTCTGAAGTCAGTCGGTCATGTCTTGTGGCATAAGCGTAAATTCATCTTTTTACTATGTAGGATCTGAACAATATTACCAAAGTTTTGGACCTGGACTTGCAAAGCTGGCGTGGTTGTGCACGCTTAAACACCTAGAAAGGGAAAAAAACAACCTGTATATTCAAGGGTGCTGTGTGCTTGGAGCTCCCAGTGAAATCAATCCACTTATTTTTTTCTTTGAAACTGATTTAGCTGAAGGGTGAAGATGGCCTAGGTGTTAGCCACTGGCAGAGAAATAAAATGCTTCGCCCAAATTGTTTCTATGTTGCGTTAACTGGTCTAGGTGAATTTGATAAGATCTTCAGGATGGTGCCGACTAGCGTTTGAAGTACGTGAGGTAGACTCAACAGTGTATATATAGAAGCAAGAAACGCTGGGTGTAGTAGAGAGACATTGTTTCAGCCTCATGTATGACATTGTAATTGTATGTTTTTTAATGAACAGACCAGAGTAGTTACACTTAGTAATGTTTGTTCACTAAAAAGGAAAAGGGGTGTTAAATCATTGTGTTCTTTGATGAATGGCTTGTACACTGAAGAATAAATTGAACAAACTGGCATGGAGCTCAGTGAACATGAAATCAGCTATTAGAAGAAAGCTTGTGAACAAATTCTGAGCCTGATATGCATCTTTTGATTAATGTCCTATCAATCATCCATAGTGGCTACCTTAGCTAAGTCGTGCTGTAATCATTCATGGTTGCTTACAGGAACACTAGCAGGGACTATAGAGCTGCAATAACTGAATATTATTACTGATTTCTCCCTAACTCTTGCTGTGAACAATTACTGTTTTCACTACATTTCTGCCTCCTTTTATTAAAAAGAATACAATGCAAAATGAAAAGAGAGTTCCTCAAAGACCAGTAAAATTCTCCCAGGGTATTCTTAATGATATTCTGTCCTAAATGGGCAAACTATTGTAATGCAGAGTTCTCACCAGGAATAATAGTAATGTAATCACATTGAAGCTGTCTCTTTATGGATTGTATTTAAACAGACAAAATGTATAGTCAGATTAATGAACACAGAATTTTGTAGAATTATTATTTAAAATGGTTGAAATGATTTTAGCTCTCTTTGTATCACAGTATTTTCAGTTAATGCACTTAACAGCAACAGCAATTAAGACTCCAGACTATAAATTTGGAGTAAATCCACCCTCTTGAAATTAGAAGCAGCCTTGTTTCTTAAAAGATACTATGCTTGCACTCCTTGTTTTTAAAACCTAATGTTTTAAATTTGTATGGCTCTTTTGAACTGTGATTGTTTGGTGGTATTTTTAAGAAAAAAACCAAAACAACAAAAAACCCCACCATTCTTTCTTCTTCTTTTTTTTTTTTTTTTCCTTAGATGACTGTAAGTTATTGGCAAATGTTTAAGGGAGAAGCTTATATTCCTGTGTGTGACGATTTAGTTCCACACCATTTATTTCTTGACTGTGACACAAAGAATGCTTTGGCACTACCCACAAAATAGGTCCTTAGATGGCAGTGTAATTTCCTCCAAAGTCACTGTAGTCTGGGAAATACGGTGAAGTAATGAAGTGATGACAGGTATTAACATGCATAATGGGCTTTAATAGACATTTAATGCTGTTTAACTGGAAGAAGGAGAAGTGCTTTCCCATTGGAATATTTCTACATTGAAACTCATTGATCACCAATTTCAGAGGGGAAAGGTTAATCCATCAGTTTCTGTAACCAAACGGCACTGATGGAAATTCTTTAGGTGACATTCTGGATGAACCGAGCTTTCCATCTTTGCAAACAAATGAGTGATATGACAAGCATGGTGTTCAGAACACATTTAACCAATTGATTTTCTCTCCTCTTGTAATAAGATCTAGAGACATATGAAAGAGCGTAGCATGAGCCGAGATTAAAGGAACTGCTTCGTACACACGAGCGTAGGGGAACTGTATTATCAATAAAAGTACTATAAAGCATGTAGGCACCCATTCTTTTTCTTTATATAAAGTTTGTTATTGCAATAAATAGCTGTTATTGAACTGCTTGCCTTTTATTTCAGTTTTTCTGAATTTTGTTTTGGTCAGCTTTCTGTAGTTTCCTGGTAAATGTTGGGAAAAAATGTTCTGTTTTGTTATGGTATCGTTTTTGCATTCACTAGTAAATCCAGGCCAACTCTGGATTTAAATCCAGGGTTTATCATCCTTCGAGGCACAAAGAAACATATGAGGGAGAGGGAGGGGCCTGACTCCAATTAATGTAAATATATCAAATATCTTTAAAAAATTTAATCTGTATGGTTCCATACTGTAATGACCCTCATGTTTTTCCTCCCTTTTCCCTCCTTTTTCTCCCAAATTCAGCCCTGCTCTGAGTTTCACATACCCTCCTACACCGGTATCCCTCCAGCAAATGCATCAACAAATTATAAGTCGTCAGCAAACCCTAGGTTCAGCCTTTGGACACAGCCCTCCACTCATCCATCCTGCTCCAACTTTTCCTACCCAGAGACCTATCCCTGGCATCCCCAGTGTCCTGAACCCTGTCCAAGTCAGCTCTGGACCTTCTGAGTCCGCACAGGTGAGAGACAACAAAAGAAACCTTTGCACCCCATTAATTTAAAAATTAAATAAATGACATTGTCTCGATGGGAATTAATCGGCACTGTCACTGAGACCCTTTGATAACCGTTTTCTTGCAGCTATAGCATTTGCAGTCCCTTTATTATAAATCACAAGAGTGCTTGCGCAGTTCCTGATTGGTGGTGTGCTTTTTAGTCCTCATAAATGTTTCACTGTGCTGCAGCAGCCTCTCAATCCAAACTGTCTCTCCTGGATCTTACACAGGAACTTGATAGAGATGGGGAGTAAGAAAAAGAGGAAAAACACATCAAAACACTAAGATTTTAAAGATTAGCAGTTTTACCTCCAAATCGGGCTGTCTGTAATAGACACAGAGTGTGTTCTGCCCTCCTGACACAGGCAGGAGTAACTCAGTCTGGGAGCAGCAGTGGCACTCAGAGGTAGTGCAGATATTTAACGGGGTTTTTTTTTCTCAGTTTTGTGTACAATTGGGCCTCCTGAGTTTGATTTAATCATTTCAGTAAACCAGGGTGTGTTCTCAAAAGGTGGGGATGCACAGCAGTGAATCAGGCCCATTGTGGGGTTGTCACAGTTTGTGGTTTGCCTGCTATTAACTAGTGCTGTTTGTTTCCACATGACCTGGGATAGGTTATTTATCAGTCTAGGGGCTGTTTTATCTCCTGGCTAGTTTTTACAAATGTAGAATCAGAACATGCTGCTGTAGGAAGCGTATTGATTTTTTGTGGGCTCCATGCAAGTTCAGATATCTCTAAAAGATCTCTGGATTCCTACAAGATCCATTTGCAGGTGTAGATAATGGTGTTCAGTCTAGCACAGCAAGAGAAAAACAAGATTCTGGCCTGTTTATGTCAGCGGTGGTTTTGCTATTGACGGGAGAATCCAGGACTTCCTCTAGGATTTTTTGGCTGAATCTCACACTAGTGTTTGGTTTTTCTTCCTATCCACCATTATAATGGAAATGCAGTAAAAGTGCTGAGATCCTGTGTGCAAGTGTTAAGTGCAAAACCTATCCTCCAAGTGTGAAAAAAAAAAATCTTAGTGCTTTTCAAAATTGCTGTTCTGAAGTCATCATTACGTGGAAAATCAAGCTCTTCCTACCCTTCCTTGGCCTCACAAAAACAGCCTTGGTTTGTAGCAAGGGTACAAGGATGTGTTCCCGCCCTGCTCCATCACAAGGTTGAGTGCTGCAGCTCTTCCACAATTTAATGCTGTGTGATTGAAGCACAATGTAGTTGCATATCCAATATAATTAACAATGTAGCTTCTCCAAATAAAGTTGCTGAGCAGATGCTGCATATTTTTGTTCGGAGCTACGTATTTATCACAGTCTAATTTTGTCTTCTTTTGGGGAAAAAAACCCCCACAAAAACCTGCCTGCAGCAGAATAAACCCACAAGCGAGTCTGCAGTGAGCAGCACTGGAGATCCCATGCACAACAAGCGCTCCAAGATAAAGCCCGACGAGGACCTCCCCAGCCCGGGAGCAGGAAGCGTGCAGGTATGGCAGTCAGGTCACACTCCTAAGCCTTTCATCGCGCTGCTGGAGGGAAAATACACTTGCCTGTAGCACTGAGGCTTCCAGCCTTCCAGCGCTTGTATGGCCCTTCATCTAGGGCACACACGGGCAGCCTCAGCTCACGGTAGCAAGGGTTAAATGTGAGCAGTGAGAGGCTGCTGGGGCGGTTGCAGAGTGAGGGCAGAGAGGAAGGGGGCTGATAGAGAGGTGTCTCAGATCAGTCAGAGAGTGTTCAACTCTCTGTTCGCCATGGAAGAGTGAGCAAGGGACATTCAAGTCTATACTGAGGCCATGTTTTCTGTTCAACAAAAGTACTTAGACCACTTTGACTTTTACTAGGTCTTAGCACTGCATTGCAATGAGGCCTCAGTGTTGGGCTCCGGTCTCGTTTACTATGATTTCTGTATCAGTTAATGCCACTGGTTTTAGTAGAGCAGCTCCTGAGTTACAGTGGCTCGGGGGAGATGTGAATGAGAGCCTTGATCTTGTGAGCGAATCCATGAAAACAAAGCAGATGTCTGTCTAAATCCTTCAGATTTGAAATGGAAAAATAGCATGAGTGCATAATCTGAACCAAATGTTTACGCTAACATATGACTCCCTCAAGCTGGGGAGAATGAGGCACCTTGAGGAATGGAAGGTGGAAAGTCAGAACGCAAAATTAAACACTCTCTTCTCCCACTCACCCCTTTCATGCACACCTTATGGACAAGAACAGATTAATGAGTAGCCTGAAAATTACCAGTCTACTCTTGGAAAGGTTTTAGTGTGCGAAACTGTCACTGGATTAACAATGAAACCACTTTGGATTACTGGTGGTATGATTTGTGTCTAACCCTAGTACTAAAGTCAAATTCCAGTTAATTCAACAATAATGAATAGTGCCTTTTTTACTCGTGGTGCCACTGAATAATAAGGCGCAAGTGCACAAATAACAAGCTGCTTAAATATAGGGAGAGGGAAGCTAAGTCTCTATGATTTCCTTTTAATCGAAATATAAAGAGATTTGGTTTAGAAATTCTCTGCAGTGAGTACTTCTGGGGAGGAAAAATTTACACATTTAGTCTGCAAATGGCATCTAACTCACCAGACCTGTTTTTAGCTTCTGAACAGAGTAACATAGTGAACTAAGAGTAAAATAATCCCCCCCCCCTTATCATCTTTCTTTTAATGCTGAAGTAATTCACTTTTCTCCCTCCTCAGTTTCAGAATTTCCTCTTTCCTCACCCCTGTTTTTTTTCCTCTCTCCAGGAACAACCAGAAGGAATGACCCTGGTAAAAGAGGAAGGGGACAAAGATGAAAGCAAACAGGAGCCTGAAGTGGTCTATGAGACAAACTGCCACTGGGAAGGCTGTTCCCGGGAGTTTGACACACAGGAACAGCTAGTGCATGTAAGTTAATGGTATTCAGGAACTCGGTTTTAAAACTACGTGACCTTTTTCTTGGGGGTCGGGTTCTCTGACCCTGTGCTGAGTCAAGTTTCTTAGCTAACAGCGCTGCAAACTGGAGAGGGGTTTATGAGTTTCTGAGAATAAAGCAGACTCAGAGCCACAGTGCTTGACCTGTTCAGTCAGCTAAAGCTTAGTGTAAAATTCAATAAAGTCTTCAATAGAGATTGTAATGGCTCTGATCCTGTAAGCCAGCAAATGCTATTTTGAGTTAGAGACTTTGATAGTTATTGACTAATAGTAAGCTGGACATGAATTATTATTAACCTTTAGCCAAGTTTGATTTTTCATCCCCAAAGTGACTGTAACAGTAGAAATGGGTGAGGGGAATTCTTCCCCTTCCCTAAGGGAGTTTTTGGTATCAGTTTACTGTTGTGTGTAAACCAAACGGGGTTATTTGGCGAACTACGTGGAGTTACTTCAGTCACTTTAACAAAACCAAACTTTTTTATGATACACCAAATATTAGTCGTATCTGCTTTGGCTTTTCTTCCTCTCTGCCACCTCTCCCAAATAAATATTTTTTATTATTTTGTAGTATAATAAACCAGAAAATGAAAAATGAAAATCTAGAATATACTCTGACAAGTAAAACACCCCCCCCC
>VWZK01004151.1:404949-443255 GCA_013396935.1 Baryphthengus martii
CTCTCTTAAGTACCAGTAATTACCGGTATCGTAAAACATACCAAGTACCAAATTTCTAGTACAGATTAGAGATGAACATCTTTAGCAAATGATCAGTGTGTCAGAATTGTATTTATTGTAGAAAACTGTTTAATGCTTTCCTGGAGATCGTGCAAAATCTATTGCAAAATGTAGCCAGTGCTACTGAGATAGCTTGTTGAAAAATGTACTTTTCCACCCAAAATAAATTAAAAAAACCCACCGTATATTTTGAAACACTACACAAAATGGTAAACCGGTGCTGCAAAGCTGACTTTAGTAAAGGAATGCCAGCTTCCACTTGCTGGAGGTTGAGAGTCTCTTGGTCTTGCAGTTGTTTATCAAGATGTGATTTCAGTTTCTTGTTGTTATTATTAGGTAGTAGTTGTACCAGTAACAACAATAATAACAAATAAAAGACTATCCAAAGCTAAAATAATGGCAAAAATACGCCATTTTTTTAGTATCCTTTGGACACATTTTGCATTCCCTAACCATTCCCTAACACGTTCCCTAACATTTTAGTAGGCCAAAGTGAAACGTGAGGAGAGACTTTTGGTGTCACAATCTGTTTTTGGGAAGAAATACCATATGAACGACTATTGCAAAGGGTTGGACACATTTAAAATATCAGGTGTCCTTCTTGCCATTGATTCCATGAAAACAGACCAATTGACATTATCTGGGGCTCTGCACATGGCACAGTCTTTATATGAGCTAATAATTGTAAGGCTGAAGCTTTATGATGCCTGGCAAACCTTTCTTGATGCTCCGAAGTGATTCCAGTGATGACGATAAGTAATTTACGTGGAAATATACGAAATAAAAGAGAAATTCAGAATAAAGGTGCCCTTGGTAATGAAAAAAAAGGAAGTGGATTTTTTGACGTTTCAAACATAAGATTTAATTGAATTCCACTGTGCCTATTAGTTAACAGCTAATGTTTCGCAGTTGAAGGTGAATTAAATTGACAGTGTGATAGGTTTGGTTGGTTTACGTTTTTTTAAATGCATTTGTGGTTTCTATTATGTTTGGGTTTTTTAATAGCAAATTGACTTTATTATAAAGGGTCAACAGCAAGACTCCTCTGAAAAAGAGGTATTTCTTGTGTTTCTGCACAATGGCGACACCCGAAATGGGTTTCTCTAGACAGAAAAAAGGGATGTAAAAAATATTTTCTGTGATGCAAGGAGCTCTTTTTGGCAGGGCTCCAGATTCAGATATGTTACGATGGCATTTAAGATTACGAGGTGCAAGCCCTGACTCGATACCCCGAAGACAATAAAGTCATCATCGTAACCATCACATTCAAGTAGCACAAATCACGCTGTAAGTCAGCGTGACTCAGTGATGGGGCCCGGGTTCGTGATTTCTTTTGCTGCTCCGGCAGAGCCCTGCTGTGGAGACTTGAGCGAGTTATTTCTGTCCAGACTTACAAAGGACTTTAGCCATCTAACTCTATTTGAAAGTCTGACTCTTCACCTAGGCCTGTCTCTCCCACGTTTTGTCTGCCCTTGATTTCCACAGCCCTCTGATGTACACCTGCATCAACCAGGGAAATGAAGTCTGGATCTCAGTAGGGCTTCACAGGAGGGCAATTCTGGTTTTGCTTAGGTGTGTGACTCCGTCAGAAAGCGTTCAGTCCCTGAGCAGCAGGCCAGTCCTTTAAAATATCCCCATGGAGTTGGCTCAGGTATGCCTCCTACCCAGATAGTGGTGGTTAAATCGGAGTAGGTACACATTGCTGTAACTGTGCTCGCCTCAGTGTCTGCACTGGGTGAGTTTCTGACCTGGCCTGTGCATCTGTGCGCCTGAACTAGGCACAGATGGAGTACGTGTCTGGGTTGCCTGACTACGTCCTTGACTCAGTAGTATTTACACTGCATTAGCAGCTGGAGGCCTCGGTGAGCCCAGAGTCCTGTGGGGCTAAGTGCAGCTCAAACCCAAGAGAAGTAACAGCCCGGAATAGGGGCATGAGACCTTCACCCTGCAGCTCTGGGGCCACGTCCATTGGCCTCTTTGATGCTGTCTGGAGGTGCCTGAGCTAGCTTGTGTACAGGTAGGGCTATTAACCTTCAACTCTTGCAGCAGAGCTCTGCCATGTCGCCTCTCCTGGCTGCACACACTGCCGGGTGATTCCCAGCCTGCTGGCAGACTCAGCAGAGCCTCAGTTGCTCCGGCTGAGCTCGAAGGGGCTTCTGAAGTAAGATGCTGGACTGCCATCTGAGACATCCAAAATACAGATAACCATCTTGTTTTATTCTCTCTACTGTGGGGTCGCAATCATCAAGGCAGGGGCAATTGGCATAGATAAAGGCAAGAAAGGCTTAAATTGCTTTAGCAGGACTCGTCCGGATAACATCTGCCGCCTCCCCTATATGCACTGACACTCAGAAAGGCTGATTAGCATGAGCAGAGAGCTACAGTCACATGTTCAGAAGTTGAATGGATGTGATACATCACTACACATGTGATACTACGTCATATTATGTACATGCACCTACTTACCCATACTATGGGTAGTCAAGTGAACTGTATAGCAAAGCTAAGAGTGAGCTATGTAGACATTCACAAAGAATTGTGAGAAACCCCTTCCCTGTCACCCGCTTCACTGAGTATGTGACAGGTAACATATATTCAGTAGAAAAGAAAATGCATTTGTGTATTTGATTTGGAAGCAGAGAATTCTTTCACTCCTTAAACCTATTCCCTGGGCTTCAGAAGTTCAGCTGGGAAGAGCAAATTTGTAAAATACAGAGTTTCAGAAATAAAGACCTAAAAAGCATTCTTGTACATCTTGGTAAGGCTAAATTTTCAGGATCTACGCAGATTAGCAGTAAGTCTTTTAATGAATGTGGGTTGTTTGTGGTTTTTTTTTCCCAGTGGAATAAAGCTACTGTTTGTAGTCATACGTAATAGTAGAGATATCAGACCCAAAACATCCAATGGTACAGAACAGACTGTTATCCAAGCCTTGCATCTCAAAGCAGCAGAATTTTAGAGGAACTGCAATGTTTAGGGAAAAGATGGAAGTATGTTTCTAGCTGTTTGGTTCGTTCCCTAAAGCGTTAGGTACCTCAGCATGAATTCTAGTCATGCCAGGTTGAGCAGTGCTACAGGAGAGCTTTTCCACGAGACACAATGCACACCGTTCACATTATAGATGTCATTGCTCCCATTGTATGTAGGGTATACACACAAGCACGTATGCTTGTGTTTCAAAACAGGTAGATACGAATTTGTGTATATTCTGGTCTATCTGGCACATGAGGGTCACTTTATTATCTTTTTGGGGAATGATAGAACTTGATTTAATTTGAAATCAACTGTAGGTGAATCAGATTCCAGCAATATCTGCATTGCAAAATGATGTGTGATACAGCATGCATGAAATGGTAAACACAAACATAACCTCATCTGAGTATGTGGTATAGCTTTAGAGCAGAAATGGCACAATAGTCAGCATTTGATGGCATTTTTTCTGTATTACTTTCTGTAGCAAAATCCTGCTCTTACTAGTGTAAAATATGAGCAGTAGCGAATGTGTTTAGTTCCCAAGAGACAATGTTTTCTGACTGAATTTATGAACAAAACTTGGGCTGCTCTGAATAAATAATTGAAAAAAGCTACATAAAAGAATCCTTATTGACCCACCCAGAAGGGTTATTTTGGTGAGGGAACTCTTATTTTGGAGCAATACGTGCCACTTAGAATTCAGCGTGGTTAAATTTTCGTGATACATACACCAAAAGGCAAGGTGTTAAACCATTCAGATGCTCTGCTTTATTTATAGCACCTCTCCATCCTTTTTGCCCCCCCCTTCCTTACAGTTAATAGAAAGATTCATGATTCTTCATGGTTGTCTATCTAACGTCTGACAGTACCGACTGCCCTGCTAAAGCAAGTCACTATCTATAATTGATATCCTTCTATGGAATAGGGTGCCGGCTGCAATTGAAGGGTTTTGCTGAAAGCTCTTAAATCCTGACAGGTTCTGCCCTTGTTCTGGTTCAGTCGCTGAGCTGCACTGCTGGGATCCCAGGGTTATTTGAAGTTGGTGCAGAAGGGGTGTGTGTGTTGCACATTAGCAAATCACAGAGTCGGAGAGCCCTGCTAGAGCCGCCACTGCTCTCCCCTGCCAGCTACTCCTACTTACAGTGCCTTGCACTCCTGAAAAGATTGCTTACATTACTGTTTGAATGTGTATATTAGAGGTTTCTTTCTTTCCCTTCTTCTTCTTAAAAAAAAAGGTAAAAAAAGTCTTATTTATTTTAAAGCCTCAGTTTGCTGCTGGGGTCTTTATCATTCAGCTGTTTAATTAATTTCTCTGCCCAGCGAGATATTATAATTGGGCTTAGCTGAGCTCAAGTTTGTTTTAAATACGTGATAAATGCACTCGAGCACCCAGAAGCTAATAAGATATTGTATATTTTTATAAATCTGCTTTTTGTTGCAGTTTGTCTTCTCTTTCCCTGCAGAAATCAGTTTAAGAATAAAATACTGCAAAAGGGTTAGACACTAAAGATAAAAGTTTGTTTAAGAAAATTATCCTTGAAGGAAATGACTGAAGTTATTGTTAAATATTAATACAATGGCAATCAGAAAAACGCAGTGCTGCCTGTTTCTCATCCCCCTTGCTGTGTAGCCTTGATGATAATTATTTTTTATTCAAAAACATGCTTGAAGAACTGTAGAGCTATTTTTTGTTAGTGTTTTCTCCTTAATTGTATGACAATAAAATTCTGTCATTGTTGTTACATTTGATTAGATGAGATCAAGAAGCCCTAAACTGCCCGCAGTGGCTTGCATTCAGGATTTCAGTTGCTGAGGTCTTCCTGCCTATTTGATGGCACTGGAGTCACCAAAGCCCCAGTGATTGGAGCTCTCCCCTCAGCAATCCCTTGGACAGCTGCTGTAATTTTCCACCAGGCTCCTTTTTGCACCAGAGGAAATTTTCTTTATGTTTCTCAGGTACCCGTGTGTTCCCAGGGTAATCGTGGTGTTCTGAGGATACCCAGACGAACCATTAGGTGGAGTTCCCTGACTTGAGTTTTGTAAAGTTTTTGCCCTCTGCTCCTTCAGAAAAGGTGGGTTCAGCTCTGACAGACAGAAGTTGGCCTGTGATCCATGGAGTCCTACATAAAACCTGTGCTGTGCCCACAGCCTGCCTCAGCTTAGGTTTTGCAGCATCTATCATCACATGGAGTGCCTTAATTGATGATGTGCATCTCAAAAAGCTTAAAAATGTGCCTGATTGGGAGGCAAGGAGCACACAGCTTTCTAAAGGACTGGATGTCCTTGGAGTGGGTCGTTTTGGATGCCCAGAAATAAGACACTCAAAGTCAATAGACTTGAAAGTCTCGCTCCTCCTGCTACCATGCTGCCTTTGCCTGTGGCTTCTTCCTCAGCTCCTCTCCTGTAGTAGAGTGGTAGGAGAGGACTGGAGAGAGCTTCACCTCTCATCTCTAGATAAAGGTCCAGCTGCAATAGGAGAATAAACCAAACTGCAGCAGTTCGCCTGAGTAACAGCTTCAGTGGCCGAGCTGTAAAGGACCCTGAGTCACACTTTGCCCACCTCTTGCAGGAGAAGCTGCCCTGTGAGCAAACAGCCCTGAGCTGCCAAAGATGCTCCTCGTAGCTGTGTGGGTAGGCACCTACATCTGAAAGGAGGCAGTTACACACAGCTGCCCACAAAGGCAGATTATCCTTGTACAGTAGGGATTTATTTTCTCTGGGCACTGGAGATGTGTTTTCAGCCCGGTCATGATGCAGGTGAACTCCCAGCTGCTTGAAGCAAGTCCCTTCTCAATCCCAAAGGAATGTAATTGCACATCTCAGTTTGCATGCCTCTCCAGCTATTTGCAGGGATTTATTTATTCTTTAATTCTTCTTTGCAGAGACAGTTTTCAGTGCATTTTCAGTTTTATTTGGCTCTAGTGCGGTAGCACAGAGAGGCTTCAGCCTGTTTGCAGGCTCATTGTGCGTGGCAGTGACAGCTACTGCCCTGAAAGGTTCAGAAATGTTTCCTTTAAATTGAAAAGAGTAAGGAATAGATAAGAACATGAAATCCATTATAGTAATCATTTTTTTCCTGACAAAAGGAGAATGTTTTATGTACGACAGCAAAGGGGTTTCTGTTGGTGGTTTTATTCTATTTCACCTTTTTTATTTTTCACTGACTGGGATTTGGACCCTAATCCAAATTTGGAGAAGCAACACTGTGGACAAAAGAAATTATTCTTCGAGTGAGACAAGCCCAGGGCTTGGGCTGAATGTTGGGACAATGTGGAGAAGGCAGGGAGTTGTTTCAGAGGCAAGTGCCACGGAAAGGTTTTTTTCCAGTTTGTGCATCCCCTCAGTATATTTGACCTTTGCACCTGTGAGGGAACAAGAGGGAAGAGAGATTACAGAAAAAAAAACAGGAAAAACATCCATCCAGAAGCTTTTAAGATTTTGAAATCTCTTCCTCACTGCCTGTTTAGAGGCTGCATTACAATTGACACCACCTTGCTGTGCTGGATGATAGGCTACTGAACCCATAGTTTTGAACCGTGCCAGAATGTTGGCATCGTTTATAGGCCAGCCATTCACGACACGGCGTAGGAAGGCTTGCAAGCAGATCTGTGCCCCTAAGTGCACGTTTGTTCTCAGTTTCCATATAAGTACCTAACAGAGACTTGTTTCGATGAAGCAAGTCTTTAACCCCCCATCAAAGGTAACTGTGTAAGTGCTGTTGGGTTTTAAGGTTAAGTAACCACAGAGGGACCTCACTGCTGCTCAGTAGTCTCAGTAGCCCTCAGGGTCTGGCACGGCCCCTGTTTGCCTTCCCAGCACATCCTTGCTCTGTGCCAGCCACCCTGATGGCCTCTGCCTTCCAGCAGTGTTAAAAGTCAGCCCTGCTGCCTTGTGAAGAGCTCTGATTCACACTGGGCTTGACCCAAAGGCCAGCTGTGCTTTGGCTCAGGTCCTCTGAAGCCCTCCACTACACAAGCACATCGGTGGTTCCCCTATCTAGAGTCTGGTCTTTGATGAATCACAGAGGAGAAGGGGAAAAAAATAAAACAAAGTGGGGATTTCTTTTTTTTTTAATAGAGAAAGGTTTACAAAAAAATAAATCCACTCTAATCTGTGAAGTATTAAGAAGGGATTTAGAGAGAGAAATGTAATCATTTTTTTATTTTAATTCCTCTGTAATTAGCATTTCTTTCACAGCATTAGGAAAACCTGTTGTTAGTCTGCTGCTGCTGTGGCTGCTGTTCATATGAGTTGCCAAAGTCATCATCTTTGAATTGGTGTCCCTGAAAGAGGTTGCTAAACTATGACATGTCCTTTAAATAGCACTTATTTTTCACTATTGTGGGTAGGGATGGACAGAGCTCCTCCTGTGCCCCAAGTTACTCCAGCCATTTAGACTGAAATTGTAATAAGTGGGCACTTGGGTGGAAAGGGCTGTGCATGGCAGGGAGCAGGGTTTGGCCTTTGCCCGTACTTGTAATCACAAAGCACTAGTGCTTTCTGGATATGTGTACTTATTTGAAGTGTTTATTTTGCCTGAGAGTTGAGCTAGTGAACTCTTCCAGGATAGTGATAGGTGACTTCCAGTTGTGGGGAGAAGTGTAGGATAAGAAGCTGCCAGCCAAGTCCCAGGGGAACTGCAAGCTGAGTTGACTTGTCGGCTCCTGACTCTTCTTGGCATATCATGGAGATGGGTTTTTTTGCTGCCGCTGAGCTGCAAGGAAGGTCGGGCTTGGGCATTGATTCCAGGGCCAGGACAAAGCAGATTCACTTGGAGAGAGCTGTGGTTTCTGTGCAGATTTTTCCTGCCTTGCTACTGCTCATTAAGTGATTTGCAGTTATGTAGCCTATGTTGTTATGGTGAACTGGTGGAAACATCTACCTCGAACCTTCTGCATACCCCTGTTCAGTGTGGTGTGTCTCTGTGCTGCTTTTGTCATCTTCCACTAATAGGATTTTATCTGTAGTGCAGCCCATCTTCGTAGCTTTGTCACGAGTGCCATTCTCTCCCTCATAGGTGCCCCTATTCTACCCAGTAGGTTTGTCCATAGAAGCCCAGTGCCTGGAATAACACAGATCTGTGAGTGCTGGCTCAGCTCATGTATGAGGAAGTGCTCTTTCTCGGAGAGAAGTGACAGAGCAGTGTGTGAATCAAGGCAGGGGCAGGCAAGCTAAATACAGGCATGAGTGAAGCTTCTGCGTTTGGTTTTGAGAGGTCTAGGCTGCCTGGATTCATCTTTGCAGTCTCTTTTGTTTATGTAGCTCTTAATAGAAAGGGGGCGGGGATGGAAGCAGATGAGCCTTTTATCATGGCGAAACAAATTTTGTGTTTTCCAGTGCTTAAACTTTTGTGTGAGCGTTGAGTTTTCTTCAAGGTGTCGGGTACTAATCTATAAAATGAATGGGTGGTGGTTTTGTCAGGATTGGGTCCTCTGGTGGCTTGCACTGTAGGTATGAGGTCTGCGTATACCATTCTTACGTGTATCACAGGGCTGAGATGCTGCAGTTCTCCATGAGATAAAGTAGTCAAGCTGAAAATGAAACAAAGCTCTAACTGTATCCCTCCTTGTGTTTAGCAGAGATAAACTACAGTGGAGTCTCAGTGCTGCTCCGTTTGGCTTCTGGCAGCAGCTTTAATTGGTAAAATGCAGATTTTTTTTTTGATCAAGAGAGGATTATTCTTGTTATCAGTCTGGAGCATCTTATTTCAAGATGAAAAGGCTTCGCTGAATTACAGATGCCAACATTTTTACAAAGCACTTTGGCGATTGACATCTCAAAGAGAAAGTATGATTTATTAGCCTATAATGGCTAACACTGAGCACTGGGCTAGGTCCCACTGATTTGTGAAATTGCTTAATATGAATTGCCTTTTTGTGTAATTCAAGCCCCAGGTTTTTCAAATAAACTTAGAATATAAAGTGTATGAAACATTACATACCTGGAAAGGGAAAAGGGTAATGGGGCTGTGTAGCTAAAAAGAAAGGCAAAGGCAGAAAGATAGAAAGAGAGGGAGAAGGAAAAAAGAAAGAGAAATGGAAGGAAAGAAAGAAAAAGAAAGACCTACTTCTAAATCCATCTTGATAGTGCTTTTTTACAGTAGTTTGGTTGATATGTTGGCAGGGTAAAGATTAATAACAAGCCTTGTCGCTATCAGTACCTGCTTGTCGATTCTCTGTAACAGGGCTGTCTGTTCAGCATGGAAATTATTGATTAAATAAAAATTGCTATTAGATTGTGATGTGATCCATAATCACAAACAATGGTGGACATTCCTCTTTCAGATCCCAAGCCATGCATCAAGTTTTTCCTTGCAGTAATTTATATTGTGCTGACACTCGCACCCATTAGGCTTTTATCCTCTCCTACATGTGTCAAGAAAGCACTAAAAGAAAGAACAGTAGCAGCACAGCAGCAGGTAGGCACTCACTAAATTTTCTGTGAGAAGCACAACACAGCTAAGTTTGTCCTTTGCTTCCAGTTAGCACGTTACCCCAGCAGTGGTTTCTGCCAGGTAAGGGCACACCCCTTGAATTCAGGGATCTCTTTCAGAGTTTCTGCAGTGAGAACAAGAGCTTGATGCACAAGTATTTGGACCTAAAATGCTCACTGTCCCTCTTCCCCATCCAATGGTAGCAAAAATGTGCTCGCTATCCTTTTTTCCTTCTGTTATTCCCTGAGCACTGGTTTTATTTGCGATCCTTATTCAAGGTACGCCCATGGGCAGGCCCTCCATGGCAGGGCAGTGTGGAAAGGGATGCATCCAGGGAGATCCACAATGGTTTTGTGGGACTTTCCTGTATTTACTTAGCTCCGATGCTTCCTCATTTGAGGAATCCAGGATTAGTGTGCTTCAGTTAAAACTGCATCACTTTAGGCTGAGTTAATTAAAAAGATAGCATCTCGCTCTTCACAGCACATGTGAGCACGGTACCAACCTTCTTCCTTCTGTGAGAGCCTTTGTCTAAAATAAAAAGAAACTTAGACAAAATGTTTTTGACCTATGCTTACAGAAACTATGCCCACACAGTTTCTCTGGCCCTCTGTCTCAGAAGACCTTAAGCAATATATATGTGTATATATACATATATGTCAAAACTGATCAACTGGCCTGGCTACTAGCTCTGGACTGTGCATTGTTGATTGGTTTGCCAGTTACCAGCACTAGGCAGAACTGCTACAAGAGTTTTGTACCTCTGCATAATTGCTGAGAATATAGAAGCTTAGTACGCTATGAGTGTGCAGTGATTTTTATTTTGGTTAGTGTAATTTTTCTTGGAAGTTAGTGAAATAAAGGCTTTCTCTTTTAAATTATTACCAGTGCTAATTATTGTACGGTGTATGGTTCCGTGTCCTGCTACCGTTAGGGTAGTTTTTGCGTATTTTTCTTGTGCCTAAACTATTTCTGTGCCTAAACTATTTCTTGTGCCTAAAACTATTTCTTGTGCCTAAACTATTTCAGATAACCAAGAAAACCATACCTGCAGTATTTGACCGTTTGCCACATTGTGCTCAGCCTAAAGAGTGTTTAACAGCGAGCTCAGCTCACTTCATTATGCAGGGCAAATAAGAAGTTTTCAGGCTTGGCCGCTGTCATTTAAATCAAGAGACCACTTCATTTTACAAAGCCAGAGCATGTGCCTTGCACACCTCCCTCCAGTGCAGCCACTTTCTCTGCATGGATCAGAGCCAAGGGATTACCAGTCAGGAAATTAATTGCCAAGGGGATTCCGACACTTACGGTTAGTAAAAATAGCCTGAACAAAGAAGTGTGGTTTATGTCACATTCTGGAGGCGCCAGGCTCCAGCTTTGATAGTTTTGGATGAGAGAGAGTTACAGAGATCCAGGGCTGCCCTTTGGTTTACTCCTGCAGGCTTCTGGGGTTGACTGCCAGCACATGTCTGTCCTGCTCAGGTGGTGCCACAATGGATATATAGGAGAAGAGATGAATCTTTGAGATAAACCAGACTATTTAGGATTGATTTGTAGTTACCAGAATCACCTGTAAGTTTACTGCAAGTCAGAGTTTGTGTGTGGAATGCAGGGCAGAAAATAATTTGCCTTGGCTCTTTTCTAAGTGTGTTAGGTTATACTCCATGTTCTACTAAGAGACCTTGCACAGTTTTCATTCCAAGAGCTCAAACTTATGTCTGTAGTCTAGCTGAAACCTAAGATTGTCTATGATATATATGAGAGAATAGAAAATGTTTTCATGTGGCAAGAGAGACATGAAAGAAGGTATCTCTGCTGTCACTCCCTGGGGCGTCGAGGTCTGCTAACCTTTAGCATGTGACAGAGACCTTTACTAACCTTGACTTTGCTGGGATGTGACAGGGACAACCAAGCCTCGTCTGGATGTGAAAGGATGTCCAGTGGGAAAAAGCCGAGAGAGGTCTCAGGAGCAGTAAACTGTTGCATGTACTGAAGCCTGTTAGAAATGTTTCGTAGGCATGTTAGGAAGGAAGCGCTCCGATACTTTCTCCAGTTTGGTTGTGATGTCATGGCTTTAACACGCTGCTGCTTCTGTCACTCACCCGTGTTGGATTAATTCTACCAGGGTGAAACAAAGATTAAAATGTGCATCACCCAGTTAAAGATTTTGGTAGTGCTTATCGTTGCCATCATTTTTCTTTGTAGTTTCTGAGAAAAGCGTTGTGTGTTTTTAAGTCACTAGATTCTCATCTCTCTTAGGGTGTTTTTGTGCATTCCATTGCAAAAAGTGGATCAGGCCTTATCTCCTAATCTGAACTGCAGCTTTTGTAGATTATGTGTAAGGCAACACTAAGTGCATTTATTGAAAAAAATCCTGCTCTTGAACCATCTCTTTCTGCAGACAAAGCATTGGTGGTTTTATCATATCGACAATTTGAATGTGTCCATGTGGTAAGCACAGGGCTCTCTTTAAAAAAGTTAAAAAGACTTACTGATTGATTTACACAGGAAGGCCCTGCTGAGGAGTATCTTTTCTTTCATTTTAAGGGGATCAGTGTTAGCTGTGCTGTAATCATTAACAAAGTATTAAAAGCAGAAGGAAGCACATGGTCTTACAAAGTCTGGTCCAAGGTTGAACTAAACGAAGTGCATGTTTTTCAGCAAGTCTTGTCTACATGCTTAGTGACCATATGATTAATACACTCTGAAGAGCAGATCTTGTTTAATTGTCTGACATTTACTTTGCTGTTTTGCCCCATTAGGAGCATAGGATTTCAGTAAAAGGAGGCAATGGTTTAACTTTTTTGTGAGGAATCAAGTATTTTGCTAATCCTTCTGCATGGATAGATGATCCAGTGTACCAGTCTGGGAGTTTGGAAGATTTCAAAATCTTGTTAAAATGGTACATTTTAGCTTTTCCTTATTCTGTCTTGCTTGCTATGGCCTTTCGTAGATTTACAAGTTGGCTCATGGGATTAAGAGGTTTGTCTCTGCTAATATAAAATGATATAAAGCTGCTGTAATATATGGTTACGTTTTAACTCAAAGAGCCGGTTGGTACTAACCTGCTTGCAATGTATCTCCAAACTAAAAAGCAGTGTAAATTTTAACAGATTTTTGTCACTAAAGCCATGCAATTTTTATAAACGCAGCTCTGGCTTTATATATTCATTTAGGGCACCACAGTTGTCGGGATATTTTGCTGGGTACTTTTTTACTTCCATTCTTTTTCTGCTCTAGGCATCTTTACTTTTAACCGTTTATTTCTTGGCTCCACCAGTCTGGTCTGTGCTGTGGAATGTAAAGATTAGAAATCCCTTCCCATTTTATTTTCTTGTCAACATACCCTGTTTTAAAGGGAAATATTATTACTTTGAGTGTGGTTTGGACCCACAGCTCAATAACTAACTATAAGAGCTGCTGAAGTTCCCATTCCTGCAGAGAGCCCAGTGCTTGTGGACCCAATCAAGTTTAATGGGCTCCGGGCTGCTATAAGAGCCTGTGTGAGAAGAGTAACTCACAGAACAAGATCTGTGCATCTCAGCTAAGAGCAATGGCTGGAATTTAGCAAAACCAAACAGTATGGGGGGAGAATAGTTAATTTCAAGTTTAATATATACAGCAGGTCTGATTTCCATTGAAGTCAGATGAGTTATGGTGGCAGGAAGGAGGTCTATAGATTTTTGTGTTCTGCAGCAAAGTGGGAAAACATCCAAAGTATTTAGTTGTTCTGCCTGGTGTGTGCTGGTGTGCTCCTTACCAAATCAGGATGGTATTTTCATTCTTCATTCTATTTGCAAATAAGATTAAATACTTTTTTGTAATGCCTTTTTATGATGACTTCCTTCTCAAGTGTGCTGGCAAGAGTCCT
Source organism: Baryphthengus martii (assembly GCA_013396935.1). Lineage (NCBI taxonomy): Eukaryota > Metazoa > Chordata > Aves > Coraciiformes > Momotidae > Baryphthengus > Baryphthengus martii. Next base: position 418,287 of record VWZK01004151.1, read on the forward strand.
CTGTGGTCTTTTTTTTGCCAGTGAGAAAAATCCAGAAATAGAACATACGCTTTTAACTAACATCTGTAGCAGTGCGAAGTGCCAAGCTGTTCATATTTTAGTTGGTTTGTTTGGTTTTTTTAAGGTAAGGCCTGTTTTTCACGTATGTTTTTGTTAAAGGTTGTACACAGCTGTGTGTGAATTCAGATTTGGAGTATTGGGTACTGCCTGTGAGGGAGTTTTAATGGGTTTTAACTTGGTTTTCCTGGACATTCTGTAGCAGTTGCATGTAAAATCAATTTTTATCCTTAAATGCAAAGATCATGAAGCAGAAAATTTTGAAGTTGAGCCTCAGGTGTTTTTTTCTCCTTCCCTAGTCGGTCACTCCTAGAAAGTACCAGACAGTGCATTTTCTACCCAGCATTCACTGGTAATCTCAGACCTAGCGAAAGGCAGATGTTCGGTTTCAGGCCAGTCTTTACCCTCTTCCCCATCCAGCTGTAGGAAAAACTCTGCCCTTATTTGTGCACTACTGCTTTGACTAGGATGAGTGAGGAATGTGTAACAGATTTGCAGGGAATGTGGAGCTCTTTGCAATGAGGATCTCCTCTCCTGTGAGCTATGGCAGGAGCAGGCATTGCACCTCCTTGCAGTCATGCTGAAGGCAGGAATCCTTCCTGCATCTCAAGCTGTGGCCAACTCTTATAAAGCTTGTGGTAGAGCTTGTGTCCTCCTGTGACAGAGAGAGAAGGAAGGAAGGCCGATAGAACAAGCTGAAGATTATCAGTGCAGGGCTAGGGTGTAGGGTTTGCGAGAAGACCGCCTTCAGTCTGCAGTTGCATCGTAAAGCCCATCATCACGGTTTCATCACCATTCATGGTTTCCACTTTCAGTTCCTTCACTTCTTTGCTGCGGCTCCCTCACAGAAATGCAAATAGCCCTGTCTTTGGGCAGGTCACAAAGTCAGGTGGTTGAAGAGAAATGTGGAGCTTTTTGGGTTTTTGGCAACATCACAAAATATGGAAGCAGTGATGCTTTGCTTGAACTAAGGCAAATGCAACACGGAGCATCAGTGCTGGAGGAACTGGCACAGCCCAGTTATCACAGCAGCACTCATTGAATAATTATTTCCATACATTTGGGGGAAGAAAAAAAAAGAAGGCTAAAGAAAGTTGGAATTCCTGTAACGTACCAGCTTCACCTACTAACCTCCCAGCTAGTAATACAAAAATGCAACCTTCAGGAGCGAGATGGTACTTGATTACAGACAGAGTTACGGAAGAGAACATCAGAGAAGAAACAAATCTGTGACTTATCAAAGCATCTTTCCTACCACTGTAAAAGTGGAATGATTAATGTCCACAGCATTTATGCTGATGTCCGAGCAGAATCTCATTTATTAGATTTTCAGATTTAGGAAATAAAATGCAATTTCTCTCATTGCTTTATGGCTGCATGCTCTTACACAGGAAATCAAGGGAGAGCTATAAAACATTGCCCTTGATGGAGCTGCGTTTTGCTGCTAACAGACTTAACTGTACTGTATACGTGAATATACCTATATTAAATGAAACAAGAACAAGATGTGTTCTTATTGGGAAAGAATCCCCGCAATATCCCATAAGTTACATTCCCTTCACAGAATACCTCAAAGCCTACCAAAAAGCTGTCTAAAACCTGGAAACACAGATACAGGCTGAGGGAGTCAGTTCCCAGCCTGACGAGCAAGCTGTGTTTGCCCTGTTGGTTTTATATCACATCCCGACTGTATAACTACTACATCAGAGATTAAAAGAAGGTCATGCTGTATTATGAACCACTGTCTTTATTTTTAGGATTAGATAACTTTTCTCTTTTTTTCCCCCCACTGATTCTCTTTATGTCCTAAGGGCAGATCCTTTCTCTTGGGTCAGGAATGTAATAAGGCAGGTTTTCCTCTCTCCAGGATATTGTGTCTGTCTCACTGTGTTTAAATTGCCACAGAAAGCTCTTCTGAGCAAAATACAGTATTTTCTTTGTACAAGAGCCAACGATTGACGTATCCTTGGGGACTTCTCTGTCTTTAGCCTTTAAACATACAAGTTGGCTATGTTTAACCTATTGATAGGCAACTAAGACAACTACAGAATTTATTGCAAGAGAACAATAGGAGAAGCAGAAAGAAAACATTTTTTTTTTTTTAACTTGGGGATTCAGAACTTTTATTGCTGTTGTTAGTGCAGAAAGAAAAATAGTCAGATTTATATATTCAGCTGAAACAAGGAGGTAAGAAGAAAGCAATCCTGCTGGGTTGTGTCCTTTGGCGTGTTCCTGCTTATTAGTATTACAGTCTCACGTTTAGAGAACAGGACTTCTTCAAGCCCAGATATAAAAAATCATTTGATTTGCCATGGCTTGGTTAAATAGCGTTTGGGGCAAAAAGAGGAGTCTTGCTGAGGCTTATAGGAGATTCCACAACATGCAAATATTCATTAAATATTATTAGTTTGACAGCTCTCGGTCAAGTTTCTGAACTTGTATGCCCCATGCGACAAAAACAGTCTCTTTCCATGTGTTGCACTGACTGCAGATCTTTAATACATTTTAAAAAATGACTATAAACTTGGTCTTCTCCCAGTGGCAGCTGTGCTGGCCCAAGACAGCTGTTGACCCCAGCTTTTTGTTATAACATCTGTGAGGTTCCCCACAGTCTGCCCTTCACATGGGAATGCTCCCTCGGATACTGGAGTCAGACCAGCCAGATTAACCCAAGCCCTTCAAACTGAGGCAGGTGAATCAGCAGTTCGTGAACTATTGGGACAGCGATATTAGAAGTACAGCAACATCTTTCTAAGAAAAGGTGATGAGCCTTTGCTCATCAGGGGAAGAGCCGTGCAGTGTGTCAACACAGCCAGAACATGGTATGATCCCCGCACCTGCCACTTTCCTCCTTTCTCACTATTTCTATCCTCCCTTCCAGCCATTGGTTTCCATACTGCCCTCCTCCTGTGCCTGTCATCCCCATCCATCTACTTCTATAGGCTGTCTCAACTTATAAATCATTGTTACTTTTCAGTTGACTTGGGCTTCTAATTTTGATCCCTCCCTTTCTTCATTGACTGCTATTGTCAGTTCTCAAGGGACAGAGATGGGAATTTAGAACAGCACAGTAGTAAATGAGCTGCAAGCATGAATTTGGCTGGAGTGCTGACTGAGGTCTAATTTTTTTCATATAATTAAGTTTCAACAGTCATGGTCTCAGATATATTAAGTCTGTAAAATATTGGAAGTTATATTTCCTATTTTGTGCATACTTCACTCCTTTTTTGAAATAACCATCTCTCTGACTAAAACTGTCTTTATTTAGTGATTTGATTTTTCTTAATGAGCAGAACTTTTCTAGCCACACTGGAGTTAGAAACATTTGCATTACAAATTTTTAAAATTTGTTTAAATACTCTCTTTCACATGTAACTCCACAATACCCGATGACTGAAATGTGGCATGGCACTGGTCCTCATTTAGGTTCACAGTCATGACCAAATCTCGGGGGAGGAGGGGGCTTCATTTTTTAATAGCGGAAAACTTTGAAAATTAAGTGTTGAGATTGAATGACAAGATCAAACATAGTGAGGTGAGGAGTGCAATGTGCAGAGTATTTAGTGCATCCATTATACACAGAGGAAATTGCCGTGCAGTGCTTTTAAGATCCAGCTGATTTTCACCGTGGGTATTCCGTTTCAGCAAAGGTGTCAAGACTGTGGAGGCGCTGACCTGCTTTGGGCCAGATCAGCAGATTGTATAAATTGTCGTGTTGCTAATCAGCGTTAGCAGAGATCTGTCACAACAACGTTTCTTAAATCTTCCGTAAAGTACGCAAGACGGCCGCAAGAGCTCTCATAGAATAACAATAAATGCATCCAAAGGAAAGGAAACAGGAGTGGAGATAGTTATCTGAGCCTCTCCACAGGCCTGTGCCTAGGCACAAGTGCAGAGTTCTTCACATATAGCTATGGCTATGGCTTCTGTTCGGCTTTAAGGAGCCGCAGCCAGCTTAAGCATTTATGCCGCCATAAAGATTTAAAGCAGCTTAAGTGCTTCTTCCGTCTCAGGAACTAAAAATGGCTTAAGCACTTATGCCACCCTAAGGACACGAGGTCAAAAGCGTACTCTTGACTCGTGCAGCAGGGAGGAGACATTCGTATCATGGTTGTTTAGCCCGGTTGTGCCTGCAAGTGATCTTCAGTAGGGAGAGAACAGACGGGATCCATACCTACTTTCCAGCTGATAAGAGGAAATTAAAATGCGTGCATTGTTCTAGCAGAGAGTCACAGAGGTTAGAGACAAACTCGATTGCAGTGTTTGGAATGCATCCGAAAAGTCTGCTGGGAATTTCACTCCACAGAGATGGTTTGGGTTTTTTTCCTCCTCACAATGGGATTCCTCTTGTCACAGGATATTTCCTGCCTCACCGGGACCTCCTTTACATCCTGACTTCTTTACAAAGCTTTCGTCTGTCCATCTTGCTGTGGATCATGGAGTTAATCTTTATCGAGATGTTAATGAGATGGTAGGGAGGCCTGCCTGATGTCATCTCGTAGTTGCCAGACTGCCTAAAATGGTAGCGAGGAGCAATGATGAGCCATGGATTGCATCCCTGGGGAGCCAGCAAGCATGGGGACTTGCTTAAGTGCCACCCTGTCACTTTGCTGCCTGCTGATACTCTTTTTATAATCACTCGGATATCTCAGGAAGCTGTGTGGGTAAAGAACCTCAAAAGCATGCACACCGCTCCTGAACAAGTGACTACTTTTAGTGGGAATCAGAGACTTAAAGCCCACAGGTGTAGAGGTATTTTGCTTTCCTGGGCCTTAAGTCTCTGCCTCTACTGCGGCCTTAGGAGTAGGTGTTATTTCCCAAGGTTTGTTGTTAGGAGGGGTATATTCACAAGCTATGAGGTACTTGGATCCTTTGGTAATGGTCTCAAGTCCAAAGTAAAGGAGAGAATTGTACTTAAACTTAAGAAAGGAAAGGGAAGTTTGGATTCTGTTACGCTAAGTCTGATGAGCTCTGATGTACTTCACACTATTCTGTTCAAGAATGTCAAAGTCATACAACAGCAGGTGAAGAGGAGGATGGAGAGGACCACTGAGGAGGGATAGACTAATATAGTCCTGGAAGTGGCAATCGGGAACTTGAGAACAAAAAGACAGGGCACGGGGACTTCCACACGTTAAGCTAAAGCAGGGTGAGGGGGCAAGTGAGGATTTGGTCATCCTAGAGACCAGAAGGAACAGCCTTATTTAATCCAGCAAATAAAGGCAGAGAGGAGAGAGCTGCTCGTCAGTTAGTTGAGTGGGGGAGGGAGAGAAATAAACACCCTACAAGGAAACAGAGCTGCTTAAGTTGAAGGATAGTGTTGGCACAAGAACAAATGAATATAAATTGGCCGTAAATAAATCGAAGCTGGAAATTAGTTGCTAACCAGCAGAGGAGTGAGTTCCTAGAAGAGGCTTCCACTGGGAGCACAGGGTGCAGATCACCAATGTACTTAGAAGACAAAGCTCGCTCCATTCGTGACCGGGATTATGTGTAGCAGCACTTGCCACAGTCACGGATGGGCCTTATGACCAGGAAGCTTCCTTCTGTTTCTAGCTGTAGGAGGGCTTAAGGACAAATCTACATGCCCTATACAAAACACATCAATACAAGTCAGGGACAGCTAATCCCTTTCCAGCCCGACCCGAGAGCTACCCAGTCTGTTACTGCCGGACACGGTCCCTGTACATTTGCTCTCTGCAGCCGGTGGGCTCCGTGGCTGCCTCGTGCTGCTGTGGGATGAACTGTGTTTAGCAGCCGTTCCACTGCGGTGCCTCTTTGCCGTTCACGCTTCGTCTCCTACGCAGCAAATGCAGCGGCTTTGCTGGTTTGAGGGACTTTCTGTGGCAGTACAGTGCAAGGGGAGATTTGTGCTGGAAGGAGGCTTAAATGCTACTTCTGCTTGGGGTCAGTAGTGACATTTAGTAAGAAGTTATTTAGCACCTCCTTTAATTTTTTTTTAAATACAGGGAAATAACTGTGAGAAGATAAAAGTCTGAAATTGTCAGTGTATAGTTGAAATTAAACCAATTTTTGGCAATGGTGATAGGCTTTCCACTCTGCCTTACCACATTATACCAATACAGCATGGTGTCTTCCCAGTTTTCTCCTAGCGTACGCTAGGGTAGTGTGTCTGGCTTAGCAGAATCAGGAGATTTTCCCAGTGTTTTCTGCTTTATCCACCAAATAACACTTTGCTTTCAGATGCAATCTCAGTTGCAGGTGACAGTCATTATTTTTTGTTGTTCCAACTCATTCCACTGGTATGAAGAGGCTTTCCTCCTGCTGTTTGACTACTGTGAGAACACATTTGACCTTTGTTTATGTATTGAATAGCTAATGGGTACCAAGCAGTCAGCTGGGATAGACTTATATACTCCTTTCTTCTAAAAAACACGTGGAGGAGGGAAATGGAACACTAAGATTATTGCAGATCCTACTTCCAGTGTCACCTCGTATCATCTGCTACAATATGAAGTAGCATGTACGGTGTGCCTGGATTATATGAGAACCTGTGTGAGTGAAGGTATTCCATTTTAAAATAGTATTTCTTACTACGTAAGCATTTATGTTTCCAGGACACTGCAAGTTGTGTTCCCTGTTACCTCTGTTTTTTGAGCTTTCCCAGCAGAGATGACAAGCCAACTTCAGCCTTTGTTTCAATGAATTTGGTGATTTTTTTATTTTTTTTTTCTATGGAATTGAAATCCATCTCAGAGGTTCCTTCTTCAAAGCCAGGACATTTTGAAACCAAAATCAATATTTAGGTCATCTCCTTCTGTTCATTTTAGAGTATTTTGGAGACAAGTGATAATAGCAACATTTTATGAAGCAAAGAAAATGAGCCAGGACAGACCAAGGTTTGATAATGAGCGTTGAAGTGGCATGAAAGTGACTGTTATTCTGCAAATGACCCCTGTTTAGCAGCTTTTTGGTGTTGTGTGCAATGGGAGATAGCTAGTAGAATTCCAGCTTTTAATGGGTTGGGTTTTTTTTCAGGTTGGAAATTCTTAATAATACAGAGCTGGTGCTTCAGAGGCTTGTGCTCGCAAACCTGACTCTAGGGAGTAATGTCATTGGCTTTCATGCGCCTATTTACTGTAATAAGGATTACCAGCGTAAGTAAAACTTCCAGGTTTGGGCCTTCAAAATTAAAAGAAAAGCCTTTTCACACCCTGAAAATGCATCAAAATTCAATTTCACCGGGAAAAAAAAATCCTTCTGATCTAGTCCCTGGAATGTGACATTTCATGGGTGTAATAAGGTTACAAACAGATTATAAATTGAAACCCTATAAATCCTTATTGTACTCTACTAAAGCTTCTGCTTTGCATAATACTCTTATTCCTGACTGTTCTTTGTTTTACAAGCTCAAAACTATTCATTCCCTCTCATAATAGAGACCAGGGAGCCAAAAACACCGTGCAAAATCCAAAGGTAATTATCTGAGTCAAAGAACCTGAATGCCAGAGTTCACAAACTTCTCAACTTTTCTAATTGCCGTTGTTTGCGCAGTGAGACCTCCCTCTTCCTTTAAACACGTTGTAAGTATCGCACGCCGTTCCTGCCAAATGATAACAATAAAAAATCCAGGTGTAGATTTGGTTCCTGTTTTGTATTTGTCTAGTTCTGCTCGTGTGTCCATGGCTGATGACTGATCAGTTTTCAAATCATATAACCTGATTGAGTGTGGGCATCTGCATCTGGCCCTGCGCGGTCAGGATTACAAACTCTGTGAATCTCCTTACCTGAGAGCACTGCTGCTTTCTGCCTTTGGCCTCTTACCTGTGCTGAGTTAAAATCTAGCAAGTGTCCTCTTCCAGGCCAGTATTGCTTCCAGTATTTGGGATATTTATAGGTCTGCTAAAGTATCACTCCTCTGCAAAAAGCAATCGAGCAGCTCACCTGAGAGCTAAAAAAAATGACCCAGATTAGCAGATGATATGAGCTCATTTCTTTTAGCTGTTACCTGAAGGTATAAGATCCTCAGAGGGTTTGAATGAGAATGAAATGGCTTTGCAGGTGAGCAATCAGAGGCCACGTGGAGCTTCAGAGCAATGAGAGAAAACAGTACAAAGAGTGGTTCGATTGTAGGAAGAAAATGGGGAGGAGGAAGGGAGTGACAGGATAAGAGAGCAGGGCAGACAAGTATGGAGGGACACAGTTGTGCAGTGACCTGAGGGTGATCAGAAGATACTTGACAGATGAGCCAGTGGAGCGACAGAAAGAGGTGAATGATCAAGTCACCATCCTGGGCAAGCTTTGTCAGCCGCTGCAGTGAGCCTGGGCTGGGGAGGGGAGCAAGGGAGGGAGTTTTATACCCATGAGAAAGGTCAGTTGTAGAGGATGCTCACGCCAATAAAGGCTAGAGGTCTGGAGGGCAAGGAGCAAGCTGATTTGCAGGGACAAAAAGTGTCCTATGGAGAATTTCTCTGCAAGAGCATCTATGGTCCCTGAGCGTCCACATAGCAGGGAGTAAAGGGAGTGCTGTTGTGAACTGATTGGACCAGCCTTGAAGTTTTTGTATCAGATGGAGAGCCTGTGTCACACACTCAATTTTCATTTCCCTCTTGGCTCTTTAGGTTTAACCAAAAAACTCACAGCCTGTAATGTTTACAGAAAGACTTGGCCAAGAACTGCTTCAATGGTTCAAGTTTTGCCCCGTTCCTTCTTTCTCTTTGAGGGCAGCAGCGTGCACACTAACCTTATTGTACTTTTCTGATGCCGTTTCCCAGCGCAGGGCATGTGTACACGTTGGGTACGGGCATGTGTAGTATGGATGGACTGGAGATCTGTGCTCGAAACACAAACTCCTGTGGATTACATGTTGTACGTTGTCCAGCACATCTGCGCTCCGCACCCCATCACGACGTTTAAGAAGTGGCAATAAAGTTTCAGAAAGAGAAAAAGAGCAGTCATCTTTTATAGGCAGCGCACATCTGTTTGCCATGGCGGTGCCGCGTAATTGTGAACATAAGTGATTTTATTTGGTTTTCTGATTGTTTTCAGGACTTCAGAAAAGATCGGGATTATCTTCTTTGCGTTCCAGTATGAACTACTGCGTTTCTGTACAGCTGGCTTTTTATGTGAGCTGCTTACGGAGTAGATACAGATTTCATCCCTGTGCTGTGATCAAATAGAAGCTCTGGAAGAATTTTGTCTAGTACCTTAATGAAAATAATCTCATTTACTGAGAAATGTGGCCATCTAGTGGCACCGATCGGAAGCTGTGGTAGAAAGTACAGCGATGGGGAAGTCTTTGAGGCAGGGTTTCTCTGAGAGTCCGGGAGGATGAGTAAGGTAGCTCCTGCTGAAGTCCCAGCCTTCATAAACCTTTGAAAGTCCAGGAGTAGGATGATTTTGTTGTTTTCCAAAGCTGTGCAAGAAATTCAGACAGCTGAACCTTGAAAAAAAGCAGACCAATCTTGAGACTGGCCCTGATTCATCTGCCTGTTCCTGCTCAGAAACAGAATCAGCACAAATTAAATCCGTATTTAAATGCTTTACTGAACTGGATGTTAGCGAAGGGAACAGAGAAAGGTACTTTTCTGGAAGAGTAGAGAATACACAGCCCTGGCCTGTCTCTGGATATGCTCACACAGATGACACTGCCCACAGCAAGACACATCCATGTGTGTCAGCAGGCCTGGGGCAGGTGTTGCTCCCAGGGATTTTCAGGCAGAGCCATACTTGGCTTGATGAATTCTTTGGTCCTTGGAGGTTTTTGTCACTGGAATGTACAGGATTTTGTTTCCCCCACTGCAACACGTACCCCATTCCGATACATTTACTGAAAGAAAACATGAGTAGTGGGGAGCGAGTTAAAAGTTTTGGTGGTATCTTGATTTAGCAGTTCTGTGGTTTTTTCAGGTTGGAGGATATGTTCTTAAAGGCCTGGTTTTGTAAACCGTGTCTGTGTTGAGTGGCACTTAGGTAAGGCTTCCCTCCTCTGAGAAAGCATTACTGTGATTCACACAAGTTGTGCCATGCGTGAGATTATCCGGGATCCATGTAGCAGCCTGTATCTCCAAGCCCTGATCTAAAGCCTGTTGATATCCGTGGAAATGAATTCATGGGCCTTAGTGGACGTCAATGACATCTATAATTTGAACCCCATGATCACTTTAGAGCACAATCTTCTTATTCTTGTAGTATCGCAGGATCCTGGTTCACAGCCAAGCCTCTGGTGCTGTTTCGACGTGAAGTTACAGTAAGGCTGGTGACAAAGTTACCTCTCTGTTAAGCTGTAATCTCTCTTCTTCCTGAACAGCATATAAACAATGACCATATACATGGTGAGAAGAAAGAGTTTGTGTGCCGATGGCTGGACTGTTCCCGGGAGCAGAAACCATTCAAAGCCCAGTATATGCTGGTGGTCCACATGAGGAGACATACAGGGGAAAAGCCACACAAATGCACTGTGAGTAAAGGGGGCTGAGCTCCAGGCTCGGGCAGGGGAGCCGAGGCTGTCCAGGGAGCAGGGCAGCACAGATGCTACATTCCCTCATCTCTTGTCCTTCACGTGTTTCTTGGAGAAGAGACTACTATGCTTCGTAATCCAGGTGCCAAGAGCTTTAGGAGGGGGGATTCACTGGATAATATGGCCCACTTCCTCAAGTTTAAAGTTCAAAGAAGCCCAAAAGGCATCATTAAACAGGGCTCAGTTTGCTTAATTATTTAAAAGCACTTTCTATTACAGAGCTGGGTATTATTACTGGTCACCAGCCTCCTAATGGCTTTGCAATGAATTTCTTAGATGAGGTACACAAATACTGTGCTCTCCTGTAAGAGAAGATTTACATAACGCTGGAAGCATTTTAACTTGAGCTGTGATGGGATTTGCCTTGGTAAAATTAAAATCCAACAAATCAAAAAAAAATTACATTGGGCAAGGTTATGAAGGGTTGGAAAGTTTCTAAACTTTTATAGGTCAGCTTTTACCATTTCCTGCAAGTCCAAAGATTAAAATTAATCCAGACTTACTTCTTGTCTGCAGTTTGAAGGTTGTACTAAGGCCTACTCCAGACTAGAAAACTTGAAAACACACTTGAGATCTCACACTGGAGAGAAACCATATGTGTGTGAACATGAAGGCTGCAACAAAGCTTTCTCCAACGCGTCTGACAGGGCCAAGCACCAAAACAGGACTCATTCCAATGAGGTAAGTAAGCACAGCCTCAAAAAAATAATAAAATTTGGCATCGGGCAGACTTACAATGTGGTCCTAGCAATTTATCACAGAGAACAGGCACCAAAACCCTCAGACTTCTGAAAGGAATCTGAGTTCCAGATGACTTTTCCCAGCACAATCATTCCTGTGATGAATGGACCTAGAGAGGCTGCGGGTCATTTTATTCAGCATGAGAGAGATTTGAAGGATGGGTCATGTCTAATGGCAGCACACACGTTCACCAGAGACAGCTTCTGGTTTCCCTGGAAAGCTGGAACTGTTTTTCCCTCCAGAGCTGGGAGGCTGATCCAGGGCCCATCGCATGTCCCCTTGCCCGGGTCCGTGGTGACACCTGGCAGCAGCTGAGCCAGAGCTCCCCACATCTCACACTCTCCTTTTTGGCTTCTGTGGACAGCTATAGAGGTCTCCAGGGTTGGGAAAATTTGGATTGCCCTGTAAGTTCTGAGTTACGCCTTTTCCTTTTTTCTCTGGACTATTTCAGTCCTTCTTTCCATCCTGAACAGACCTGATGGAGTAGGGATGCAGTGGAGGGAATTTGATGTGTCTCAGGCAAAGCAGTGACAGCCATCTCCCAAATCCTCAGCATAACACCTCTTTATTGCTGTGTCCTTCCTGTTAATGCTGCCCCATCTTTAAGGAATGACACCATCTTCTCGCCTTGTCCCTGTTTTTTTGCCCCGTTTCAGGTTACACTGGGAGTCACATTCTGGAGCCCAGTCTCTCTTCCTTGACCTATTCCTTTAATCCTTCACCTCTAGCCTAAACCTGCAAGTACTAGAAGGGCAGGACACACCAGCATGACTGTGTGCTGTGGAAACCATGGCAATTACATTCATTTCCACGAGGCTTGTATCCTTCCCTAGCGGCCTGTCAGGTCTGTTGCAGGCATTCGCTAGGGTTGGCAGAATCTCCTGGCACCATTCATCTTCTTCCAATCCCCCCCTAGTCCTTGCAGCATGTCCTGAGTCACAAAGGAAGCAGAGGGCATTGCACATCTCCGAGTCTGCCCTGTCCCTGCAGTGTGTGCTCTCAGCAGCCCAGCTAACAATTGCACCGGAGGCCCGCAGCAGTTACGTGAGTTGTCACCAAGGTAGAAGGAAGTTCATCAAGTCTCACCAATATCTGACTAAGCTTTTTTTTTTCACTGTCTGAACCAGTCTGTTTGTTGCCTAGCTGATGAGTAAGCTCCTCTCACACTGAAAGACATGACCAGTATTGCCCATGTTTTAAGATTAGGATTTCATATGTAACAGTAAGACACCAAGAAAAATTTACTGCTGTGCATCATTTCTGGTAGGTGTGGCAGCAAGGGCAAATGAAAAATTTCTTTCACCATTATTTCCCACTGAAACAGACTAATATTCTTAGGCAATGTATACTGGTGGAGCACCAGGAATACTGGGGGAAGTGCAGACCCAATTCAGCACTTCCTCACAGTGCCATTTTGCATGTGAGTAACCTATAGACAGATTCAATAACAGCTAACAGATCTTGATGCGTTTATACCTTACACATGTAGAAGAGAGCTACTTGGCTTGTACCTTGAGAAAACCTGCCTCAATAGCTCAGCATCTACTTTAAACTGCTCATGATACATTTTTTTCTCCTATTCAAGTCAATGGAAGTTCTTTTCCACTGACACCAGTGGGAGCAGGCTCAGGCCTTAGATAGCCATGAAGAAGCTACATTTGTCAAAGGCTCCACAGTGTCGTGTGTGAACAGACAGAGAACCCCTTTGAGGAGCTCTGCATGAGGGTATCTGTTTTTCTTGAGGACTAGTATAAATAAGACTTTAAAATAGTAGGGTTTTTGCAAACAATTCAGTAATAAAAGCGAATGAATGATGCTTCGTTTCCTGAGGCAATTAAAGTGTTTAAGGCTCAACTTCTTTTTCTAATCTTGTCATAATACAAGAACAAAGTCTTTGTTAAATTATGAGACAGTAAATTTATTCTACATTGCTTAGTGAACTAGAGAAATACACAGACAAGGGAAGTGGGTTTAAAAGAAAAGTAGTTATGAGAGAAGCACTATATTGCTGCAACATGAAAATTATAATGGTACTGTATCCTGTGCTTTGACATCATACTGGTGATCTGAAGGAGCCAGGAAAAAAACTCTTCCTGAGATAATCATGCCTGAACAAATGTCCCAGCATGTTTTGAGGGGGGTTGTTTGCCTCTGAACACCAAGGAGCAGGTACTGGGCCTACTAGAAACAGGGTATGAAACTGCTGAGGGTGATGGGCAGAATATCAAATTAGGCCAGTCTTCATAAATTGCCATGACTCTTGGCTTTTCTGCTACAATAAATCGAAGCTGTGCGAGTTCCTATCGTGAGATGCTCTGCCCTCTGTAAACTAGGCAGCATTAATGAGTACCTTCAAAACCAAGGGGAATTAGTAGGTTTGATTGGGTGCAGTCACTATAGAGACCAGGAATTAGATAACAAATTCACTGTGAAAGCATGTAACTGTAACACCAGCTGTGCTCCAAGAAGCTCTTCAGGAGTCCCACATGGAATTAAATTTGATTTATGTGTTTTTCCTGTCTTGACAGAAACCGTATGTTTGCAAGATACCGGGCTGCACGAAGCGCTACACGGACCCCAGTTCTCTCCGGAAACACGTGAAGACTGTGCATGGCCCGGAGGCACACGTCACCAAGAAACAGCGGGGAGATATCCACCCAAGGCCTCCGCCACCCAGAGACCCAGGCAGCCACTCTCAGACCCGGTCACCAGGCCATCAGACTCAGGGTGCGATTGGTGAGCAGAAGGACCTCAGCAACACTACCTCAAAGCGTGAAGAATGCCTCCAAGTGAAAGCCGTCAAGTCAGAAAAACCAATGGTATGCAATACACCGTGCCGCTCCCTTTGCCCTTCTTTTTCTTGCAACCAGTTAATAATCCCTTCAGGAAAGGCTCAAACCCCTAAACTCAAGCTCACAAGATTAGGTTGTCTTTTTTTTGTTTACATTGTAAGATGTTTGTAAAGCTTAAGAAATAGCAAATAAAAAGATTATGTCTAGTCTGTGCAATATGCTGTAAGTGCAGTGCTGGCAACTCTCACAATAATTGTTTCTCTTAAAGCTCTATCATTTGGAATCAGAATATTATGAGAAAATCAGTTTTCATTTTTAAAAAGGCACTTTTTCCACTCTCCTGTTTACAGAAGAAAGTTAAAGAATGTGAATCCTTTAGGCTCAAAGCCAGAATGTGAAAAAAAAACCCCAACAACTCCAAAAGACTAAACCGATGACATTTGTGATGATAATTTTTGGAGAACCTGGGGAAACAATCAGATCTTAGAGGCTTGAAGTTGTTGGGTCATGGATGCAACTGAAGCAGGATAAACTGCTTCTTAAACAGGAGGAGATCTTTTGATAACATTTGATCTCTATTGTGATGTGACTTCTTATGTCAATCTGATACTTACTTTAACTTGACCAAGTTCACCTAATTCCAGTTTAACTAAATTGAGCTGAATTGAGTCTTTGCAGGTCTTTTCACTGGTTTACCTAAATGTATTGCATTAAACCAGCACAGCCTTGAACGTTGAAAGGAAGTTGATTCCATTTTTTGACATACTATCTTAAATGATAAAGTTCTTATTTCATTTGCTTGTATTGCATGTGCCATCCATCGTCTCCACCGGGGTTAGGTAGCAAAGGCAGGCAGGCACTCCATCCTCTTCCACATCTGGGTCTACAATTCATCTGGATCCAGTCCTTGGGGACTACAAATATGAGCTCTCCAAATTCTGCTCATACTGTTAATTATGCTGCAATTCCAAGTGATTACTCACTGAAACACGAGTTACTGCTACATTGTGCCGAAGCCTTATGCCCAAAGCGTAGAGTATTAACCCTGAGTTTAGAAATTTTCAAGAGCCCCAAGTTAACTCCCCCTGAAGTCTAACGGAGATCCTTTGGTGATAAGTACCTCAGATTACAAAGGATTAAAACCCATTCCCCTCTTGCTTAACTAGGTGAATCTGTAGCATTATTAAGGCATGTTGAATGTAGATGGGTTTAACATATAATTTGCAGGAGAGGGATATTAATGCTGATTGCTTACATAGTATTAAATATCACTGAAAAATATCTTCTAAGAAAATCTGTATTTCATGCTTTTCATTGCTTGTATGAATTAAGATGTATTTTCTGTTTTTCAACTAATCCAATGTCTTTTCTGTCTAATGCTCTTAAATGTCTTACTCTAACTTCCTAAGGACAGTGGGTAATAAGGTGAGGGCATTTTAACTTTTCTGCTGTTTTTCTTATTGCAACATTATGTCTTTCTTTTAGCCTTCCACCTGTTGTCCAATCATTCCTTTATTTAGTAATGTGCAATCCATCAAACTCATTCCCAAATGTAACGTTCTGTGAGAATTTTGCAACACTCGACATGTGAAAAATCTGGCTTATATTGGTGGAATGTCTTCAGAACTGTCTTTGTTACCTTCCCCTCTAGATGAGATACCCATTAGTTTCTGTATTGCACATTTAGAAATGTATGTTCCCCATAATACGGTTCTTAGTTCTATAACCTACCTCACTGTGTTCTTGACACGTGGCTACAAGAACAGGCTTCTGACCATCGCTGTGCTTCTTCCATATGGAGGCTTGGAGCTCTTGTCCAGAAGCACAAACTCTCTTCTGTATAATAACTGTTATTTCTATTCTTGTCACCAAATCTGCTATGGCCAGGATTTGGAAATGAATTTGCTCAGTGTGGCCTCATAAATTGTAAGTATCATTGTTGAAGTTAGACATAATAAAATAGTTATTGCATCTTAATGGATTCCTCAGGGGCATATGAAGCTACAGCAGTGCCTTGAATCTGTGTCTGCGTTCACTGATGTTAAAAGTGAGAGCCATCACCGCTACCTCAGAAATTCTAGCTAACATTTGTCAAGAAAATGTGCATAAAAACGACAGGCTGGCAAAAAAAAAAAAACATTTAAAAACCCAGCAGAACCCTCAGAAGTGAAATACTTACATGAAACTGTTCTTGGGAGCAAAGTGCTACTGCATGCCCCACTGATTTGTGATCACACTGGTACACCCTACAGTGAGGCGCTGCATCCAGAGACTTCTGTCTGTGTTGCTGTCTGTTGTGTCTGTCAGTCTATCTGTCTGAGTCTTTCAGTTTGTCAGAGAAATTTTCCCATTCTTTTGCGAGAACTTTGAGTGTAGAAAATAAATCAAGCCCATGTTTCTCCACAGCAAGAATTCTCCTAGAGCAGCAGGGCACACTGCCTGTTAAGAAAGAAGCAGCTATTGCGGCGGGTATAGAAATACACTCTGTACTTCAATTCTTAAATTTAAAAATCTTGAATTCTAATGAGGCGAAGGATTTGCTTCAGTAGGGCATGGTCTTCTTGGTTCAGAGTAAAGGTGATGTAAGTTAGGTATCAAAGGAGGTATAAGTTAGACCCTAGAGCTGCTGAGGTCACAGGACGCTGATAATATGATACAGTATTTTTGTCACTGATGCTTTGTCCCTGTTTTATCACACGCCAGCATTTCAGGCCAACCGCTGCTCATAACAATGAATGAGCCTTAAGCTTGGAAAATACTTACATTCTTTAGCTACAAGTCTAATTAAAAACCCCCAAATTCCAGTCTTGTTGGAGTCGTATTTGTTTGCTTGCTTGCTGTAAGCCTGGCAGTGTAAATTAAACCTCATAACATGGCTGAAGTATAGTTTGGTTTACTGAGCTGCAGCTTCAGTCGGGAACAGCACGTTCCAAAGAGTATCCATCCGTACGTGCTCCCAAATGACACGAAGTGCTAGATAGAATGTATGCTATCAGCAAGGTATTAAAGTGGATTTTAATGTTGAGTTTTGTGTTGGCATTCGCTGCAGTTAAAATCAGTATCTAGAAAGCCTCTTAATGAATGAGTCGCTCTCATCATTTAAGGCTAAACTTTTCTTTCTATTTCGTTTTCTTTGACTCTGTTTCGTCCCGCGTTTGCTGCGAGTGCTCTTGTTAACATTATTTGCTTAATCCTCACTTTCTTTTGTTTCTTACTTCACTCCAACAGACATCTCAGCCAAGCCCTGGTGGTCAGTCTACATGCAGCAGCGAACAGTCCCCCATCAGCAACTATTCCAACAATGGGATCGAGCTTACTCTGACCGGTGGTGGTAGCGTAGGAGACCTCAGTGTCATCGATGAAACCCCAATCATGGACTCTACCATTTCCACAGCCACCACAGCACTTGGCTTACAGGCCAGGAGGAATATGACAGGGACCAAATGGATGGAGCAAGTGAAATTAGAAAGGTTGAAACAAGTTAATGGAATGCTTCCAAGACTGAACCCCGTTCCACCTTCCAAAGCCCCGACCTTGCCGCCTCTCATAGGAAATGGTGAGATCTACATAATAGAAGCTGTAACACTTTTTGTCCTTAAATTCCTTGCTTGCTAGCTCAATCTTGCAACCCTTGCAAAAGAGTAGTGCAGCTTATGGAACTCAGCAGCTGTGAGAATGGTTTGTAAATTGATCACTTTCTGTTGCTCCCCTCATTACAAGCCCTGCTGCCCTCCCTGATAGCCCCGTGTGTTACAGGAGAGAGGCCAGCAAGGGAGCCATGCACCACCTTTTAAATAGTCCCTACAGTTATAGGTTTGGACCCAAGATCATCATCATCCTGTCTTGTTTTGCGGCGAGGCAGATGAAATAAACACCTTCCAGTTTATTGTACGGGTGTCTTTCAGATGAGGCCTTAGCAAAGCACCCTTCGCAGAGGTGTGTTGGGCTGCCCTTGCAATGCACACAAGTAATCATATGCACAGATACCCATGAATGGGAGCAAGGTGAGACTGAATTCTGAAGATCCCTAATTGTTTTGATACAAGGAGCTGCTCATTGCCAAAATGTGTGTCCCTGCTGCCTCCACATTGCCTGCAACATGCCTGTAGGTCTCTGCACTCCACCCAGCAGTCACAGCCCAGGTTTTCTGAAACCCGTTCAATAGAAAGAAACTATGTAAAATGAAGAAATATATTCTGTTTACTTCAGAACAAAACAAAACAAGGAAACCAGCAAAGATGTTTTGCAGTTGTTAGGAGTTATTTCCAGAAGTGTTAGAAATGACCTCAAATAGCCTCCCATTTGTATATTCGTTCCATGTAAGTGTCTGTCTAATTTTATTTTGCCTATAAAAAGCTCCCTTATGAGTGTGTCCTGGCACATCAGTCCGCAGAGCTGCACTGCCGGCTGGAGCACTACACCAGCTGATGACAGTTTGTGGCTATGCCCTATAAATTTTGTGCTGGGATTCACACTGAAGCGTTACCCTTGAGTCTCTGAATTAGCTTTTAACCTAAGGACACAGCTTTTATCCCTACTTCTTTCAAGATTCAGTCTCTTCTTCTACACTGCGCTTACTTCTTTACCGGGTGTTTTCTGGGTGAGGCCCTTTTGTTTAACTAACTGTGAATTTTACCTCCAGGTACCCAGTCGAACAGCAGCTGCAGCGTAGGAGGATCCATGACTATTCTGCCGAACAGGAACGAACTTTCGAGTACGGACATCACTGTGTTGAACATGCTGAACAGGAGGGACAGCAACACTAGCACAATCAGTTCAGCCTACTTGAGCAGCCGCAGGTCCTCTGGAATCTCGCCTTGCTTCTCCAGCCGGAGGTCCAGCGACGCCTCCCAGGCAGAGGGAAGACCGCAGAATGTGAGCGTTGCAGACTCCTATGACCCCATCTCGACGGATGCCTCCCGGCGCTCCAGCGAAGCGAGCCAGTGTGATGACCTGCCAAGTCTTCTCAGCCTCACCCCGGCCCAGCAATACAGGCTGAAAGCTAAATATGCAGCAGCTACTGGTGGACCCCCACCAACTCCACTGCCTAACATGGAGAGGATGAGCCTCAAAACAAGGATGGCACTCTTGGGTGACTGCAGGGAGTCCGGAGTATCTCCACTGCCTCCAGTGAATGTCCCTCGAAGATGTAGTGACGGAGGGGCAAACGGTTACAGCAGAAGGCATTTTCTGTCTCACGATGCTCTAGGAAACGGGACGAGGAGAGCCAGTGATCCAGTAAGAATGGCTTCTGACAACCTCTCTGTCCCTAGAGTCCAGCGTTTCAACAGTCTCAATAGCTTTAACCCTCCTGCTTTGCCTCCATCCATGGAAAAGCGCAACCTTGTTCTTCAGAACTATACCCGTTCTGAGGGTGGCGTCTTCCGCGGCTTCAGCTCCCCCTGTCCTCCGAGCATCAGCGAGAACGTCGCCCTGGAGGCTGCTACGATGGAAGCAGGTGGCAGTCTGAATGATGAGGATCTCCTGCCAGATGATGTGGTTCAGTATCTGAATTCCCAGAACCAGGGCATGTACGACCACTTGTTGAACAATGTCCTAGACAGCAACAAAATGCATCACAACTCAGTGTTAGGAAGCGACAACCCCAGCAACTTTGACCCAGCCCCTCCACCGAGCAGTCAGCAGGCAGGTTCTGAGGTAAACAAGACCGACTTGCCCATTCAATGGAATGAAGTAAGCTCAGGAAGTTCTGACTTATCTCCTTTGAAAATGAAATGCGGTCAGCGCTCGGCGGTGCAGCACACTCGGGCCTTCGGACTGTATAACAATATGATGGTTCAGCAGCAGAGCCTGGAGAGAAGCAACATGGCCCAGCAGAACGGCTATCAGAACCTGGTGAACAATGGCTCCTACGGTTTACAGCAAAACGCGATTCTTGACAGCGCAGCCAGTAATTCTTTCAGCGTGCAACCCAATAAGCCTTACGGAGAAAGCATCGGCAGGCAAGCGATGATGTCTGGGGCGATGGACAGTTCCTGTGGTGTGGCAGTTCAAGGGCAGAAGCTGAGAAGCAGCAACATGCTGCTGAGTGGGAACCAGCAAAATTTCAGCCATCCCATGGCATCCAGCAATCAAGCCGCCAGTATGGCAAACGGGATGCAGAACAGGAATATGATGGAACAGGAATATCTGCAAAACCAACCAGTCGGAGACGGTGTTCATTACCAGGGAGTCAATCAACCCAATCAAATGATGCTAGGGCAGGTTAGTCCTACCTCACAAAACAGCCTGTATCAAGGGCTGCAGAGTTGTCCATCGATGTCTCACACCATTGGTAACCAACCTTCAGGTTTGTTGGCGGCCAAAAGTTACCAGCCGTGCTCTAACTACAGCGGCAACAGACATCAGAACGTGTTGAGAAACAACCTGGCACCACAGCAAGGACACGTAAGTGATGGCAACCAGACGTACAGGGTAAACGCCATTAAGACGGAGATGCAAGGTCAATCCCAGCAGTTCTGCTCTAACATGCAGAATTACTCTGGTCAGTTGTATGACCAAACCACGGGCTTTAGCCACCAAGCTATGAAAACAGGTTCTTTCTTTGGTTCGGAAGCTAACTGCCTGCTGCAGGGGACTGCGACTGCAAACTCAGTTGAGCTTCTTTCCCCAGGGGCTAACCAAGTGTCGAGCACAGTTGACAACATTGACAGCAACAGCTTAGAGGGTGTGCAGATTGACTTCGATGCGATCATAGATGACGGGGACCATGTCAGCTTAATTTCAGGAGCCCTGAGCCCGAGTATCATTCAGAATCTCTCCCGCAATTCCTCGCGCCTCACCACTCCCCGAGCGTCTCTTACATTCCCAGCTATGCCCGTAAGCACAACCAACATGGCTATTGGGGACATGAGCTCTTTGTTGACCTCACTTGCAGAAGAAAGCAAGTTTCTTGCTGTTATGCAATAGACATAAAAAAAAACCCAAACCCAACAACAAAAAAAACCCTTAGGAGATAACAGATGGAAAAAAAAAACAAAAAAGACTCATATTTTTTAGTTGTGTATGTATTTTAGCAATCTCATCTCACCTAAATGGGATGTGTTTCAAGTATATTCCTTTTATGGAATAAGGACTCTGAAAACCCTAAAGTGTTCTAGGGAGAAACTGTCTTCCATTTCAGTTTTGAATCAGTATTGCTACACCCATTCCCCTCCTCTCTCTTTTCTCTCTCTCTCCCCCTTTTTGAATGTCTGTATGCTTCCTTTTGTTCTTTTTTTTTTTTTTTTTTTAATTTTAAACCAATGTAAACGTGTGAAGTGCATGTTTTTGTTTTGTTTTGAGTTGTGGGGTTTTTTTTAAAGAAAGGTCTGATGAAATTACTTTGCAATTTTCTGTTACTCAGAAGACACTAGGCCTTGTAAAACTGTTGCAACTTTTTCCCCTAAACATATAGGCACAAAATAACCAGGCACAATGTGAAGTGGGCACACAGTGATGAAATCCTCTTTGGATGTACTGAATACATCGCACTGAGGTGGACAACCTGTTTAGAAATTCACTGCCATGGTACCCTTAGGCTGTAGTTTGAGAGTCATGGAGCACAAGAAATTAGGAGGTTTCAGCAAATGAGAAATGTAAAACCATCAGCCCTTTGATCCCCCGCAAATGTTTAAGGTTTTTGTAAACACACACACACACACAGATAGCCGTCACTGCCTTGTGTAACGCTGCCGAGATTGGGTCGGGTTTAACCCATTTCAGAAGAAGACCAGAAAGCTGTCCTCAGTCCAACTCTCTTCTTTTGCAGTATTTGCTACTCTGATTTTCAGTCTTTTTTAAATGACCACATACATAGGAAAATTCTGGGCATGTTTGGGGATTTGGGCAGTCTGTAATCCCTTCGTTGCATAGCACATTTGTGGAGGGATGATCAGCGTCTCATGGAGTATTTCATAGACTGCAGGAGAAAAATTGCAGTGTTCCAGACTGGGCACTTCTTTTCCTTTTAATGCCAAATGTTGAGCTAGATAGATGGGATTTCCCAAGCTGCTGATTCTTTGCTGGGAGAACTGTCTTGTACCTCCCTTTTAGCACACACAGCTTCGTGGGTGGATCGTATGTTTTAAAATAGGGAAATGCCCGTTGACCTAACACACAGTTATGGCTTCTAAAGGCTCAGTTACACCAGCGAAAATTGGAACTAACGTACTGTGGCTGTGAAGCTCCTCCCTGGTAGAGGTGAATGGCATTTTCTCTGTAAGGGCCAGCTCTTCTAGCATGTTTTTTGCTGTGCTCTGTGTCCGCGCTCCCGAACCACAGTGCTCCTGGGGAAACAGGCTGGGATGAAGAAGAGTTACAAGACCAACGTTTAAGTTCATTCACTTCTTGAAGGTGGATGCAAGTCCAGCCCTTGCAGATTTGTCAAATACCAATGGTAAAATGCTGCTACGGGATTTAAATGGAGGAGGCACTTAACAGTCATGGATTTGATGTCTGTGAGGAGCTAGTGTTAGAACAGACATACAGTAAGAAGGAGAAGTGTGGTCAGTTTTGAAATACAGCTAAACTTTAGCCCAGTCAAAACTAGGAGGAGCACCAGAAGGTGATTTCCATAGGCTAGAAGGCCATAGTGCCTTTTTTTTTTTTTTTTTTAACCAGCTGATTCAGGGCAGGGCATTTGAGGAATGTGTAGGAATAAAACCTCAGTGAAGCTGTTGGATAACATTGCGCTATTAGCAGCTGTTAGAATCAGAGGAAGAAGCTGTAAATCAGTAGGAAAACATTATAGGAATCTGGTGCTGGGGCAGTATTTGGATTTATCGCAGCACATACCAAGCGAATTGCACTGTGAGCTGGAATGTCAGAAATCAAGATAAATGTAAATATCCTACAGCTTTTATCATCATCCAGCTCCTGTCTTTCTCCGTATCTTTAGCAAGGATTTCTTCCTTCCTCTGATGCACACATATTCCCCCCATCCTGCTCTTCGCCCTTTGCTGGTTCCCCTCCCAAGCTCGCTGCCCATGGCCAGCTATCGATCGCAGCCGTCCTGCAGTGGTTTCTGGGCTGCCCGGGGAATCGGGCTCACCATGGCAGATGGTTGGTTTCCTGTTGCAATGTGGCAGAGCTGCTCCCTGTTCTGCTCTCATGGCCCAGAGGCAGCTCTGGAGAGACCTGCTGCCTGGACACAGCCCTTGCTCCTGCCCGGCTGCCCAGGCGAGGAGGGACATCTGCGGCCAGGCAGGGCAGGAGGGATGCTGTGGTGGCCGCGCTGGACATGGCAGCACTATGGTACAGCTCACAGCCCTGCAGAGAAACAGCAGCCTATGCAGGAGGAAAGGCTCTGCTGAACATGTTTCAGATGGGTCTCGGTAACCAATCGCTGGCTGTTTATTACGCCATCAATTACATGTTTATAAACAATTTCAACAAGGAGACTTATGACCAACTTGGGAGTAGGTGGCTTGAGGGAGAAGCCTTTTATTGTTATACAGCCAATACATTAAAAAAAAATAAATAAAAATCCAACCAAACTTTTTTTTTTTAACTCGGTTTTCCAGTTTGTAATTGTATTTGCTGGTCCAATTGAAGCTGGGAAGCTATTAACAGATGTGATCCATCAGAGGTTAGAAGGAGCCATCGTATTGCTCAAGGCTAAAAGGGACTGTTTGAGTAGCTAACTTGCCTTCCTGGATTTGCCGAACCTTCGTCACTCGCCCCCTGTCTTGGGCCAACAGTGTGTCTTGGCCGAAACCACACGCTCCAGAAAGGCATCCCGGTTTGATTTGGTGAAGTTGCGGAACCAGAGACTTCACCGTGTCCCTGGGGAGTTTGCACAAATGGCTTGTCCTTTTCACCATTGAGCTTATGTGCCACTTACGGTCATGTGCAACTTCTCAGCTTAGTATCTTCTCGTGATTTTTCAGGTTTATGCTAAAGAGCGAGCCTGGATTGGTACCTGTGAGGGCAGCACTACGTGGTAGCCCAGCTGTCATGGGAAGTGGTTTTGTTCTGGTAGCCTGGGCTCTCTGAGCATGGCACTGTTAGGCTGCACACCACCTCTCACTTACTTAACCACCATCTCAATGTGTGACAGTCTGGGGAAAGTCCTAGGTGACTGGAAAAATGCAGAACATATTGTGACTTTCCTATTTTTAGAGCAATGCAGCCTGAGTCAAAAGTCACCTTTTCTTCTAATGGCTCGGGATGGGGGTGGAGTGGGGTGTCTTCCAGTTTTGTTACTGTTGGCCGTGGGTGCATCGGCTTCGCTCCGCCTGTGTGAAGCGCACGTATTTCTCCAGGCAGTTTTACTTTCCATGAAATGGGAGTCGCCAGGGAGAGTTCATCCCTCAAGTACAGCCAGGTGGAGGAAAAGTAGTTTTGCACAGAAGTCAGTGGGCTCCCAGAGGGGCTTTGCCGGCGAGTACGATGGTCCTGTACATCCCTATGGCAGATGAAGTTATTCTTTCCCTGGAGAACAGCCTCAACTGGTACGTGCATTAAGATGCTGGCTGGCTCACTCGCCTCCAGGCATTGCTTCCCCCCAGGCCCCCCTCGATGAAATGCCCGACCGGTTCGCCCACGCCTGTTGTGCAACAGCTCGTCCTTCTGAACAGCAGTGTTTATATTCTTGCAATGTATGTGCCTTATTTTGTGTTGATCCTGTAAAAGAGAGGGACCAAGATGTGTTGCCAAATTTTCCCGATGAAGCTGTACTCGCCATTTTCAGCTAACAGCACATACCACTGTTAATAGTGTCCGAAATGTCTTGTAAACCTCTGGTATTCATGTGTTATTGTCCTTGGATTGGTGGAATGTCTCCTATGGAACAGTTACTGTTGTCAGTCCTGCAGATGTGTAAGATAAAAATGTGTTCTTTTTTTTTTTAACAAAAATTTTTTTTTTAGTTTTTTTTATAAAGCCTGTAATCCTTTC